>CM076582.1:1506489112-1506754764 GCA_034641835.2 Pinus albicaulis
AGGAACAGAGCTGTTGTCTCACCGTCATTCCCAAAAGTAGGCATAGCCTCAATCCACTTTTTGAAGTAGTCTACGGCTACAATGATGTGCTTGTGACCTTTAGCTGAATGCAGGTAACAAGTATTATAATCAATACCCTACTTTGTAAAGGGACCAATAGTGACGATAGGAAAGAGTGGAGTTGAATGAGCGCGCATCTTTCGAGTATAAACCTGACATGGATGACACTTTTTGAAAGATTCCATAGAATTTTTAAAAATCGAAGGCAAAAAGTATCCTGCACCCAAGATTTTTTGGGTTGTAGCAAGCCTAGATAAATGACCACCACAAGCTTCACTATGGCAATAATTCATCACAACCTCAGCTTCTTCGAGAGTTAAGCAGTGTCTAAGGATCGAATCGACCTCACGATGATATAAAGTGTCACAAATAATCAAATAACTTTTTTTTAAGTGACGTAACTTTCGACGCTCATCTTTCGAAAAAGTCGAGGGAAACTTCACAATTTGGAGATAAAATGTGAGATCCCCATACCAAGGATCCTATGAAGAAATGAGAAAAATATGTTCATCGGGAAATGATTCGTCATAAACAATCTCTTCTCCAAAGGGAAACTCAGAAATCAATTCCACAAAAGCTAATGATTTCTTGGACTTGGCAGACATAAACTTAAGATCAAATTCCTGCAAAATCACAATCCATCGATTATATTTTCCCCCAGTCACTCGCCTACTGAGAACAAACTAAAATGGATTGACCATTGCCAAAACATAAGTTTTGCGAAGGAGAATATAATGTTTTAGTCGTTGCACATCATGAACGGTTGCTAAAGCAAGTTTCTCTATCTGAGAATACCGGAGTTCAGGACCTACCAAGCCTTGACTAAGGTAGTATATAACATGCTCGGAAAGAGCATAATCTTCTTAAACTGGAACCATACCAATGGTAGATTCTGCTACGGCGAGATACAAGAGGAAATCCCTGCTATAATCGGGTGGACTCAGTAAAGGAGCAGAGGTCAATGCTTTTTTCAAAGCATCAAATGAGCATTGAGCAAAGTCATCCCAAAAGAATGGAATTCCTTTCTTTAATAATCTCATAAATCCCTTTGTAATTTCGGCATAATTTACGATCAATCTCCGCAAGAAATTAGCTTTTCCTTGCAGACTTTGAAGTTGATGAATTGAAGACAGGGGAGGCAACTGAAGTATTTCCTCAACTTTGAAGGTATCTACCGAAATCCCTTCTGTAGACACGATGAATCCCAAGAACCGACCGGATGTGACAGCGAAAACACACTTGTTCGGTTTCAACTGTATTTTGTAATACCGACATCGTTCAAAAACTTGATGGAGGTGAGAAGGATGATCAATTCTCTTGCGAGAACAAGCAGCTAAATCATCCAAATATGCCTTGATAATATGTTTGATGTCGTGGAAGACATAAGACATGGCCCACTAAAAAGTAGCTCCAACATTTTTGAGGCCAGAAGGCATTTTCTTGTAAGAAAAGGTACCCCAGGGACAAATAAATGCAGTCTTATGTTGATCTTTAGGACGGATAGTGATTTGATTATATCCAGAAAAATCGTCCATGAAGGAGAAAATCTCATTTCCTGCACACTCATCGATTATCTGATATATAAACGGTGTGGGGTAATTATCTTTAGGACATGATTTATTTAGGTCACCAAAATCGATGCAAACTCGAATTTTTCCTTGTTTCTTGTCCACGGGAACTGGATTTGAAACCCACTCAGTTAAAGGAACAAGGAAAATGAAACCAGCCTTAAGCAACTTCTCCACCTCAGCTTTGACATTTGTTTCCTTCCTAGGCTTGACCAGACGAAGCTTTTGCCTAATAGGCTTAGCATTTTCGTATATCTTGATCTCATGCTGGACAATAGATGGATATATACGAGGCATTTCCTCATAAGACCAAGAAAACACATCCCAAAATTCTAAAAGAGAACGCTGTAAGTATGAATCTCTTCATGGGAGGCATTGGCTCCAATGAAGACATTCTCTATGATGTTGGGATCACTGGAGATGTTCACCAGGGTAGTAGCAGAAATAATAGCCATGTTCCCTTCAGAAAAAACCTGTGCTAGTGCTAAAGGACTTAGGACTGGGTGAATAGGACTAGAATACTAAAGGCTATGGAAACTTGATTCAACTTTGTGCAAGTCTGGTAGAAATTAAGACCAATGATGCAAATCATCCCATGGTCTCTCTACACCAATCATTACTTCAGGGATGGCCTCTTCAGATGGAAGAGTGGTATCAAGGCAATCCTGAGCCGAAGATGAATTGAGATTCCAAGCTGGAGACACATCTCCATCCAATTCCTCTGGTGAAAGAGAAACTAGAATGGAATCTGCAGATTCAACAATAGAGCTATAAGCAATCTCAGCTGCAAACATAGGAAATGCCATTCCACCCACTTGACCTTCTTCTAATGTGGAGGTAGGAGAAGGTAAGGTCCAAGGGTCTGAAAAATAATGATTTATGAAGAACTCTATTCAAATGGGAACCCTGGAGGATGAAATAACATTGATATGAACCGAAGGAGGCGGAAGATCAAAAGTACCCATCAAATAAGTGTACATTCCAACCCCCAGATTCTCAACAGGTTGCTTGGTATCCTTCACCAAAGGAATGGCTTAGTTAGAAGATGCATTCAGATCTATAGGAGAATAATCCAGTTGGTGAACTGTGACGATTCTCCCTTCGTGAGGGAAAAAAACAATACAAAATAATGAAGATGCAATGGCATCCATCTCATATATCCAATTTTTCCCCAATAGAAGGTTATAGTCTAAGCTTGCATCGACTATCTCAACTTCGATATTAACAATTTTTCCCCTAACGCAGATGGGAAAAGCTGGAACAATACCATGCAGCCTGTGAGAATGACCATCAAACGCAGTTAGAAGAGTGGCTGAAGGAACAGGTGCGGGTGATCCAATACTCTTCCAACATGCAAGAGACATTACACACATGGAAGCACCCTCATCAACAACCATTTGAAAGATATTGAATTTTTGATAAGTTGACCTTATATGGAAATCCATACGATGAGGAAGTCCCTTTTTAAAATTCAACATGTCAAATGTAATCATTAGAGAATTATTCGGACCAACAATCCCAATAGAGGTGAGTAAATCACTTTGTTGTGCAGGACAAGACTAGAGCACCTTTAACGCAGACATGGCACAAGGACTTTGAGCTAGATCTTCTACAATCAAGTAGTTCTAGGCAGTCTTGGCATTAGGATTGATTTTCTTATGCTTTGAAGACCCTTTCGGCATCTGAGGTATAGGCTGAATAGTAGGCCTCATAATATGGAGTGGCTCAGTATTATCAATAGCACCCTTAGCTTTCGAAGACTCAGCTTCACCATAATCATGAGATCTCATAGCAATATCTTCGTGAGCACTCATCATGTATATGTTTGATTTATTTTCCCCTTCCTAATTGCCCCCAGAGGGAGTCCCAGTATTTGGATTCGCACCAACAAGTAATTGCTGCCCTTGGGGCAAAGGGTTTGTCAGCACAGCCTTGGAACTAGAGGAACCCTGTTGTGCTAACAAGCACTGGGCATCTTGAATTTTAGGGAAAAGGTGCATAATATTGTCTCTAGTGCACAATTTGCATGGAAACTTCACTTTCTTTTTATTATCCTATTTACCCTCTTGAACATGATCGTTGGATTTGTTCGCATTCCCCTTCCCATCCTTTTCCTTTTTCTTGTTATTCCATCCCTTCTTCTTCCCATCAGATTTTTGATTTCCTTTGGGGTTAGAAGTTGCAACAACATTAATTTCCAAGGACTAGGAAGGAGTTGCCACTGAAGGCACAACCTGACCAGAAGAAGTAGATTTTATAGATAACTGTTGTAATTGACTTAGCAGGTTAGCCGTACTGCTATCAATCGAACTGATAAGCCTGTCACCATGAGGACCAGGTTTACTTTTGGATAAGTCCAATTTGGAGTGAGGAGCATCTGACAAAATTTTATTAAGGACTCTAGACTAAGAATAAATCATTTCTAGCTGCTGAGCCCTAAAAATAGCCTACTCTTCAGAAAATACTCCTGAAAGGGATACATCCTTAGAAATTTCTGGCTATAAATACTTCAAAAACCAGTCAAGAAGGAATTCATTCGGGAATTGGGCTTTAATTAGCCTCTTCCTTCTTCGCCATTCCTGAATATGGTCAGAAATGTGAGTTGCCTTGTCCTACTGAAAATTAGCCAGGAGGTCAGTCCCAGCGTCATAATGGACAGGTAACTGAAAATGATTCAAGAACATGGTAGCCAACTCTCCAAAAGTAGCAAAATTTCCCCCAGTTAACTCTATGTACCATTTGGCCACATTTCCAGCTAAGTTTTGTTAAACTAATATCAACCTAATCGAGTAATCGATCAGGGAGTTCAATGAACAGCATAAATGGAAAGTGGTGGTATGATCTGTCAGATCCTCACCAGTCTTCCCTTCAAACTTTGGAATTTCTGAGGGGAGCTTGGTGGGGACCAAAGGACAACCCGGACTATACCGAATACGATCGTTAGTCAATTTCGATAGGTCTAGTAATTTTAACATTGCTAGAAATGGTAAGCATGGAGGAGCTTGGGAATTCCATCCCCCATAGAAAGGATTCCCCACATTCTGAAAAGAATAACATGGATTTGTTGAGGAACCAGGTTGCTAAATTTTGTTCGTAGAAAATGCTGGGCCATAAGAAAATCCTTACGACCCAACATTCGGAGAAAGACCCCCTCCCAACATAGAGTTACTATACACAGGAACATTCCCTCCAACCGAGGTATTGAATGGAGAAGAAACCCCTTGGTAAGGGTTCCAAGCATTTGCAAATAGAGAAAAATCCTGAGAAGTACTCGATGAAGGAAAAGGAACATTCCCTTGCTGAACAGCGAAGAACTGACTCCCTGCTCCTAACGTTGTAGAAATAGGGTTCCATCCTGAAAATACATTAGAGCTTTGACCTATCGAAAAAGGATTGAAACCTTGACTCTGAGAGGTGAAAGGAAAGGATCCTAAGGAGGGGTTTGAATGAGGGATATTCCCACTTCCAAAGGGGAGCCCTTGAAACGAAACTGATCCACTAGCCATAAAAGGTATGGGTGTGAAGACAGCTGAAGCAGCGGAAAAGGAGAAAGAAGGAATTCCACTAGTGGACATTCCATAAGAAAAGGGACCAGATTGAGAAGCATGTGCCTAGGTGTTTCCAGAGCCAAACACAGAAACACTAGAAGTGATTGTCGATGTGGAAATAGTTCCTCCTCCCTCAACTGAAAGAGGATTTTGAACACTTGCAGTGTTCACAGTCGAAACTGTGTTCACAGTCGTGGCCATCGAAAGAAAGGGATATGATGGAAAAGGACTAGCCAGTCTCTGAGACTTGGGCCTGATGTATCAAAGAATGTCAGGACAACTAGCAGGAAGAGGAGATGGAAGAGACTCAACAGGCTGAGGGACTTCCTCTATTTCAACTTCTTCTGCTGGAAATAAAACTCTAGAGATGAGTGGAGCACTCCTCTCTACACTGACACTGACACCAAAACCACCCATAGAAACAACAAGCCCCAATGGAGGATCACTCTCCGTTGCATTTGAAACCACCAGGTGAAAATCACCCACCGAATTACTCCCACACCTTCTTGAAGAAGGCTCGGCACTCGCGGGAGAAAGCCCACGAAGCCTCCTCGATCGATGAGGCGATCGGTCAGCCACTTTAAGAGATTAATTTTAGACTCAAAAAATATAAGAAGCTAAGCAATCTAGGTGCAAAGAGCACACTCTAAAAATTTCCTAAGATACAGCCAGAAAAGCAACTCTCAAGTATTTCCGCTCCGATTGATGAGGATCGGACACCAAATTACAAGAAAGAAAAATAATAGGACCTTCCGAAAATAGTCTAGGTTAATTACACCCCAGGTCTACTAGCGAAGGTAACATAAACAATTACGTTGACCTCCTAACAACGGTCTTTATCGGTGCAAGTCCCCAAGCTTCATAAGGGAACCCTCCAGAAGTACTGATGGATGTGATGCAACGTCTATCTCAAGTACCACGGGTATTCCCCCTTGAAGTCACCTATGTGGTCCCTAGGATAGGCAACTAAGGGCACCAATCCATATCGGTAGTTGGGCGGAACGGTCTTAGGTCAAGATTCAACAAATAGGAGAGGAGGTATCTCTCTTCTCTCCCTGCACTATCCCTCGCGCTTGACTCTCTAGAGGAGAGCTTTCCGGGTCCACTTAACGGTGTTGGATTTCGATCTTTAATAAACTTTCCATGTTTAACAATTTGAGCGGCCTTGGAGAGTTAACTCTCCACTCACCTAATCCAAGGCCCTACAACCTAGCTAGTTGGTGTATGATTAATGACAATGATACAAAAACTTCCAGTTGTTTTTAATTATATCTCTTGTTTTAAATTGGTTGTTACTTAATTCAAGGGCGTAGGGAAGTGAAAACTGATTGTGTTTGATGACACAGAAGAAATCAATGAAAACCTAGTTACATGAAAATGCAACAATTTCCTTTCGATGAAAAGAGATCTCTACATGGGTTCTACAAAACTAATTAAGAAAAAACTTTGTTTTTTCCTTTTCAGACACTCACACTTCACACGATCCAGAAAACTATGAAAAAGACTAAAATGATCAAATGCACTTAATGCAAACTGCCAATTATATGAAAATTCTTAGATGCTAATTCTAAAGAAGCGAAAAAGAGTCTCTAGACAGACAATGGTTCAATCACTTTTTGACATAAAAAAAAGGCTAGTTCCAAACAAAATTCCTATGCATAAGGATGCCAAAATGTACTTGATACAAAAGAGAGAAATCAAGAAAAGACTTCCTTTAAAATCAAACCAAGAACCAAAGACTAGAAACCAACAAAAAAGCTTCAAAATATATAATGAAACTATAAAAACAAACTCAAAGAAAAAGATACGAAAAACACAAATGTTTTTTGGGCTTTTCACTTATAATGGAAGGAAAAATATTTCAAGAAGACAAGCATACAACTACCCAAGAACCAGAACCAAGAAAAATGAGTGTCAACTTGGCTTCAAAGTGCTCAAGCCAACTATGCTACTTTCTTAGCAAGACTCAAATGAGCAAGAAGAAACACAAAACTCAAATAATTGATTCAGCACAGTAGTACAATCTTTCAACAAAAAACAACTCAAAAAACCAAAAAGAGATTCTTCAAGATTCGCACCAAGACATGTCCAAGAAATCAAGAAAACCAAGATAGTCCAAAAGGGAAAAAAACCAAAAGTGAAGCAATGCATAGGGCCAAAAAGAGAAAACAAGCAAAGGCTTATTCTTCTGAGTGGTCAGAACAACCAAGAACTTCAGGAAAATATCTTGGTGCTTCAGCCGCAATTGCAATCACACAAAAAAGGAAATTTACCAAATGGCTAGATTTTCACAAAAACAAGAGTGAAATGGATATGAAATCACCATAAATAGAGTCTAGGCACCTTAAAGACACCATAGGAATGGTTCAACACAGACAGAAAAGACTACAGAGGCTAGAAACTCAAATTTTCAAATTTATCCATGCATACGTGGTATTGTTGTATGCAACAAGTGTTTATACGCGATTGTAACCAAGGAAACTCGCGTATATGCGGGTCCCTTTGGAAAATACAGGAGGTATACGCGACTGTGCAGAGACTAAGTTGCGTATTCAAATAAAGATAAGAAGAAAGGAAAAATTAAAGCCTGATCAAGGGACCAGGTCTTCTGTCTTATTGAAAAAAGACTTACTAGACTGTAAAAAGTGACGAACCTGTCACAGAACCTACAAAACATATAAAACAACCCAAACCAGGAATTACACGAATGTAATCCCCAATGGAGTCTCCATTTATTTTGCAGGTAATGTTACCCTAACATCTTGGGTTGATAAACCTTCACATATCAGGGGCATGTAATTACAAGAAGGACTCACTTAACTAACTTCTATGCTTTAAAATAGAAACTACAGGTTGCAGACCTTACCCGGATATCCTTCAGTTGTAGTAGATCCTGCGGGTGCAAATCCCCTACATCTCTTTGTGCTCCAAAATCTATAAACCAGCAAAGAACAAGCACAAAATCCTAGTTGTACAGCATATATATGTTCTAGATGTTAGTGAAAAGCATGCATAATCTCATAAAAACAATATTAAATGAACAATTTAAGATCATTACACATGTATAAAATATTATTGACACGTAAACATCAGGAACAATATTGCACTTATGTTATTGATGACATGTACAGTAAACAAATGTGGAGATATCACCTGAAATCTACCATGACCTTCAAGCATATCGTCCTATGGATCTGTCCAGCCCTAGCCTCTCAAGATTTCTTCCAAGAATAGAGCACAATGGATGTCACATAGGGTGAGCGAACATCTCAAGAAAACAAGGGCTTCCTGAAAATATTTGGGAAGTACAGGAGGCATTGGAAATATATCAAACTTGGATAGGGCTCCAAAAGCATATAATATCTATATTTCTCTCTCTCTCTTCCCTTAGCTTGTTCCCTTGAGGGGCTTTTATACTCCCTCAAATTAGTTTTTTGCAGTTGGGAACAGTTAGGCCACGGGCTGGGGTAGTTAAGTTACAGGAACAAACATAAACCCCACCTCTAAAATAGAAAAATTATATATTTTTTAATGTTTAAAAAGGCATACATGTTTCTCTATGTATAGACTCGTGTGTATGCGTGGAAAAGTCTAGGAAGAGTCGCGTATGGGTTTTAGGAAACTATTTTTTGAGAAATATGTCCAAGTCTGAAGGGAAGGGTTGCCCAAGGCCAATACATAAGTCATCAAGTATATGATGGTGATAAATGATGCTATAACAATAATAAAAATTCCCTTGAACCTCATTGTAAATATGGCACTTAGAGGCATGTAGCCACCACATCTCTTCTAAGAGATAAGCTACTAGCACCCTAGCTAGTTTATTTCCATTATGTCTGTAAGCATATTTCAGCTACTTGATATAAATGAAATAAATTTTTATTTCTATTGCATCTATGTGTTTAAATGTATTTATGTATTTTATTGTGTTCCTGCATAAGTATGGATCAGTGGTATCAGAGGGGTCTACTCTTTCTCGATCCTTCTTTGCATGTCCCCAACAAGGTCAGGGTATAAGGAGTTAGGGCTCGATCTGGTTGAACCTTTGCAAGATCAACCTCACAAAATCCAATGGTTTCCCATGTGGGAAGAAAATAAATATGAGGGAGCAGGAGATCCTATCAAAATACTTATCGAGGAGTCCCTCAAGAAACAAAGGAATGCGATGATGGATAACTTTTCCCAAATCCTTCAACAGTTGCCCACCGGCGGCGCATCTGCATCCAGCAATCACTCTGGAGGTGCCACTCCATTTAAGCTACAATTAAACTTTGAAATTCCCATATTTGAGGTCCAAATAGATGCAGACATTGTAGATAGATGATTGAATCTATTAGAAGTATATTTCTCGGTTCATGACTTTTCCACCTGGGAAAATATTATTTTTGAACTCCTCAAATTTTCCCCCCATGTCAAAGATGGTGGGAAACCTATTGAGAGAAAAAGGAAGAGAGGGAACACTCTCTATTCTTGGCCACACCCTTATGGGATTATTTCTAAGATGCCATCAAGGAACAATATTATCTTGTGGGGAGCTATGAGGACAAGTACATAAAATGGACTACGTTGCGGTAGCAAAGGGATCAAGATGTGCATGAGATGAAGAATATATTCCATACCCTGCACACAAAGTTGGGTATCAAAGATTTAGAGAAACATTTGGTGTTGAAGTATCACATTTTGTATGCACATATACATTTAGGAGGAAATGGAATTCCTCAACATCTCCTCGCTTGGTGAAGCATACTGGTACACTGCCAAGATTGAGAAAAAATTCAATTAGAAGAAGCCAGAATTTGGATTTGTAAATTGGACGCAAGGGAAAGGTGCCCCCAAACTGAAAAACAAAGGAAAATTCCAATGCAGGGTGGCCCAGGACAAACTACAAAAGCCACAAGTAAATAATAACACCGCGAAGCCAAATGAGGACACATGAAAGTGGTGTGAGTTCCATAAGATCTCCAATCACAAGTAAGTGTTAGGCCAAGAAATCACTGGTGGCCGAGCTTAAGGATTCTGAATCGAATTCTTGCTTTGACTCTGAATCAGAACCCAACAAGGGGAATGCAAAATGGAATCATATTATTGATTCGGATCCCAATGTCATCGTTACCACCACAAAGATCTAGAAGGAGGAACTAAAATATCCAGAGGAGGGGGAGAGCCTCTTCCATTCCTAGATGTGGGTAAAGGGTTCCCCGTTGCAGTTCATTGTTGAAAGCGGGAGCCAAAAGAACCTCATCTCAACAGAGGTTGTGAAGCAGGTAGGCTTGCCGACCATAGTACACCCATAGTCGTACACCATTGGGTGGCTTCACCAAGGATGGGATCTCCGCGTTAGCCAACAGTGTCTCCTTCCCTACAATATCAAGCCCTTCACAGATGAGGTATTATGTGACATTGCTCCTCTTGATCTTTGTGATGTATTATTAGGCCAACCACACTTTTGGAAGCGACATGTTTTGTATGATTCTAAGCCTCGTAAATATGGACAAGGTATTATTTAAGGTTTTTTTGTTACTTTGGTAAATAAGTTGTACATGATACCAAAGTTAGCACCGCCTACCACCATCTCTTTGGTTACTGCAAAACAATGCAATCAGCTCATTTCCAAAACTGATAATTATTTTTTCTTAATGATCCGCCCTCAGGGCAAGAAGAATACTATGGTCACAACCTCCAGATAGGGCTCCTCCGCACGACAAAAAAAAAATCACAAGGTCATGGAGGAGTGCAGACACATCTTCACCTCACCTGTAGGGGTGCCTCTACACTGTCAGTTCAAGCATTCCATTGATCTGACCCCAGGAGTGTCGCTGCCCAATGGACCAATCTATCGACGCTTTTTTCTATATAACGAAGAAATCAACATCAATATTCAGGATTTGTTTCATAAAGGTCGCATCTGGTCGATTTCATCGCCCTATGGGAGCCCAATCATATTGGTGTAGAAGAAGGATGGGACTTGGAGACTTTGTATTGACTATCTGGCGTTGAAAAAGATCATTGTTTGGTATAGGTATCTGATCCCATAGATTGATGACCTTCTAGAACAACTCAAGGGCAGGGGATATTTTAGCAAGATCAATCCGAAGTCCGAGTATCACCAGGTACCAATCGAACCCTCTGATGTGTGGAAGACTACCTTCAAATCGAAGTAGGTCCTTTTCGAATGGTTGTTCATGCCCTTAGGGTTGAAAAATTCTCTTGCAATATTCATGAGGTTGATGGATGATATGTTGTGGACATTCAACAACTTATTTGTAGTGGTGTACTTGGATGACATCCTTATCTTCAGATATACTTGGGGAGAGCACCTCCACCACATCCAACGAGTACTCCAAACGCTGTGGCAAAATAAGTTATGTGCCAATTTGGAGAAGTGAACTTTTGGCATGACCCATGTTCAGTATCTAGGATACATTATTGATGAGCGGGGGGTGCATGTGGATCCAACCAAGATCCAAGTCATTCGATATTGGCTAGCCCCAACCACTCTAACAGAGCTTCACCACTTTCTGGTTCTTTCCAATTTCTACTGCAGGTTCATGTTGGGAATCGCTCATATCACTTAGCCCTTTAGTCAAGTCACCAAGGGAGGATCGAAAGAAAATTTATTTTGGTCTAAATCTCAACAGAAGGTGTTCATAGAGTTTAAACATCACCTCTGCTCTGCACCAGTGTTCACATTACCAGAATTGCAATAACCATTTGAGATCAAGATATATCTCTCTGACTATTATATTGAGGTAGTTCTGACTCAACAAGGTCATCTTGTGGCATATCACAGTGAGACACTTTCTGACACAGTCCACATAGGTTCGCCGATAATGGAAGCATTACATTTTGGGGAAGGAAACGATCATCCACACAGACCACTAACCCTTGCAGTTCATATAGACACAAGGGAAGTTGAAAAACTATCGCAATCAAAATTAGTCCACATACTTGCAACAGTTTCATTTGAACATCAAGTACAAGAAGGGTAGCACCAATAATGTTACAGATTGCCTCAGCCAACCACCAATCATGGCGCTAACCACCATGCTCAACTCTTGTGGGCACAAGACTTATGATTGGTCGCTTCTCTATAAAAGCGATCCAGAATTCATCCACACATACAATTCGCTCTTGGAGGGTAAGAAAGTTCAATATTTTCACATCCAGGACGAATTTCTGTGTTACCTGGGACACCTTTGTGTTCCTTCAAGTGAGTGTGCCAAGATGATTTTGGAAGTGCACTACAATTGGGTCGATGGGAATTTTGGGGTCAAGAAAACAGTGGCATTACTGCACAAGTATTTCTATTTGTTGGATCTTTGACAAGATGTCAGGAAGTAAATCAGATCCCACACTGCATGTGTCATTTCCAAACTGACCATCAAGAAGAAAGGCCTCTATACTCCACTGCCTACCCCTATTCGACCTTCGGAATCCATCTCCATGGATTACATGTCGAGCCTTCCTTCTACTAAGCATGGCAACGACTATATTTTTGTGGTCGTTGACAGATTCTCGAATATGCCCATTATGGCAGCCTGCAAGAAGAATATCACAACAGAAGCCAATGCTAAACTCTTCTTTGAACAAGTGTGGGTACACTTTTGTATCCCACAATCTATCATCTCGGATCGATACAAAAAGTTCCTTAGTATATTTTGTTCTAGCCTCTGGTTGATGCTAGACAGCAACATCACCAAGTCCACAGTTTTCCATCCCCAAATTGATGGCCAGAAAGAGGTCGTCAATAGGATGATCATACACATTATGCACATGTACAACTCAAAGCATCCATGCATATGGGATGATAGGCTCCCCTATGTATAGAAAAACTATAACTGGGCTCTCCACACCTCAACCAACCATAGCCACTTTCAGGACGGCTTGGGATTCCAGCCACTATGTCCCATTAATGTAGTCATGCCATTTGCAACTACTCAGGCAGATTCGGCTCATGTCCAGTCTGAAGTTGACAAGGTGAACAACTTCATTGAGATAAGTCAACACATCCACAAATAGTTTCATGACATATTGGACAGAGCCAATGCTAAGTACAAGCAGTGACATGATCATCATCGGGTGCCACACAACTTCCAGGTGGGCGACAAAGTGTGGCTGCAATTACAGAAGGAGCACTTTTTTTCACCCCACCGCAAGCTATGCTAGCTCCGATATGGGCCATACACCATCAACAAGGTTTTATGGGACAATTCCTTCAAGCTCAGTATTCCACCATTCCTTGTTTTACACCTAGTATTCAATGTGGACCACTTTCATCCCTACTTTCCACTTCTAACTCACACATCCAACATGGCAGAACAACTCACACCAAGAGAGTTAAACACGGAATGCATGGAATAAGCAACAATTGATCAAATGATGGACACATATATTAATAACACTCACCATCAGAGTATCCAGCTATATCGAGTTGTCAAAGAAAGCCAACTCCTTCACTAGGGCAAGTGGTTCACCAGGGACCAGGTTCAACAGAAATTTCCTCACCTCATGGAGGCTTTGCACGCAATGGGGACCATTGCTTCCTAAGGAGGGAGGAATGATCCATGTGGATATTGGTGTCCACCCACCTATTCCACCTAGACCTCCATTTAGTTTCATCAGTTTCCTGTTTTATAGCAACATTTACTATTTTTAGCAGTTTTTCGGGTCTTGAACTTCCAGAGCAGTTTTGACACCCTAAACAGCATTTTTTTGAGGTCTAAAACAAGAAATACTTATAGTACTCATAGAGATAATTCTGATGATATATCGTACATGCCAAACGGAGATAATATGACCAACTTACAACCTCGGGAAGTTAGCCCCAACTAACCCCAACGGGCCCACAAACTCTTTCCTTTTCATCTCTTGGGGTTATGGTTTTGGTTGTTTAAAGTTTTCTTATGTTGTTAAATAATAAAAAGGCCCTTGATCCTCATTGTAACACAGTTCAGAGGTTTGTAGCTGCCACATATCTTCTCATAGATAAGCTACCAACGCCCTAGCTAGTTTATTTCGATTCTTTCTATAAGCATATTTCAATTATTTGATATTAATGAAATAAAGTTTTATTTCTATTACATATTTGTGTTTATGTATTTCTGTATTTTATTGTGTTCCTGCATAAGTCTGGATCACACTTGCCTATGCGTTTCACTTAAAGGAATAGAAAGGGGGTAAAATTGGCTAGTGGACAATAAGAGAGTGAGATATTAGGGAAGAAATGGGTGAGGAGGTGACTCTCATATTTTTCATTAATACGCCAAAATGCTACTTAATTTTTTATTTTTTTGGATAAGTTGAGCTTAGATTTGGGCTAGCCTTCTTAATTGATGGAATAAGAGCGATTAAGGCACAATGAGATGCTTATCACCAGGATTTTTGTAAAGCTCGGTCAAGCTTGGACACCCCTTGGGATAGTTTTAATTCCCCCAAAGTGGCTTCCATTCTCAACCCCTCCCCATGAGGTTTGAACTTGAGACATGACAGGGACTAAACCCCACACAAACCAATGTTGCAGACATTGGCATTGGGATAAAGTCGGAAAGGGCATGGAAAACCAAAAATTTGTAAAAACCAAGAAAATATCAGTACAAATCGGAAAACATTGATAAAATTAATATACCACCAAAATATTAGTAAAAATTAGAAAATATTGACTAGGTTGAAAAATCGTGATTTCACAACTTTTTCATTATAAAATAAGATCTTTGCAACAATGACAAAAAACAAAATCTTTCTTTTTCTATCTTGTGGCAGAATAATTTATCATTGGTATGGTTCTAGTTTTGGAAGATGAAACATTTAAAGAACATGTTATATAATACCTAAGCCATGGCTTGGAAAGCCCTGAACTTTGATATTCTCATGTTGAGAAATTGGCTTTGGCAGCAATCCATGTTGTTTCAGCTCCATCATTATATTTTTTTAATCATAGTTGTTGATGATAATCCTTTTCAAAGTTTCCTCAATAGGCGATTGATTGGGGGAAAATACAAAAAATGGATTGTTATTTTGCAAGAATTTGATCTTGAGTTTATGTTAGAAAAATCAAAGAAATCCTTGGTTTTTGCAAAATTGATTTCGGAACTTGTTTAGTCAATTTAATGTCTTAAATTTCTTACATAAATTATCAACCGAGGTTTGTAAAATAATAAAGTGTGGCGCATTGTATGTGCTTAGTTAACCTTCTTCTTACTTCATTGTATGAATTTTTATGTTTTTTTGGGGGTTTTGTTCTTTGATGTCTAAAAGTATTAATCTAAAAAATATGAAAGGAATCAAATGAATCTAATGAATTTTAAGAAGGAAGAAAAGGAAGTGTTCCTAAGTTAAACTAATTTTCATAAAAATAAATCAAGGACTGTTGGCTAGTTAGAATCTAATCTGAAAAAATAGACTATCTATCGTAAATGATTTCTACCTTAACATTAGTTCTATTCCATGGATAAATCTTATATCTGAGATTGAAATTGCAGTGATATTCTAAGTGAAAGAAGAAAAGGAAAATAACTAATGTATGTTTAGTTACTTCAGCATTCAATATGAAGTGTTACCTTCTTGAGATGATGTGTAAGCAACTAACTATACCTTAACTTCTAATGTTCTACAAAAGCAAGTAAAGTGTCCAAAGGGAAACTAATATTGTATATTTAGTTACTCCAGCATTCAATATGAAGTGTCACCTTCTTGGGATGATGTTAAGTAACCAATTATACCTAATGATCTAGAAAAACAAGTAAAGTATGCAAAGGAAAACTTAGTAATTGCATGAGTTAAACATCCAATCATTCAGTCTAGAAATATGATAGAATCAACTTCTTGGAATGACCTTTAGGAACATCAGTGATGTAATTAAATGAGGATCTAAAAGCAGATGTAAAATAATGCAAAGTGAAATCTTAACTAATTGTAAACAACTAATGTATGTTTGATTTACTCCAACATTCAATGTGAAGTATTACCCTCTTGAGATGTTGTGTAAGAAATCAATTATACCTTAGTTTCTAAGTTCCTAGAAAGCAAGTAAAATGTGCAGATGAAAACGCAATAACTGTATGAATTGGACATTCAATCATTTAGTTTAGAATCATCTTCTTGAAATTATATTTGAGAACATTCATTGATACAATTAATTGATAATTCTAATCTAAGAAAGTAAATGACAAAATGGTAAAGGAAACTAGATAAATGTGAATTCTTATTAGTTCAAACTTGATTCAATTTTAAAATAGAAAGATCTATCTTCACGAAATGTTTTAGAAGAACAATGATTACACAGTTATGATTTAATTCTATGCTACTAATCAAAACTGAAATGTAACATTAATCTATTCAGAAAACAGAATTGACAAAAACAGAGTACGGAAATTAAACTAAAAACAATGAACGAAAAACCTCCTCCTGTGCAGGGGCCCTCCGCAACAGATTCGGTTGAGATCCTACCTAGTTAAATACGCACTTAAGCAATCATTGGCATGAACACGATCCTTGTATTATGATAAAATGAATTCTTAAAGCAATACACAGCGTTTCAGCAAAATCTTAACTTAAAACTTAATTATTCTTGGTTATGTACAATCGATATTTATAAAAAACAAACATAATTGTTTATGAGCTAATTCTGCTACAAGTGGCTAATCTTAACCGACTTATAGAATTTCAATTTGACTGTTTAACTCTTGATTTTCTACGATAGAGAAAATCCATAGTCCTTCTATTCTCGGCTAACGTTCTTTGACCACGCCTTTGACCACAATATCAGGCCTCCTTTTCTATCGATCTAGATCAAATAGATATGACAAAATCCATGTGGAGATGATTCTGGAACTGCCCATGTGGCTTATTTCTCCATTTGAACCCTGGAACCTGTCAGACCATGAGAGTAGCTACAGAATCCACGATTAGCTGCATAATAGGCTGCGTTCTGTAGCCAAATTAAAAAAATATATTCGAACAGCAAGTACATCAAAATATAACATGGAAATCATTTAAATGCATTCCTTCAGACAAAGCATGACATTTATCATTGATTGGAGTATGTAAGCTTTATGATAAATTAAGGGAAAAAAGTGAGAAAGGATGTCAGAGAGAGAATAATTCTGAGGTTCAACATACCCCCACTGTGAATTCATTGCATGTCCTCATGCAATTTATCAAAAATGTGAATTATCCTCTTCTACTGCATTTGTTCAGGCACTTCTTCTAACACATCCAATTTTCTTCTTTTGCTTTTCTTTGAAGTGGATTCCATCCTGGGATTTCTCATAAGAAGATTTTTTTGAGATTAATGACTACCTTGTTTAATGACTTGTTATTTCTTTTCAAATTCATGTTATTTTTGTACCATAGTCCTGAATGCATAATGGTATTATCACTAATTACCTTTTCCAACTTTTTAGGTTGCTTCAAGGCCTCATTCTCCTATTTAATATACCTATTCTATATCTCTAGTTCATAAATTTCTTGTTTGAGAGTTTCGGTTCCTATGGATTAATAGGATTCACTGTTTCACTTCTCTTCTCCAATGACTCTATGTAATCATATGTTTCTTGTTGTGCTAGGTCTATGCCTAGAGATTTTCTGTTGGGGCTACCTTCAAAATTATGAATAGGATAATTTTGAGGACTATGTGGAGGAGAAATATTGACAGGAGATGGTATTGGAGTTTCTTCATCTAAACTTATAAACTTTGTTTCTTTTGGTAGTGTTTTCTTCATCAACCTTGGAGTCTGGAGCTCCTTCTCAATTGTAGAGGATTCACATTTTCTTCATTTGTATCCTTGCTCCTCTTTCTTATATTAGTCTTGTCTTGACTTTATTTTTCTTTATGTTCTTTGTCAGCTCTTCAGAGATGAGTATTTCATCATTTTTCTGCAACAAAGATGCAAGTCTATATTCAATGTTTGTATCAGTCTTCTTCCTTATGTTCTTTCTAGCATTGTCTTCTTTAGGTTGTTATGGTGCCTCTTGAAAATGGTTTCTAACAAGAAAATTATCCTAGGTATCTCCTATGCTTTTTAAATGAAACTCAACAAGTATCTTTACCAACCCGTGATGGTGCATGGTGTTATCTATAAACTGTATACTCTTCTGCACGTTGGTAGACATTCTTTTTAAGCTATTCAGGAGGAAGAAGGAAATATTTATTTCACCATTTTCTAAGAAATTCATCGGTAATCAAATATGATATACATACATGCAACCAAACCTTCCTTCACAGGTGATAAATTTCTGTAAAACCAAGAGCATATTCCTTCATTTATTTTTAAGGGCTGAGCTGGGGATACCTTTTCTGAAAACAAAGACATCCATACCTGGGTTTTTGAGGATAATTTTCCATGATTCATTGTGAAACTCCTTTTTTTTTAGCCACCTTTCACCAAGCCTTGGAAGTTCTGTGGCTTCGGCCAATGTGAATGTCTCAATAACTGTGAACTTGATGTCTCCGATTTCCACTTCTATTCCATCAAAAGACCGAGCAAAATATTTTGTAATCTCTTTGTGAAAACCATCGAATTTCTCTATGAATTTGAGACATCCATATTTCTACAACATTTCCTTGATCTGAGGTTATCTTTCCATGTATTTTGTTCCCACCGGTTCTAATCTGACTATTAGTCCCATGCCTTCTATTATGAAGAGTTTTCAACCTTCAGAATTATCCTTCTCTATTTATGAAATGAATCGGGTTACGAAGTTGATGAAAGGCACTGAGAGTTTGTAGGAATAAATAGATGGTATGGATTGGGGTTTTGAATAAATGTAGATGGATACGTCACGTGAACTAGTCATGATCATTAATCATCAATGAGGGATTCAATTTTGGACCGTTATAAAACATAATGCAGAGGATGTGGCTAATCTGTGGTATGATGGATATCGCAATCAAATCAAATGATGATTTGTCAAGGGAGCATATGACCATCCATAGTATACATGCTAATGTTTTAACCTTGATATTAAAACAAATTTTTGCAACTTTACCTTTAGAACTAACCTTTTCATTGTTTTTTTCTTTGGTGTTGATTACTCAAGTACCTTTTAGCATGTTGGTCTTAAAAATGTAGTCCTTCAATTTCCTATATTCATCATTTTTTTGTAGGTTGTACAAATGTGTCAGAGTTGTTGAATGAAATGTAATGTGGTTGCAGAATAGAATCATTTGTAGAATGTAGTCAACGACAGAATGTAGTCAACTGTAGAATGTGATCAGCTGCAGAATGTAGTCAGCTGCAAAATGTGATTTGTAAAAAAAATGAAGTATAACTGTCGAATGAAATGTAAGTGGAATCTGACTGTGAAATGGAGTGTAAGTAGAATATGACTGTGCAATGGAATGAAAGTGAAATATGACTGTAAAATGGAATGAAAGTGGAATATGACTGTGAAATGGAATGAATTTGCAGATTATGAGCTGCAAAGATAGAATATGAATGTATTTTTATGTTACTACTTATTGCAGAAAAGAAATGGAAAATATAGGATGTTAGAAATCTTTGATTTTCACCCTATATTTTCTGCATAAGTATGCCAATCATTGATTGGTTCTCATACTTATACACTTATATATATATAGGAAAAATAAAAGCTAATTTAGTGAAGAAGAAGAATTCTTCTTCACTAACTTCACATCAGTATTATCTTGGAAAATCTTGATAAACTCTTCTCTTTAAATTGGCTTATGATATACTTTCAACCGATGACCATTCACAAGAAGAGGTACATTTTCTTCATCAATTATTCTTATCTTCACTACTCCATTATCAAATACTTTTTCAATCTCATATGGCCCAAGCCAATGAGTCTGAAACTTTCCTTGAAAATATTTGAATTTTGAATCGAACAAAAGTACCTAATCCCTTGCTTGAAACTTCTTCTCCTTGATATATTTATCATGCCATTTAGCCCTTTGCTGCTGGACTATACTGGTTCTTTGAATTGCATCTTGTCTGATTTCATCAAGCTCATTGAGTTGCTCCAATCTATGTTTTTGTACTTCTGATAAATTAAGTCCCAATTGGACTGCCATCTTGAAGGTTCGAATATGAAACTCTATAGGGAACAAGACTTGCTTTCCATAAATAAGTTCATAGGTAGTATGTCATGTTGTATTCCTCCATGTAGTTCTATAGGCCCATAAGGCTTCAGGAAGCCTTTCTACCAAATCTCTTTTGTGTAGATGTACAATCTTAGTGACAATTCCTTCAATCACTTTATTGGTAGACTCTACTTGACCATTTTCTTATGCATGATAAGGAGTAGACTTTCTGTGCTTGATCTTGTAATATTCCAAAATTATTTTCACCAACTTGGATGTAAAATGGGATCCCTGATCTGTCACAATTTCTCTTGGAAAACCAAAACGAGTGAAGATATCCTCAAAAATAAAATTAACTACAAAACGTTCATTATAAAAAGGTAATGCTTTAGCCTCTACCCATTTGGTGACATAATCAGTACATAAAAAAATATACTTCTTTTTTTTAGATGGTGGATTGATTGGTCCAAAAAAATCCAAGGCCCATTTTTCAAAAGGTTCAATGAGTACCTGAGGTTTTAATGGCATTTTATCTAAAGGAGTAGGTTTCCCTACCCTTTGGCAGTTGTCACACCTTTTGAAATATTCTTTGGCATCTCTAAAGATAAATGGCCAATAATATCCTAAATGAAGGATTTTATAGGTTATCCTCTTGTCAGCAAAGTGTCCACCACAAGGTTCATCATGACAGGCCTTAAGAATTTAAGGCATTTCATCTTCTCGAACACATATTCTGATAATAAGATCTAGACTTGTTTTATACAATTCACTAGTAATCCATGAGTATCTTGCACTTATTTGAATGATTTTTCTTTTTTCCCTAGAAAACAAATGTGAAGGTAATTTTCCTGTGACTAAGTAATTAGCAATGTCTGCAAACCAAGGAGTCTGAGTAGTTATTGCAAAAATATATTCATCAGGAAATTTATCTTCAACTGGAGTGTCATCTTTGATATTTTGAATTCTAGACAAGAAATCAGCAACTGTATTTTGTTTTCCAGGTTGGTATAGAACGGTGATGTTGAATTCTTGCAGGAGTAATAACCATCTCGTAACTCTACCATTAGTAATATATTTATTCATTAAGTATCTGATTGCAGAGTGATCTGTATGAACAAAGGTTTCATAGCCTGTAATATAATGTCTGAATTTGTTGATAGCATGAACAAAAGCTAAGAATTCCTTTTCAGTTACAGTGTAATTTAATTCTGTGGGAGTCAAATTCTTGCTTGTGTAATAGATGGCATAGGGGATCAAATATTTTTTTCTTAATATAGCTCCTAGAGCTGTATCTGAAGCATCTATTGAAATGTGAAAAGGTAGTTTGCAATTTGGACCTCTTAAGATGGGTGCTTCAGAAATTTTTTCTTTTAAAGTTTCAAATGCCAATTGGCAATCAGGATTCCAACTGAATTCACAATCTTTGGTAAGTAACTTGAAGAGTGGGGATGCTATTTTACTGAAAATTTCTATAAATATTCTATAATATCCTATGAATCCTAGAAAAATTCTAAAATCCTTTGACAACTTGGAATTGATAGTTTGGATATGACTTCAACTTTAGATTTATCAACTTTAATTCCATATCCTGAAATGTGATGTCCTAAAACAATCCCTTATGTAAACATCATAAAACATTTTTCATGGCTTAGTGAAAGGTTTGCTTTCTTACATATTTTAAGAACCTTTTCCAAATTTTCTAAAGCTTCTTCAAATGTATTCCCATAAACTGTAAAGTCATCCATATACACCTCTACACAATCATGTATTAGATCAGAAAAAATTCCTAGTACTACCCTTTGGAATGTTGCAAGTGCATTGCATAATCCAAAAGGAACTACTCGGTAGGCATAAGTCTCCCATGGATAGGTGAATGTGGTTTTATCTTGGTCTTCAGGTGCTACCTGAATTTGATTGTAACCATTAAAACCATCCAAAAATGAGAAATACTTCTTACCTGCTAATGTATCCAATACTTGATCTATAAAGGGTAAAGGAAAATGATCTTTTAGGGTAGCTTTATTCAATTCTCGATAATCAATGCATACCCTCCAGTTACCATTCTTTTTGGGTACAATCACTAAAGGGGAAACCCACTCACTATCTGAAATTGAGTAAATGAAGTTTAAATTCAGCAATTTTTGCAACTCTTCTTTCACAATTTCCCTAAGATTTGGATTCATCCTTCTTTGAGGTTGTCTGATAGGCTTATATTTTTTCTCAATGTAGATGTGATATATAAAATTCTTAGGACTAATTCCCTTCATGTCAGTTTATTCCCATGCATATGCAGAGGAATGTTTTTGTAATGTTTTGATTAACTTTTCCTGTTGTAACCTCTCCAAGTTATTGTTTATGTTCAAAGTTTTCCCTGAAAATATTTCATTGTAGAGCTACCAAACTCTTCCATAGAATAAAGATACATCTACCTAGATGAAAAATATTCAATATTGGATTTTTATTGAAATTGATCATGTTCATATTTTGGATATGATTCAAAATTTTCTTTTGAATTTAAGATTTGACTATCTTCACTAATGGTTGAAATAGTAAAGAGAGGTTGTATATCATTTTCATCATCAATCCATTCTTTGTCATCTAATTATGTGAGTGTTCTTGCTGGAGGATATAGAGTGAATTTCTTTGTTGAGTTACCATTAGATATATACATGTCACCAGATCTACAGCTAATGAAGGCATCAATTGTAGCCAATCAAGGTCTTCCTAATATAAGTGGATTTCCTCCTAGATTGTTCTTAGAAGTTAAGATCATAAAATCAACAGGATACTCCCAAGGGTCTAAGGATACTTAGATATCTTCTAATACACCATCTGGCTTGATTACAGATCTCTCTGCTAATTGCAATAATGTAGGTGTGTACAAAAGATTAGGAAGTTTGATTTGTTCCATGGTTTGTTTGCTCATGATGTTTATTGTTGCTCCTAACGCAATCAATGTATTTGGAATTTCAACTCCATTGATATGTGTTTTTAAAACTGGACTTCCTGGATCTAAATATTTTTGTATGGCATTTTTTCCCATCATTATGTCTACAATTTTTCCTACGAGCTGAATTCTTTTTATTTCTTTTGTTTTTCTTCCTGGTTTCTTCATGCTCAACTCTTTTATTGGTTTGGCTAGAATTTGAATCTCTTTAATGGCCTATAACAAAGGAATTTTGAAACAGACATTTTTCAATTCATCTAGAAAATCATAATTGGGCAACATAATATGCTTTTCTACCCCTCTATGAACTTGTAATCTTCCAGGAAAATGAGGTGTAGAAGTGAGTATTGATGGTTGCTCTATGATAGGAGTTGAGTTTACTGGTTCTTTTTGTTTTTCATTTTTAGAATTATGGTTTTGAAGAGATGTTCCTTCCTCAAAACTTTTATTTGACTGTAGAGAATTTTCCTCAAAATTATCTTGTTCTTGAATAACTATAGAAGGCTTTTTCTTTTCTAATATCTTACCAGATATGAGTTACACATCATTGAGATCTAGAGGAGTAATAATGTAGGTTGGAAATTGTTGTCCTTCTATCATGTAGGTATTTTGAGGATTTTTATTATTGGGGTTTGGTAATGGTTGGGCAGGTAGTTGATTTGGTCTATGTGGAAATGGTAGTGAAATTTGTGGATTTTTGTTTTGGAGTTGGGGTTGTTGATTTTGTTGAGGAATTTGTTGGGGAGGATAGTTTGGATATGATGGAGGATATTGGTAGTATTGAGAGAATATTCCATAGGGATTTTTCATTCCTTGTGTCCAAGATTGAGATTGAGATTGAGATTGAGGCCAAGGTTGTTGCCAAGAATTCCAATTATTTGGTGGGGGGCGAGTATACATTTTATTGTTAAGGCCTTGGGTTTGTGGCCCCTGCCATGGTCTTCTAGAGACAAAGCAAAGAGATTATGTTGGATTTGAAGTTGTTTCTTCTTGAAAAACAACCTTAAGACCTGGAATTGAAGGACAACTCTTAGTCTCATGACTTTCTGAACAAATCATACAGGTTTCTATAACTTTTGCATCAAGAGGACATTCTCTTAAAGCATGCTTCTTTCTGCATTTGGGATAGAAAATAGCTAAATTATCAGTCTCGGCTTTCTGCTTGTTTTTTAATTTAAGGGTGTCTATCTGTTCACTGAGACTCCCTAAAATATCTATTTTAAATTCATCAAGCATGTTTCCAATTTCTACCCTACTTACTATTCTAGTGATTTATTTAAACTAACAAGAGAAGGATCTCTTGGACTTTTCCCAGTTTTTGTTTTTCCCCTTGAGAGCTGAATACATAATTATCCAATGTCAGTTAATGGGAGTTGAGAGATAACCCCATTTCCTGTAATTTTGAGGATGTTTATCCACTCATCTCTAATGGCTTTTAATAAAAGAGATTTTAAAGTATCTTAATCTAAATTATCCATTTTTTCTCTTTTTATGTTATATTTGAACCTTTCAACTAAATCCTCCAAATTCTCATCCTCTTTTTGCATCATTTTAAATACTTCATCCTTGTGATTTATGGGTATGAAATAATCCAAATACCTTTCTAAAAATCCTCTCTTCATGTCATTCCATGTCCTGATAAACTGAGTGATTAATCCCATGAACCATTTTAAAGCAGCTCCTTTCAATGTTGAAGGAAACAACTTAAGTTTTTGAGAGTTTTGTAAATAATCATAAGTTCTGCACAAGACTTCAGATTCAAACAAAAAGGTTTTAGGATCTTCACTTTTTAATCCATGAAAATTTGGGAGGACAGAAGGTGAGATATTTTTCATTATGGCATTTGTATCTTCATCAACTATAGGGAATCCAAAATAACTATCAATTTCCCTATTTCTTCTGCCTCCTTGTGCATTTCCTCTACCTCCTCCAAATATTACATTTTCTCCATTTATAATTTCTCTTTCTCCTTCTCCTCTTCCTACCATTATAGATTCTTCAGAGCTAATATAAGTTTCAACCTGCAAGGTTAACTATTCTTCCTCTAGTTCTTATATCAATGGTATGTTGAAGAAAGGTTCTCCCTCTTCCTCTCCACTGGGAATTTCTAACTCTTGAGCTAAAATATGTTCCCCTGTAGAGGTAAAAAAGGTTACTCCTTCTATTAGAGATCTAGGATCTTCTTCCTTTAAGACTGCCTTAGTTGATGAAGTAGGAGATCCTCCTAATTAGATTTCTGACCTTAGGACTTCAGGAAGTCTATGGCTAGTGAAGTATAGAATATGAGTTTGAGATGGAGGTGTATCACTTCATAGTCTTCGTGGAGTGAGTGATGTTGTAGGGATTAAACTCCTACCTCTAGCTATGAATCTGCCCCTAGAGTCTCTTTATCTACGCATATCATTTTTTTAGATGTAAGAAATGAGGTTATCTAATTAAACGTCCCCAGAAACGGCGCCAAAAGTTTTAGTCAATTTAATGTCTTAAATTTTTTACATAAATTATCAACTGAGGTTTGTAAACCAATGAAGTGTTGTGCACTGTATGTGCTTAGTCAAACTTCCTCTTACTTCATTGTATGAATTTTTAAGTTGTTTTGGGGGTTTTGTTCTATGATGTCTAAAAGTGTTAATCTAAAAACTATGAAAGGAATCAAATGATTCTAATGAATTTTAACAAGGAATAAAATGAAGTGTTCCTAAGTTAAACTAATTTTCATAAAAATAAATCAAGGATTGTTTGCTAGTTAGAATATAATCTGAAAAAACAGAGTATCTATCTTAAATGATTTCTACCTTAACATTAGTTCTATTCCATGGATAAATATTATATCTAAGATTGAAATTGGAGTGCTATTATAAGTGAAAGCATAAAAGGTGTCTGCTCAACTTAGTGTTCCTAAATTGATGTCATAAATTGTCAACCAGGGCTAGTAAACTGTTGAAGTGAAGTGCACTATATGTGCCTAGGTATGTGCTTCCTACTTCGTTGTGTTTAGTGTTTTTCTAGTGTTTTTGGTTTTGTTTTTTTATGCTAAGAGGAAAAGAACTAAGTTGTTGGCAAATGGAAGTTATTGGTCACATTAAAACAGAGAAAAATCTATTCTAAACTATGTATAGCACCTTAGAACAGAAAATGCTAATTCACAGATTGAAAAACTTGACAAGAAAAAAAATAAATCATAACATGAACTCAGTCCAATTCATTTCATTAGAAGTATGTTGGAACAACTTGAGAAAAGGATAAGTTTAATGCAATGAGGTTCTTCTAAATAAACAACAACTTACAATATCACAGAGAAAATCTCATCCATGGTTAGAAATTTGTTGGAACACATTTGGAAAAGATTATCTGCAACATAGTAAGGAACCCTACTCTAAATTAACTTATGACACTAAAATTAATCCATTCTGCAACTCAAAATGTCACTATTAAGCCTCATTCAAGGGTTAGAAATCTTTTGGAATAGTTTTGGAAAAAAGGCAAGTTTGTAAAATTATGAGAAATTGCAGAACAGTCAAGACTTCAAAATGACATTACCAATTCTTGTTCCTATGATAATGATGTATTAGCAGAGATTAAGAATAAGAGAAGTTTGTAAATAATGAAGGCCTTTAAGTCTAATGTAACAGAACTAGAATACAACTAGCTAATAAAACTTAAAATACATTAAACAAAACCGAACTAATATGCAATTAACCTCCGAAATACTATAGCTGAACTAAAATGCAATTAATCTCTGAAATACTACAGTTCTATCTCATTCAGTGTTAGTGATATTTTGGAACAATTCATAAGAACAAGACTGGCTGTAACATTCGATGTAAGTGAGCATAAAACATAAAGTTCAGAAAACTGCCTAAATTAGGAACGAAACAGAGCTAAAGTTACTTATCTAAACAATATGCACAGAGCCTCTCGAGCAGTAGGGGCCCTCTACCACCAGATTAGCACATGAATCTCTTCAAGATTGCTTTATATCATGTATTAAATTTGTTCTTCTATCATTAAAGGAAAACGCTTCAAAAACAGAGTATTACGGTCTTGGACAACTTAACAATAAAACATCAACTAACTAACTGTCTCTCGGTTTCCCAAGTTATTCTTATAAGAGAAATACATAACTGCCCTGGAGAAGAAATAGGGATAAGTGTCTTTTTCAATTAAAATCAAATTAGAACTCTTGTGGAGGCCTCGTACTTTGATGAAGACATCTGTAGAGTCCTTGTCCTTGTAGGAATCTACTTCTTAGTTTGGGTTTCCTCCACGTGCATAACCACTTGCAGATTTTTGCTCAGACTTCGTAGAGAGAAAGGAATGATGTAGGTGAGTTCTGGAATTCAACCATATGCTTTTTTCCTTTAAATGACACCTGTAACCTGTGTGAACATGAAGATAGCTGCGGAATAGGCGACTAGCTACAGAATGGCTGCATTATGTAGCTAAGTCTAGTCAAAAATTACTACAACAACAAGACCACAAAAGTTTAGTAAGTCAGTTATTGTATGCATTCCTAAAGTGACTTTAATCAATCCTATTGATCTTTTAAGCCTATAATTGATAAAGGACAAAGGAAATGAAATGAAATTTGGTGAAAGAAAATGACATATTTGGGGCTCAACAAAAGGAAAACAACTAATGTATGTTTAGTTACTCCAGCATTCAATATGAAGTATTACCTTCTTGAGATGATGTGTAAGCAAATAACTATACCTTAACTTCTAACGTTCTAGAAAAGCAAGTAAAGTCTACAAAGGAAAAAAAATACTATATATTTAGTTACTCCAACATTCAATATTTTTTTTTTCCTAAGTAAGATTAATTTCTATTAGTGTAACATAGTGTACATGGAGGCACAAGCCTCTGCAGCTCTAGCCTGATTCAAAGGCATAGTTCACAAAAACCAGCAAAAATGGGACTTCCCTCGCAGGGGAAACCAGTCAAATAAGAGTATGATTCACTGCCTCGTGAGAGGAAACCAGCGTTATACAGATAAAATTGTTAATTGTTTGCATATTGTGCCAAACATAGATACCAGAAATTAACAAAACCTTGTGACCAAGGACCTTAACACTAAAAATGATAAACCAGAGAAAACCTGAGATCCTAGGCGTCATGAGGAGTAGGAGGAGTATCTTCTAATATGAGACACCTGTATTCTTCGTTGTCGCTGGCCTACATGTCCTGGGTGATGGGTGCTACGTGTTGGGGCTCTTTGGTCTCTCTAGCTTTTCCCAAAGCCTGTTTTCCATGCTTCCCATCATCCTTGCTACTTCCAGAGTTACGGCTGCTGTCCGAGCGCATGCTGTGGCTGCCAGAACCAGGGTCACCCTTGAAATCTGCAGGGGAAACGTCACGGTGGGGGAGTTTCTACATTTTGGGCGAGCGGAAGCTAGAAACCTCGGCGGACTCCTCCTTGAAGGAGACTGTGATGGTGGCAATGACACAGGGGTGGTTCATGGAGAAGTGGAAGTGGAATTGAGATGAGTGGGTGGACTGCGGGGTGGCTATGGAGTCCAGACGGGGCAGAGGCGGAGGAGTGGTCGCAGCATCATAGGGCTAATCAAAGGAGCGAGACTAACCAACGGAGCGGCCACACCCACTGCGGGTAGCAGGATACCGACTGTTAAGGTCCCGTCATTTGGCTGATTGGAAAGCCAAATGACAGTGTAACATCAAACCAATCTTTGGAGCCCAAGGACCTAGCCTTCCTGGACTCAGAGAGGGCTCTCTCTATATGTGCAAGGGATATCTGTGTGTTTTTCGTATTGTGTTCTGATTTTAGGCTAGTTATGAAGTAGGTTTTTTGGTTTTGGTTTTTAGGTTGTGAGGGATGAAAATGATCAAAGATATAAGATAGGTAAAAATATGTCAGATCAACTGGGCTATGGGGTCGAAAAGGTCTAGAAAGCTATCAGACGGTGATACAAGGTTGTTGAAGGGCCGATTTGATTCGAGGTAGAAAGGATCTTTGGGCAAAATGGAATAAAACGGACATCAAGTTTGGGAACAACAAAGGATTTCAAGCATAACTAGTTTAATAGCTGACATAACCATGGTAGGGAAAACCATTAATCATGAGAAATGTAACTATAAGCTAATCAATACATAGAAATAAACATTCAAGCCATGCATAGAGATATATAACTCTCTAACTTTGGGAAATGACTATCAGACTTTGGGGAAATACACTTAAGAGAGACAAACAACTCAAATCACTATGCCAGAACACCTAAACACAGTACTTCAAGTTATTGGGCACTTTGAAAACAAGATTGCATAGTCTTAGGCAAAGGGCAAGAACGAAACAAGACCTCCTTGGTTCAACAAATGACAATCTAATCAGTCAAAGAGAAATTTCATGGATGGAGATATGGCTAGCAATTAGTAAGCAGGGCGTACCGTAAATCATACTTAACATGCATAAAACCATGAATGAAATAAGCAACAATATCCTTAAGTTATTAAAGAGCAATCAAGAATTCTTTAATGTGACTAAGGATGAAGAAAACATGGAAGCTATGAAGAAACAGGAAATTTGAGGTGCCTCCAAGGGCATGTCTGAAATTTGTTCTCTATTGATCTATAGCAAGCAAGAAACATGGATTCATGAATGAAAACTAGAAAAACAAAACAAAGAAAGAGACACTATACCATTCTACCAAGTCATGGAATCCAACAACGATCCTCTTTCATCATCCAAGAACATCCAAGAGACTATCCAAGAGCATGAGACAAGTATTTCTTCCAAAGCTTATATGACCATATATTGCTTCTATCATCAAGTTCAGCCCTGTTTACAATGAAAGCATTTGGAATATATAGGTTCAAGTGAGGAAAACCTCTTAGTTCAACTTGCACTCTCATTGGCCTATTCAAAATATCTAAACTTGTCCTTGAGGCTTTGCAAAGCCCAAGGCACAAAATCTCTCATAAAATATCTAAAAACTGCTAAAAGAGGGAATTAAATTGAATTTTCATAACTTCTCATGTGCAAAAATAGCTAAACGCACATGAGGAAAAAGCAGTTTTTAAAGGTTCAATTTTTACAAAAATACTCAAAAATTATATCAGCAAAAGGTCCCCTGACTTGGCGGCAACTTTTGGCAGCCTTCCCGATGTCGAAACGAGGCTCATGATAGCTCGTTGGAAAGCTCTGAGTGTCTACTTTCTGGAGAAATTATAATTTTCTCAATATAATGCCTATAAGTCTTCCAAAAGTAATACTGTGTGTAAAAAACCAAAAAATAAGGTTTGCTGATGGACCGGGCAGAGTGTAGAAAAAACGAGTATTTTCTGCCATTTCGGGGGAGAAAATGATCTTCAAATGTCCTAAAAATCACTGAGTGTGTGCTCCTGAAATTATGGCATCCAATGATACCATTCTCCTCCCTTGATGATCCCCCCAAACTGAAATGGCGAAGCCCATGAGTTTTGGCCAAAAACCCAAAAATGCCAAAAAACCAAAATATGTCGAAAATCGCCCAAAATTGGTGAGCATGACCCTCAAGGGTTCTCAGCAACATGTTGTGAAGCAGAGGCCAAAATATGAAGTCCTGATGTGTCCTTTCTCACTTTCCGTGCCGGGCACTTCCCTTTAGCCTCCTTGAGCTTTTCTTGAGCAGCGTTCAACTTGCGCCGGGCAAACTGATTTAACTTTTTGTAATGCCTCGTCATTCTCCTTTGAAGGTCTAAATCCCTGTTTTCCCTCTCCAACTTCTTCTCCAAATGGTCATTGACTCTCTCAAGCCACGCCTCCTTATTTTTCTCTATCTCCTGTTCAAACAATGCAGTGAGAGGGGTAGATTGGAGAAGGGCATTTTCCTCTTCTTTTTGCTTTTCAAGGGCCTTTTTAAGCCCCATGGTTCTAGGCCTCTTTTGCTTAGGCTGATCTTTGCCTTCACTTTCATCAAACTCGCCCATGAGTTCTTCCAACCTTTCTTGGGCTTTGGAGGCCTCCTTCTTGTACTTATTCGCCCGTGTCTCATAAACAGCAATATGGACACTCATTTGCCTATTTTGGATTTGCAGAAATTGATTGAAATTCCTTGCCCTATGAAGATCATCCTTCAATGCATCAATTTGGCCTTCCCTATGGATCAAAAGGTTTTCTAGAATTCGGGCCTCATTATCACTATCATCGCTTTGGATAGGGATGATATCGAATGCACTCTCCTGTTCATGACTTCATTCTACCTTGCCCTTCCATTTGCTTTGGGTGGCTATTCTAGTGCTCTTCCTCCTAGTCAAATCAATGATAGGCTTCTTTGGAAATTTTCCTTTACTTCGGAGAGCCCTTGTCACATTTGGAGTGACCACTCTAGGCACTCTCTTCTTCGTTGTCCGGGGCTCGACCTTTTTAGGACAAGAGGGCATGGCCCTTTTACCTTTGTCACCTTGTTCCTCTTCCTTTTGAGTTTGTTGTTCGTCTTGAGGAGGCTGTTGTTCTTCTTGAGGCTGCCCTTGCTCATCACTGTCATGCCCTTTTTCATCATCTTCATGCTGTTGCTCTGTCTCGTAGGACTGTTGTGTGTCTTCTTTAGGCTATCCTTGCTCATCACTATCATGCTGCCCTTGCTGCTCTGTCTCACAAAGCTTCCCTTCATCATCTTTATGTTGCTATTCAGCACTTTCTTCCTCTTTCCCTTGTTGTTGTTCATCACCACTGTGATGTTGTTGTTCATACTGCTGCCCTTCACCATAAGGCTGCTCACCCTCATCACTTTCATGCTATTGTTCACCCTCAACATGATTTTGCTGCTCACCTTCATCACTGTCATGCTGTTGTTCAGCACTTTCTTCCTCTTGCTCATGTCTTTCCTCCTCTTGCTGGTCACTTTCTCCTTCTCCATGTTCCTTTGTTTGTTCTGTAGTAAACTTGAGCCTTTTAGAAGTAGGTATGCTAGAAGAAGGTGAGGGGAAAAGAGTAGGAGATGTAGGGGATGTATGGACTGGAGGGACAGTGGAGAAATACGGATGAGTGATGAAAACATCCCAAGAGACCTCTCTCTTTTCAAGCTGATGAAGAATGATGATTTTGATGAGAGAGTGATGGAAGAGACAGGTTTTTTGCTGTGAAGGAGGCCTCTTCTGGACAGTGGAGGCCATTTTCTCAATGCTCTTATGCAAGAAGAAAGGAAGATTTAGCTGTTTGGTCCTTGTGAAATGCATCAGCAGTCGAATGTGACAAGCATAGATTCGGGAGAATCTTCCCTCGCAAGTGAAGTACTTCATGATAATCTTCATGAGGGGGGCGTAGCTGGCTAAAAGATATGAGAAAGGGAAAATATAAGGACAAGCATCTCTGTGTTCAGGCTTTAGAAAGGTCTTGTAATCATCTAAGTCCAAATGGCTTTGTTTAAACCATTTCTCGCCAATATAGGGAATTTTAGTGGCTTTGGAGATGGATCTTGGGGAGAACTTGAAGTCAAGGCCCGCCAACTGGAAATGCTTGTCTTTGAACCTCAAAGCGCAAAGGTGTGTCAGAGGAGAAAAAATCTTCACCTCTTGCACCCTTTGGCAAAAATATAAGCACCCGACCTCATGGAAATTGAACAGTACCGATGGGTGGGCATTCACTTCTTCAGTGGAAATAGGCTCATACCTCTTGTGCAATCCAATCCTACTATCCTGCCTGGGAGGCATCTTGTTCTGGATGCTCTCTGCAAAACCCAAAATGCCTCAAAAGGATTTCTTGAAATGTGTTCTCAAACAAAACTCTGCCCTCTCTGTCAATCATTGTTTGATCAAGGTGAATTTGGTTTCAAAATGCTGTATGAGATGACCTTTTAACACAAAATTCTCTGCTCTTTCCAAAACACTGTTTTTCCCTATGCATGCCACTCAACAAGTAAATTCAATAACCATCACACAGTCAACCAAAATGCATATACAGTCAAATGATTTTCTGAGCTTGGATAAGGTCACAGAGCTTTTGCTATTTTTGATGTGAGCACAAAAAGACCTGTAGCAGTCAAACAACAAAAACTCCTCTTAATCAAAGCACTGCCCTTGTATTCACTGTTCCTCACATAGAGTTTTAAAATACCTCCAAATGCAATGGTAGCCCCACTTACTAAAGTCTACTTTATAGAACAAAGGAGGTAACAGTGGTTTTTTTCCCTTTTTACACCATAGGGATGACTTTTGAAATAACAAAAACACTTATATAGTGATCACTTTTCATGAAATTAAACCCACTATTTTGCTTTTCCAAATACTGTGTTCCTAGCCCTGGACACTATTTTGCACCTTTCAATACTATTTTGAGGGCAGTTTATAGGCTTTTAAACATCAATAGGAACCCACCATTTTCACTATGTTCCTTTTGAGCAAACATAAACCACACCAAAACTTTGAGTGTCAAACAAAACTATCAACCCTTCTAAGCATTGTTTTCTCCATTACACATGTTGATAGAGGTTATGGATTTTATCTCAACCTTTGGGGGCAGCTCTAGGTTCTTTGGAACTAATGAATCACTCCTACCAGTCCCCACTATGACAGACTATGTCAAAAAACTTTTAACCAACCATTTTGAAATTCCTACCGAGACCTTCACCCCTTTCACCAACATTTACTCCTTTGAAAAACACAGCATTTAACACCTTTTTAGAAAATTGAAAACACCAAGGAGGCACCTAGAATACCTCAAAATTTCGATGGAAAGCTTGGGCTGAGGGTTTGAGCAGCTTCAAGATTTGTTTGAGGTGTTTTGGGTGCTCAAAATGTGCGCAGCACGTTCAACCGGGAGAACGCCGCGCAATAGAGCAGTTTTCGGGTCACTGTCGGGCCGACGCGACCAATGCCTACAAGCGCGCCGTGCGGCTATGTATTCCTTTGTAAAAAGTGCGCCTGAACATGTTGCGCATTTGTACAGGTGCGCCACGCAGTCTCCAAGCCTGAAAAACTCTGTTAAATTGCCAAAATATTCTTTCTCCGGTCTTGCGAATATCAAGGGAGAGTTTGGCTTGTGCTTTGGAATTTGAAAAATAAGTGTGGGCAACGGTCTTTAACTCTTGTATTTGAAAAAGGTCAAAACCCTTTGGTGTGTTCAAATATGGTTTTGAAAACGTTGAAAAAGCCTTTGGTTTAAAACCAAAATATGAAACTCACATCCTTTTTTGAAAAGATAACTCAGACTTGTTTTTGTTCAAACAAAAACATAGTGGCAATGATCATTTCTTTATAAGCGAGACCTCCCTTTTGAAATGAAACAACCTTTTGGAGAATTTGAAACTTTGACTGTTTTCTCAATAGAGAGAAAAAATCTTCTCTTTTGATATCTGCACTGTGAGAGGAGAAATTGTTCTAAGCCATATGAGGATTACAGATGCGCCTTTAAATGATGTTTCTCTTTGATTGGGAGGTGAAACTAAGTTATAATCACCCGAGCTTCATTATCACCTTTGACATATTTCCATAAAGAACAGGCCTTCCTTCTTGACAGGGGCATGCTCTATTTGTTTTGAGTGTGTTTTTCTGACCTTGAAATACATACCATAATTCTTCTGGCATCTTTATGACCTGGTGTATCTATTTGCGGTGCTTTTTGGAAAAACTAAACTCAAACTGCCTTTGTTTACTATGAGGAGTAATTGTAAGAAGATTCTTCAGGGACAGGAAGGAAAGTATCTTTTGAGAAATAATTTCCATTCCTTAACCTGTGTTATGACCTCATTTCTCAACCACTTATCAATTATGTTTGGCTTAAAGAAACAGAGAATAAAAGTTAAGCCTGTTTACTAAGGAGATGAGTTTTTGTAGCTTTTTAAGGAACTCACACCCCTCAGCAAAGTTTGTCCACTTCTTGGCTTCAGATTGTCTTTGAGAGCAAACTGTGATGGGAGGTAAGCCAGCTTCTTTGATATTTTATAGCGCTGATGCTTTTCCTTTGTTTTTCTTTGACATGTTTTCCCTGCTCAGAGGCTTTAAATTGTCTTCTATTGTTCTTACCACTTATCTCTTGATCAGTCAAACCTTGAAATCAGTCACTGCCCTGGCCCTCTGCTTATGAATGAAGGAGGTTTATCTTGACAAAATGCATGATGTTCTTTCACCCTCTGTCTCAATCCAAAGGAGGATGTTTGATGAATCATGCTGATAGTGGCTTCTCTTATACCTCTTCCTTTAATCATCATTTTTATGCAGAGATCTTCATTTGCTATCTCACTGTACTTCAAAGTTTGTCTTCACAGTTAGTGAAAAAACTTAAAAACAAACTTTACCTTGGCCCTTTGCTTATAGATGAAGGAGGCGCTTTCTGTCTTCAAACCCTCTGCTTATAGATGAAGGAGGTTTTTCAGTCTTCAAACCCTCTGCTTATAGATGAAGGAGGTTTTTCAGTCATGTCATATCATCAGCCCTTTGTCAATGCTATTTTCCTTTTACTGTCCTTTCAAGCTTTGAATGTGATCGCAAGAGCTTAATGAAAAACTCGTCGTTCTTTGGCTGCATTCCCAGGCTCAAGATCACATTGAGAAGCATCTGTCTTCTCCTGTGGAGCCAAATATTTTCTTTTGGGATGCTAGTATGCCTCTGTCCTTGAAAGATCCATTTAAAACACTGTAAAAAACACCTAGAATCAGTTTGACTTATGGTCCATGTATTGCTGAGACTTGAGTGTGTATTAGTGGCGCGACCTATGGCTGTAACCAACTTTGTTTGCAGAATGGGAAGGTCTGTTATGACTGGTCTATAGCAGATGGAGGTTCTTTGGCTTTAGGATAGTTTGCCAAGGGAGAAATGCCTAAAGCGCCACTTCCTAACTTAGGGGAGACTTTTTGGGCAGATTTGGATTGTTTCTTTAGAGCTGATGGGCAACTAGTATGGCTAAGGCTAGGCAAGATTTGATAATGAGGTTTAAGCTCGTCATGGGTGGACTGAAAGGTAAGAGGGTAAAAATGTTTATGGGTGTTTTGCCAGCTGGAAAATTTGACAAATTTTTTATCAGCTGCTAGAAAACTTGGTTGTTACAACTAGTCATCACCAACAAGTGAAAAATATTGATGACTAATAGTGGCTCCATTTGGGGAGGGCAGCTCCCCTTCGAAGAAGAACCAAAACTTCGTATGGTTTTGGCTTATGAGAACCAAGACTTTACCCATTGGCACAAATTTATTCCTTTGATGCTACTTGGAAAATGACAAGATGATTGAACATCACGTTAACACCACTCTACTCGTCTTCCCTAATATTTTTTTTCTTCCTTTTGGGTGTGCCTGGACTAGCTACCCTTGAAAATATATGCTGAAATGTAGAACTTATCTAATGGGAGACATGTACTAGACTCACCTAGACTTCAGCATTAAACTATGAACTCCTTCAACATTTCACCTATGCTAGACTTCCTAATCAATAAGATTAAGTCGTTGAGATTTTTGTTCTCTAATCTAAAACACGAAATTGAAAAGATGATCAAATCAGGGTTAGACAGTCTGATTTGTCATGTATTTGCGGCACGAAAGACAAGCTGCACACAAATATTATTTTGCATAAAATGGAAACTAGGAAAAACAAGGCTAAGATGCACAACTTGATTTTCATCCCCGCTTCCCTCCTTGGTTCTGTTTTGGGCGTGTGGAACCAGTATCTTTCCTAATCTACTCTCGTTGATAATTCAAGCTTACACAATGTTGACCATCTTTTTCACTCACTAACTTATTAGCAAATAAATTTAAACATGTTCAGCTATGATTAGGCTAGATAATTGAACAAGACATATGAGTACTAGTAGCGGCATTTAGACTTACACGCTTTCTGAATGACTATTTTTTGGAACATGGGGCCTTTTCTATTTTTCAATTTTCTCTCTTTTCTATTCTTCTGTTGTTTTTGACTTTTCTGTTTTATCTATTTTTCAAACAGTGGTATATACAATGATTGAAAATTCCTTAAACTTAGAAATCTTGGAAATGGCGAAACTTAAGCATCTTATCCTCATAGGGATCTCCTACCATTCTTGGTCCACTCAACTCCTGAAAAGAGAAATTTGGAAAATTCTCTCTTTCCAGCATGACATAGGGATTTATGCAAGAATCTCTGAACAAACCCGCATCTTCCCGTTGTACCTCTTTGTATCTTTGATTTCCACTCCTTCCTTTATTGTACATCTTCTTTAAGTAATGCATATAATCTTTGTCATTTTTGAAATAAATAATGACATCATCAAGGTATGTTAAAATTCAGAAGTTCAGGACTGGAAACATGGCTTTCATGAGCATATTTTGGATATCCGGTGGTCTTGCAAATTTGAGTCTGAAACTGGAACTACTTCCAGCATACTGAAAAAAAATCTTTGAGCTGTCTACTTTGCAAGGGAATCATTTGGCTATAACCTGAAACATCATCTTGCAAAGGCATATGATTAAAAGCACTTATCATCAGTATATCATCGCCTTGGGTAGGAAGGATAAAATATCTATTATAGGGATGTGCATTATTGTTTCTAAAATCAAAACAGACCCTATGACCAGCTATTTTATCTTTGATCATTACTGATTGGTTTAGACTTTTGTACTTTCTTTTGTTGAAGTTGTTTCTTGGAGTAATGGTAATGGCATAGTGTTTGTCATTGTTTTCTCTGCGTGATGTAGTATTCTGCATGAGATTGTCAATTCTAGTAGTTCTAATTCTTTGATGAAATGACAGGATATTAGCCAGTTCAAGTAACTCAGGTATATCTGGACTGTAATTATCATGTTTGCTCATAAGGAGTTTATCGGGTCTTTTTTCTGGATTTTGAGCTGTTATGGCTACAGTCAAAGTTTCACTTGCAGTGGAAGAGTTATGTGATGGTAAATCTTTCAGGTATGGTAAAAACATTGAGCTTCCCTGCTCCTGAGTTCCGAAAAGGTTTGTGATATGTAAGTCCTCTAATGCATTTATTCTGAAAAATTTTCCTGATGTTACTGCTGATGTTTGACTAAGGTTTGAGCAATTCGCTTGATAGTACATAATGGTTTGTGCTTCTTGCTCTATTCCTATTTCAAAAAGAACATACATACTTTCCTCAAGACATATATGTTCGTGATCGTGGTATTTTGAGTGTCTAGTTCATCATAGAGGACTAGGGGCAGCTGATGTGTTGGGTCTAAGTTTGTTTCAGTTTCTTCTGACAATTCTTCAATGTCCTCATCAGTGTGAAAAATAAAAAAGTTCAGGTCGGAATGCACGGAATACATTAGAATGTTATCTGGCCTCTCTTGGCTACTGATCATGTATTTCATGTGTGACTCTCGATAGAGTATTCTTGTTTGGTCAAACACAGGAATAGTGGCGTAAGACATATCAAGTTGAATATTCCCTTGGAGCTTGGCTCCCCAAGATCTGGATAGAAGCATTCTGTACTTGGGAGGAATGTCTGCTACCACTATGTCCATGATCAGATGTTTTGTAGGTATTTGGGCCAAACTAAAACAAAGATCTTTGATCAAGCCTAGACATATGACTCTACTAGAATCAAATGAATATAAGTCTTTGTATGGTCTTGTGATTTCTAGGCCTAATATTTCCATTACAACCTTCAGCATAAGATTATGCGAGGCACCGGAGTCTAGCATGGAATTGTGAAGGATTTGGTCATGGATATTCAGGTTGATGTAAAAGGGAAGAGTAGTTCCCTCTTGGAATTTCCCTTCTATTTTCGGACCAAACAACACTTCAGGAGTGTCATCAGCGAGACTAAGGGTGTTTGCATCATTCCCTAGATTCAGGACCTTTAACACTTGGGATTTATATGAGCCTTGAGTGATGAGCTTGGTAAGAGGCATGGTGATATTTATTTTGGCGATTTCGCCCTCAAAACTAAAAGGTAGCTGAAGTTTAGACATGTTTGTTTCAGCTTTTTCAACCATGACCTTCTCTATGTTCTGAGTTTGTTGGCTCTGTTTCGGGATTTTGTTTGCCATAGCCACTTCGGGAATCTTTGTGGAAGTACTAGGAATATCTGAATCAGGATTAGTTTGGGTAACTCTATCTTTGTTTTGGTAATTTTTCCCGACCATAATTTTGTTGTTGTTCACTTCTTTCTTAAGGATGGTATCAGGGGTTTTAGCAGTGTCTGAGCTACCTTTCTTAGATTTGTCTTGATTTTTCATGCTTCTAAGGTCATACTGCCTATGAGCTTCTATTATGGCATTCTGAAAATCTATGGCAGGATCCTCTGGATCTTCATAGTTTGTTTCATCCTGATTCGGAGAGAAGAATGATTGTTCTTCTTTTGTGAGGTACACCTCACTCTCATTATCAGACCCTATGAGTTTCAAATGATTTTCATCAATGGGTTATGTATCCCTATCATCTTCTTCCACATAATTTTCAATAAATGGTGGCCTAATTTTTTGGTCATTTTCCCTTGGTTTGTTTTAAGGCTGTTCCCTCCTAAAATTTTGGTTCTGGTTTCTGTTTGGAGGGTTTGGCTGATTGTCCCTAAAAGGGGCCTTCTCACTTATATTTTCCTACATTTTGGCCATGGACCTAACTAATTCATCTATTCTAGGATCTAAGGAAGAAGATGAAGTGGAGACCTCATCTCGGTATGTGACTTTCCTTTCTGATCTAGTTCTAGCTCTTTTTTCTGCTAAGTTGGCCTCTGCTCTTATGGCTACTTTTTTCATTTCCTCTAAGGTAGGGGGGTCCTTGTCTCTTAGATGATAAGTCATGTCTGGGTCAAAACCCTCGGGGAACTTTTCCAAGGCTGAACCAAGTGGGGGTTTGAAGTGAGGTGGGAGGGCATTATACACACTGTTGAACCTAGTGCAGTATCCCTGGACACTTTCCCCATTTTCCCGTTTTAGATTGTTATATTCTGACAGGATTTGAATAGGGTTCTTTCAGATTTCCCACTTGTTTATGAAGGTTTGGTAGAGTTCTGGGGGGTTGTGGATGCTGTTTGGAGTTAAGCTTGTAAACCATTTTTTGGGTTATCTGCCCAGGCTTTGGGCGAACATTCTCATTCTAACAGTGTCGTCTTGTATTTCCATGTATTCAAAGGCATCACTAATCTTATCTACATGTTATTGAGTTGTGGTAGCCTCATCTCCAGTAAAGTGTGGGATTTTGGCTTGATAGTTATCTTGTAAGGGAGCCAAAGGTTGTGGCAACACATAAGGTGCGTACCAGGCTACCATGACGGGAGCTGATGGATGATGTACAAAATGAGGGTTTGTGGGATGAGCTGAGGTGGTTTGAACAGTAGTGGTTTGGATAGGTGTGGCAGAAGTACTTGGACTAGTGATCTGATTTTGAGAAGATCTGGGATGGTAGGAGCCAAAGTGATGGAGAAGCTGAAATTTGAGAGGTGTGGTAGGTGAGGCTTCTCTACTAGGACTCTGTGGAAGATCTAGGGGCTCAAGATCGTCAAAGTCTATCTTACTTTGTGACTTGCTTCTAAAAATATTTTTTGCTGATTTTAAGTCAAAGGGGGAATCCTGCAAGGCAGTGAGATGTTCGGGTACTGATCTTGCTTTACGGATGGACCTATTGGTAGCTAAATCGCCAGTTTGGGAAGCTTGCCACAGAATGTTCTCTGGGCCATATACTATGATAGGGGGATTTGGCTCTGGATGAGATATGGTGTTGATTATTCGTGAAGCCAGATTTTGGGTCTAGAGTTTAGAGAGGATGGTATTTGTGAAATTTTCGGATGGATGGCCTCTCTAAGGATATACTAATGTGAAGGATGGTCAAAACCAAAAGGATAGACTAGTGGAGTCGTTAGGTGGATTTTTATGAAAACTATGGTCCACCACCAATACTATCAAAGATGCTTTGGGAAAGTTTTATAACAAACTTTGAGATGGAAACTTTGCAAAGAAGAATGATTCACTTGGTTTTAACAGTTTTCTAGGCTGTATGGACAAGCTAATGGTTCTCTTGGCAAGAAGGCTTCTGCTTATCTCCTATGTTTGGGTGAGGTTTTTCTGAATCGCTAAGTTATACTTAGTTTGTCACTAATTACAGAGCTTCTACCCTAAGTTTAAGTTTTTTGGAGGGATGAATTAGCAGAAAGGTATGGTTTATGAATTTTTTGGTCTTTTATGGAGTTTTTAGGCCTACTGGAGGCTAGTGGAGTCGCTAGGTGGAACTTGGTTGTTTTTGTAAAGACGTAGCTATGGTCCACCACCAGTAACTAGGGAAAAAGCCAATCTGGGAATGTTTTGGGGTTTTTCTGAGTTTTTATGTGCAGCATATGGTTTATTTAAAGTATTCTAAACTTGTTTCATCACTTTGCTAGGGTGGCGAGAACAAAAAGAGTTTACTCTTAAATGGTTTTATGGACTGCTTGCCTGTTTAAATTTTGAATACTAATGAATCTACAAGAGTTTGCTAGATTGTTATGTACTCAGTTAGTCCCACCGTGATTGCCATTATGTTAGGGTCCCGTGATTTGGCTGATTGGCAAGCCAAATGATAGTGTAACATCAAACCAATCTTTGGAGCCCAAGGACCTAGCCTTCCTGGACCTGAGGGCTCTCTATATGGGTAAAGGATATCTTGTGTGTCTTTCTTATTGTGTTCGATTTCAACGCTAGTTATGAAGTAGATTTTTTGGTTTTTGGTTTTTAGGTTGTGAGGGATAAGAGAAACTGATCAAAGATATAAGATAGGTAAAAGATGTCGAGATCAAGCTGGAGCTGTATAGGTCGAAATCTGAAAAGAAGTTATCGGACGGTGATCTGTGATACAAAGTGTCGAAGGATCGATTTGATTGAGGAGTGAAAGGATCTTTGGGAAAAAATGAAATAAAATGGACATCAGGATTTGGGAACGACAAGGATTTCAAGCATTAACTAGTTTAATAGTGACACAAACATGGTAGGAAAAGCCATTAATCATGCGAAGTAACTAAGCTAATCAATACATAGAAATAAACATTAGTACTTGCATAGAGATATATAGCTCTCTAAGTTTGGGAAATGGCTATCAGACTTTGGGGAAATACACTTAAGACAGACAAACAACTTAAAACACTATGCCAGAATGCTTAAACAAAATACTTCAAGTTATTGGTCACTTTGAAAACAAGATTTCATAGTCTTAGGCAAAGAGCAAGATCAGAACAAGACCTCCTTGGTTCAACAAATGAAAATCTAATCAGTCAAAGAGAAATTTCATGGATGGAGCTATGGCTAGCCATGAGTAAGCAGGGCATACCGTGAATCATACTTACCATGCATAAAACCATGAATGAAACAAGAAACAATATCCTTAAGTTATAAAGGGCAATCAAGAATTCTTTAATGTGACTAAGGATGAAGAAAACACGGAAGCTATGAAGAAACGGGAAATTTGAGGTGCCTCCAACGGCATGTCTGAAATTTGTTCTCTACTGATCTATAGCAAGCAAGAAACATGGATTCATGAATGAAAACTAGAAAAACAAAACAAATAAAGAGACACTATACCATTCTACCAAGTCATGGAATCCAACAACAATCTTCTTTCATCATCCAAGAACATCCAAGAGACTATCCAAGAGCATGAGACAAGTATTTCTTCCAAAGCTTATATGACCATATATTGCTTCTATCATCAAGTTCAGCCCTGTTTACAATGAAAGCCTTTGGAATATATAGGCTCAAGTGAGGAATACCTCTTAGTTCAACTTGCACTCTCATTGGCCTATTCAAAATATCTAAACTTGTCCTTGAGGCTTTACAAAGCCCAAGGCACAAAATATCTCATAAAATATCTAAAAAATGCTAAAAGAGGGAATTAAATTGACTTTTCATAACTTCTCATGTGCAAAAATAGCTAAACGCACATGAGGAAAAAGCAGTTTTTAAAGGTTCAATTTTTACAAAAATACTCAAAAATTATATCAGCAAAAGGTCCCCTGACTTGCCGGCAACTTTTGGAAGCCTTCCCGATGTCGAAATGAGGCTCATGATAGCTCGTTGGAAATCTCTGAGTATCTACGTTTTGGAGAAATTATAATTTTCTCAATCTGATGCTTGGAAGTCTTCCAAAGTAGGACTATGTGTAAAAAACCAAAAAATAAGGTTTGCTGATGGACCGGGCAGAGTGTAGAAAAAGTGGGCATTTTCTGCCATTTCAGGGGAGAAAATGATCTTCAAATGTCCTGAAAATAGCTGAGTGTGTGCTCCTGAAATTATGGCATCCAATGATACCATTCTCCTCCCTTGATGATCCCCCAAAACTGAAATGGCGAACCCTGTGAGTTTTGACCAAAAACCCAAAAATGCCAAAAAACCAAAATATGTCGAAAATCGCCCAAAATTGGTGAGCATGACCCTCAAGGGTTCTCAGCAACATGTTGTGAAGCAGAGGCCAAAATCTGAAGTCCTGATGTGTCCTTTCTCACTTTTCGTGCCGGGCGCTTCCCTTTAGCCTCCTTGAGCTTTTCTTGAGCAGCCTTCAACTTGTGTCGGGCAAACTGATTTAAATTTTTGTAATGCCTCGTCATTCTCCTTTGAAGGTCTAAATCCCTGTTTGCCCTCTCCAACTTCTTCTCCAAATGGTCATTGACTCTCTCAAGCCACGCCTCTTTATTGTTCTCTATCTGCTGTTCAAACAATGCAGTGAGAGGGGTAGATTGGAGAAGGGCATTTTCCTCTTCTTTTTTCTTTTCAAGGGCCTTTTTAAGCACCATGGTTCTAGACCTCTTTCGCTTAGGCTGATCTTCACCTTCACTTTCATCAAACTCGCCCATGAGTTCTTCCAACCTTTCTTGGGCTTTGGAGGCCTCCTTCTTGTACTTAGTCACCTGTGTCTCATAAACAGCCATATGGACACTCATTTGCCTATTTTGGATTTGCAGAAATTGATTGAAATTCCTTGCCCTATGAAGATCATCCTTCAATGCATCAATTTGGCCTTCCCTGTGGATCAAAAGGTTTTCTAGAATTCGGGCCTCATTATCACTATCATCACTTTGGATAGGGATGATATCGAATGCACTCTCCTGTTCATGACTTCCTTCTACCTTGCCCTTCCCTTTGCTTTGGGTGGCTATTCTAGTGCTCTTCCTCCTAGGCAAATCAATGATAAGCTTATTTGGCAATTTTCCTTTACTTCGGAGAGCCCTTGTCACATTTGGAGTGACCACTCTAGGCACTCTCTTCTTCGTTGTCTAGGGCTTGACCTTTTTAGGAGAAGAGGGCATGGCCCTTTTACCTTTGTCACCTTGTTCCTCTTCCTTTTGAGTTTGTTGTTCTTCTTGAGGAGGTTGTTGTTCTTCTTGAGGCTGCCCTTTCTCATCACTGTCATGCACTTTTTCATTATCTTCATGCTACTGCTCTGTCTCATAGGACTGCTATGTGTCTTCTTTAGGCTTTCCTTTCTCATCACTATCATGTTGCCCTTGCTGCTCTGTCTCACAAAGCTGCCCTTCATCATCTTTATGTTGTTGTTCAGCACTTTATTCCTCTTTCCCTTGCTGTTGTTCATCACCACTGTGATGTTTTTGTTCATGTTGCTGCCCTTCACCATAAGATTTCTCACCCTCATCACTGTCATGTTGTTGTTCACCCTCAACATGAGTTTGCTGCTCACCTTCATCACTGTCATGCTGTTGTTCAGCACTTTCTTCCTCTTACTCATGTCCTTCCTCCTCTTGTTGGTCACTTCCTTCTCCTTCTCCATGTTCCTTTGTTTGTTCTGTAGTAAACTTAAGCCTTTTAGGAGTAGGTCTGCTAGAAGAAGGCGAGGGGAAATGAGTAGGAGATGTAGGGGATGTATGGACTGTAGGGACAGTGGAGAAATCTGGATGAGTAATGAAAACATCCCAAGAGACCTCTCTCTTTTCAAGCTGATGAAGAATGATGATTTTGATGAGAGAGTGATGGAAGAGACAGGATATTTTCTGTGAAGGAGGCCTCTTCTGGACAGTGGAGGCCATTTTCTCAATGCTCTTGTGCAAGAAGAAAAGAATATTTAGTTGTTTGGTCCTTTTGAAATGCATCAGCAGTGGAATGTGATAAGCATAGATTCAGGAGAATCTTCCCTCGCAAGTGAAATACTTCATGATAATCTTCATGAGGGGGGCGTAGCTGGCTAAAAGATATGAGAAAGGGAAAATAGAAGGACAAGCATCTCTGTGTTCAGGCTTTAGAAAGGGCTTGTAATCATCTAAGTCCAAATGGCTTTGTTTAAACCATTTCTCGCCAATATAGGGAATTTTAGTGGCTTTGGAGATGGATCTTGGGGAGAACTTGAAGTCAAAGCCCGCCAACTGGAAATTCTTGTCTCTGAACCTCAAAGCACAAAGGTGTGTCAGAGGAGAAAAACTCTTCACTTCTTGCACCCTTTGGAAAAAATATAAGCACCCGACCTCATGGAAATTAAACAGTACCGATGGGTGGGCATTCACTTCTTCGGTGGAAATAGGCTCATACCTCTTGTGCAATCCGACCCACTCTACTATCTGCATAAGGACATCTTAGACAGATGCTTCACGAAAAACCCAAAATGCCTCAAAAGGATTTCTTGAAATGTGTTCTCAAACAAAGAAAGGTGGTGGTTTCAAAATGTCTGCAAGATGACCTTTTAACACAGGTCATATAAAAAACATTTTCCCTATGCATGCCACTCCAGCAAATGGTCACTTCTTCATCACATAGTTACATAGTCAATCAAAATGCATATACGATCAAATGATTTTAGACTTGGATAAGATCACATTTCAGTATTTTTGATGTGAACACAATACTGCTGTGATCAAACAACAACTCTCTTAAAGAAAGCAACACATATGTGTGTTATTCCTCACATAGAGTTTGACAATACCTCCAAATGCAATGGTAGCCCCACTTACTAAAGTCTGATTTATAGAACAAAGGAGGTAACAGTGGTTTTTTGCCCTTTTTACACCATAGGGATGACTTTTGAAATAACAAAAACACTTATATAGTGATCACTTTTCATGAAATTAAACCCACTATTTTGCTTTTCCAAATACTGTGTTCCTCCCCCTGGACACTATTTTGCACCTTTCAATACTGTTTTGAGGGTAGTTTATAGGTTTTTAAACATCAATAGGAACCCACCATTTTCACTATGTTCCTTTTGAGCAAACATAAACCACACCAAAACTTCGAGTGTCAAACAAAACTATCAACCCTTCTAAGCACTGTTTTCTCCATTACACATGCTGATAGAGGTTATGGATTTTATCTCGGCCTTTGGGGGCAGCTCTAGGTTCTTTGGAACTAATGAATTACTCCTATCAGTCCCCACTGTGATAGACTGTGTCAAAAAACTTTTAACCAACCATTTTGAAATTCCTACCGAGACCTTCACCCCTTTCACCAACATTCAGTCCTTTGAAAAACACAGCATTTAACACCTTTTTAGAAAATTGAAAACACCAAGGAGGCACCTATAATACCTCGAAATTTCGATGGCAAGCTTGGGCTGAGGGTTTGAGCAGCTTCGAGATTTGTTTGAGGTGTTTTGGGCGCTTAAAATGTGCGCGTCACGTTCAACTGGGAGAACGCCGCGCAATAGAGCAGTTGTCGGGTCATTGTCGGGCCGATGCGACCAAAGCCTACAGGCGTGCCACGCGCTGCTATAGGCGCGCCACGTGACTATGTATTCCTTTGTAAAAAGTGCGCCTGAACGTGCCGCGTAGTCTCCAAGCCCAAAAAACTCTTTGAAATTGCCAAAAAATTCTTTCTCCGGTCTTGTGAACAGCAAGGGAGAGTTTGGATTGTGCTTTGGAATTTGAAAAATAAGTGTGGGCAACGGTCTTTAACTCTTGTATTTGAAAAAGGTCAAAAACCTTTGGTGTTTTCAAATATGGTTTTGAAAACGTTGAAAAAGCCTTTGGTTTAAAACCAAAATATGAAACTCACATCCTTTTTTGAAAACGTAACTCAGACTTGTTTTTTTCAAACAAAAACATAGTGGCAATGATCATTTCTTTATAAGCGAGACCTCCCTTTTGATATGAAACAACCTTTTGGAGAATTTGAAACTTTGACTATTTTCTCAATAGAGAGAAAAAATCTTCTCTTTTGATATCTGCACTGTGAGAGGAGAAACTGTTCTAAGCCATATGAGGATTACAGATGCGCCTTTAAATGATGCTTCTCTTTGATTGGGAGGTGAAACTCAGTTACAATCACCCGGGCTTCATTATCACCTTTGACATATTTCCATAAAGAACAAGCCTTCCTTCTTGACAAGGGCATGCTCTATTTGTTTTGAGTGTGTTTTTCTGACCTTGAAATACATACCATAATTCTTCTGGCATCTTTATGACTCGGTGTATCTATTTGCGATGCTTTTTGGAAAAACTAAACTCAAACTACCTTTTTTTACTATGAGGAGTAATTGTAAGAAGATTCTTCAGGGACAGGAAGGAAAGTATCTTTTGAGAAATAATTTCCATTCCTTAACCTGTGTTATGACCTCATTTCTCAACCACTTATCAATTCCTTTTGTCTTAAAGGAACAGAGAATAAAAGTTAAGCCTGTTTACTAAGGAGATGAGTTTTTGTAGCTTTTTAAGGAACTCACACCCCTCAGCAAAGTTTGTCCAATTCTTGGCTTCAGATTGTCTTTGAGAGCAAACTTTGATGGGAGGTAAGCCAGCTTCTTTGATATTTTATAGCACTGATGCTTTTCCTTTGTTTTTCTTTGACATGTTTGCCCTGCTCAGAGGCTTTAAAATGTCTTCTGTTGTTCTTACCACTTATCTCTTGATCAGTCAAACCTTGAAATCAGTCACTGCCCTGGCCCTCTGCTTATGAATGAAGGAGGTTTATCTTGACAAAATTCCTGATGTTCTTTCAACCTCTGTCTCAATCCAAAGGAGGATGTTTGATGAATCATGCTGATAGTGGCTTCTCTTATACCTCTGCATTTAATCATCATTTTTATGCAGAGATCTTCATTTTCTGTCTCGCTGTACTTCAAAGTTTGTCTTCACAGTTAGTGAAAAAACTTAAAACCAGACTTTACCTTGGCCCTCTGCTTATAGATGAAGGAGGTGCTTTCTGTCTTCAAACCCTCTGCTTATAGATGAAGGAGGTTTTTCAGTCTTCAAACCCTCTGCTTATAGATGAAGGAGGTTTTTCAGTCATGTCATATCATCAGCCCTTTGTCAGTGCTATTTTCCTTTTACTGTCCTTTCAGGCTTTGAATGTGATCGCAAGAGCTTAATGAAAAACTCTCCGTTCTTTGGCTGCATTCCCAGGCTCAAGATCACATTGAGAAGCAGTTGTCTTCTCCTATGGAGCCAAATATTGTCTTCTGGGATGTTGGTATGCCTCTGTCCTTGAAAGATCCATTTAAAACACTGTAAAAAACAACTAGAATCAGCTTGACTTATGGTCCATGTATTGCTGAGACTTGAGGGTGTATTAGTGGCGCGACCTATGGCTGTAACCAACTTTGTTTGAAGAATGGGAAGGTATGTTATGACTGGTCTATAGCAGATGGAGGATCTTTGGTTTTAGGATAGTTTTCCAATGGAGAAATGCCTAAAGCGCCACTTCCTAACTTAGGGGAGACTTTTTGGGCAGATTTGGATTGTTTCTTTAGATCTGATGGGCAGAATAGTATGGCTAAGGCTAGGCAAGATTTGATAATGAGGTTTCACCTCGTCATGGGCGGACTGAAAGGTAAGAGGTTAAGAGATTTTATGGGTATTTTCCCAGCTGGAAAATTTGACAAATTTTTGATCAGCTGCTAGAAAACTTGGTTGTTACAACTAGTCATCACCAACAAGTGAAAAATACTGATGACTAACACCAGCCATGGAAGTGCTCGAGGGAGGAAGGCAAAGTGTCGTAATGGGAAGAGGGCGATGAATGAGTGGCCCGCCCTCTGTTGCTACCACGACTGCAGTGCATACGATGCTGAAGCCAAGGCATTGTGGCGCAGTGAGGGTGGTTGGTGCTCTGGACTAGAGAAGAAGCAGGGTAGTGGCGCCACAGAGCCAGATGCACAGTGGTGGAGGTGAAGCAATTCGCCGAGGAGAAATTTAACTGACAGAGGATGCTCTGCGAATAGTGGTGGCCAGAAAGAATCTCTATACAACAGAGAAGGCTACAGTGTCTCCCAATTGGCGTACGGGAGCTCAGCTCCGCGACTCCAGGGGGCAGTAGCTTCTTAGGGGTCGAGACAGGGAAGGAACGCGACCAAGCGGGCGAAAAACATAACCAGGCGGAGGAGGAATGGTTTCCATTTTGAAACGATGGCAGCCTTTACTCTACAGATAATTAAATGGTGAATGGGGGTGATGGCTAGAGAAATTTAATCCTAGTCGTTGGGGCTTGTGGGTGGCCATGTGGCCATGCCACTTGCCAACCCTGCAGCCCGACTCCAAAGTACCAACATTAATCACCCACATCCGGGATTGTGGTGTCTTTGTGCACCAGGTTGGTGCATTCCTGAATAAGAGTGCTATCATTGAGAATAGTGAGGGGTCCGACAATTAGGATTTGAGAATTGTCCACTCCTTTGTTAGCCAAAAGTTCTACCACCTTGTTGCCAAATATTTTGACATGTTTGAAGGAGATGGCCCTGTGGAGCTGCAGCCATTTTTCTATAAGATCCAGTCTCGTTGTAAGCCTCCAGCTGTCAGCTAATTTGGAGGCAAAGGCTCCCATGAGAAGTTGATTGGCCGCATTGATGAGGATTTGGAAATCACCTTCTATCTCAATAGGGAAGTAGTTTTATTGTTGAGCCAGGCACAAACCTTGCCATAAGCCTTCTAGTTCTGCAGAGTTGTTGAAATCCCATCCTATGGATCCAAAGAAGATTAGCAAGGGGGTGCCTTTGTGGTCCCTGAAGATTCCTCCATACCCTACTTCTCCTGGATTGCCCTTTGAAGCATCGTCAAAGTTCATCTTCAAAATCCCAGCCAAAGGGGGAGTCCAATAACTTGGAGAGTCCAGGTGTGTTGTGGGTGCGCGTTCATTGAGAGGACATGGAGGTAGCGAGAGTTGCCAGTTTTCCCAGATAGACCTTTCTAAGTTTTGTGTGGGAAGATCTTCCCTTTGCCATTGATGGACAGCCAAAGTTTCTTGGATGTTGCAGCAAAGGTTCTTCCATATTATATCTAAAGGAGTGCATTGGTTCTTGAAGATCTGTTTGTTCCTTTCTTTCTAGATTGTCCATAGTGTGAGTCCCGGGAGAAGCTTCCACAGAGATTTTAACAAAGTACTATTATAAGGAGCGGGAGGCCAGTTGCGAATGGTGTTGTTTAAGTCCCCTGGTAGTCTACCCTCTTTTTTGCATCTGAAGCTAATTTTTTCCCAGAGGATATTTGCTAGTGAGCAGGTGTCCATGAGATGTTGAATAGTCCCATTGTGGTTCATGTAGTTTGGACATCTTGAAGGCCCTATGAAGCCCCGTTTAATGAGGTTGTCCCAAGTAAGGATTATTTTGCGACAGAGGAGCCACACGAATGTGGAGACTTTGGGCCATATGCTTGGAGACCATAGAGTATCCCAGATGGGGTCTATAGGTTCTTGGCCTTGTGTCAAGAGTGTGTATGCTTCTTTGGTGGTGAACTTGCCCCGAGGCGTATATCCCCATCGGAGCAGATCTTTTTCCTCTGAGTATCTAATTTTCCTGCTGGTAAGTTCCGTATCTATATCCATGTGAGTGTTCTCCTACCTGTGGCCTAAGAAGTGAGCTGCCTGTTTCCACTTCTGGTAACCCTGGATTGAAATTGCAGTCCAGTAGTGCCTAAAATTTCCATCTAGGCTTTCGATCACGTCCGGTTGTAGCTGAGGTGTGATGATGTTGACTAGTTTGGGTCGTTGTTGCCATGAGTCCACCCAGAAGTGGGTCGTACTTCCATCTTAGATTTCCCAGAATTTGTGCTCTTGTATCATAAATCTGTGTTGTTTAACCACATTCCAGATTAGGGAGCCTGCTTCCACCGTTGTCAGTGGTATGAGATCTTCGGGTGGTCTATTATTAGAATATTTGGCCGTCCAGAGTAATTCCCCTGGAATATGTGGTGCTGACATCCATTGCCACTAGATTCTGGCTCCCATGATAGCATTGCTATGGTACGGATCACGAAGACCAAGACCGCCAGCCTTCTTCGTCTTGCAGACCGTTGTCCATTTGACCAGTGCCCATTTTCTGTTTTTCCCTGAGGATCCCCAAAGAAAGTTGCGTTGAAATGTTTTGATCTGCTTGAGAACCCATTTTTGGGCTGCAAGAACATAGAATAAATAGAGGGGCATGGATTTCAGAATGGCTTTGATGAGAGTAAGACGACTGGCCAAATTTAGGGAGCGGAAGGTCCAAGAGGAGAGTCGAGCTTCAAGCTTTTAAAGAAGTGAATGCCAAGAAGAGTGTTTTATGGAAAAGTTAATCAGGGGAGCCCCAAGGTACTTGGCGGGTAGATGATCTAGGTAAAACCAAGGATCCTAGCAATATTATGTTGGGTAGTGATCAGGGTATTGAAAAAGAAGATCTGAGATTTGGCCGCATTGACAGAGGTACCAGAGGCATCCGAGAAGGTATCAAGAATGGATTTGAAGGTGAGATCTTCTTGGATTGAAGGGCGCCCAAAGAGCATGTTATCATCAACAAACTATTGGTGGGTGGTAGTCGGAGAGCCATGAACAGAGATACCTAGGAGTTGTTGGGTGTGAAGAGCTTGTTGGATGAGGCGACCAAGCCCTTCTGCCATTAGAACAAAGAGAAACAGAGAGAGGGGATCTCCTTGGCGAATTCCTCGTGAAGGTGAGAAGGGGTGAGAGGGAATGCCATTGAACAAAATGGAAAAGAATGAACAGGAAATTAGATTCATAACCCACCTAATCCATGTTGGGCCGAAGCCAAAGGCTAATAGCATTTGCTGAATATAATTCCAACTTAACTTGTCAAATGCTTTAGATAGATCAATTTTGAGAAGCATACTTGCATTTTTATTTTGTTTCAAGGAGTGTATAATTTCATGAGTAAGAATGATTCCATCGAGGATCTGACGACCTTCCACGTAGCCTGTTTGTTCAGGGGAAATGAGCAGGGGTAGCAGGGGCTTGAGCCTATTGGCTATCACCTTGGAGATGGCTTTGTAAATGACATTACAGAGGGAAATGGGCCTGAATTTATCTGGTGTACCAAAATGGTCTTCTTTGGGTATGAGAGCAATGAAGGTAGCATTGAGGGAAGGGAGAAGCCAGTGCATGGAGCGGGATTCCTCTACTAATTGCCAAACATCGATCTTTATGAGGTCCTAGAAGTGATGGAAGAAGTTGGAGCTGAAGCCGTCCGGGCCTGGAGCCTTGCCATCTTTGCATTGAGCCATCGCCTTTTCAAATTCCTGGAGGCATACGAGATGAAGTAACATCTGATTATGTTCTTCATTGATGATTTTGGTTATTTTTTGGATGACTTTAGTGATTGTCGGTTGCCTGTTGTCTTGGTTCTCTTGAAGCACAGATTTGAAGTGAGCTAGTAGCTTTTTCTCAATGTCCTGATGATCTTCCAGCGTTTCTCCATTTTGGTTTTGTATCTGGGTGATCTTATTGTGCATTCTTATTTGAATTGTCGATCGGTGAAATAATTTGGTGTTTCTCTCCCCTTCTTTTAGCCATCTTATTCTGGATTTTTGCTTCCAGAGTATCTCTTCTTGCTTTATCCGTTCATCCAGTTATTTGAGGAGGGTTTGTTCCTAAGTTACCAGTGTCTCAGTTCTACCATCCTGGATTATGCGCTGTTGGAGCTCCGCCATATTGCTTTCTAGGATCTTTTTTTTTTGGAATATGTTCCCAAAATTGGAGTGATTCCATCTTTTGATGTGATTTTTGAGGTCCCTGAGACGTTGCTGAAATTGGAACATCCTAGATCCAGCCGCAGGAGTGAAAGATTGCCATACATTGGTGACCATGGCCTTGAAATCTAGATGAGTTAGCCAGAAGGCTTTGAATCTGAAGGGTATTTTTGTGGAGTCTCAAGGTCGCATCCATTGGAGAGAGATGGGCCAATGGTCAGAGCTTGAGAGAGGTAGAATGGATGAATGGATGTCCCCCCCGATGTGGATGGCATTGTCCGAAATGAGAAAACAATCCAATTTAGAGGCAATTTGCTGAGAGCCAGAGCGTTTTTTGTTCCAAGTATGCATGCCATTGGAGAAAGGAAGATCTATTAACCAGTTCTTTTGAATATAGTTCTTGAAGTGGGTGTTGTCCATATCTAACCTGGCCTGGCCTCCTCTTTTCTCTTATAATTTGGTAATCATGTTGAAGTCCCCACCCGTAATCCAGAGTGGGTGGGTACGATTTGAGTTGAGGGCTTCCATTGTGTTGAGCAGTGCTATTTTTTGCATAGAGTCTTGAGGGAAGTATACATTGGTGAGGTGCCCATGTATATTGGTTCCAATGAGATGGAAGGTAGCTTGTATGAGATTGTGCGTTGCATGAGCATCAGTGATCGAAATCACTTGCAGATCCTAGGCTATGGCTAGGCCCCCTGAGGCTCCTGAAGCATCTACTGCAACTGAGTGACTTCCTGGCTAGGCTCTGGAGAGGATAGAGCCTAGGGTATTACTATTCCATTTGGTTTCTTATATGAAGAATACCTGGGGTTTTCCTGCTGAATCATGTTTTTAATCATTCTGTATTGTGTGGGGCCATTCAGTCCCCTTATATTCCAAGAGGTGAGATTGATTGGGAACTATTTTCAAGTGGCCGATAGAACTTGGTGAGCTTGGGGTATCTTCCAGATTCCATCAACATTTCCCCAATTATGATGATCCTTTGCAGGTTTGTTTTCCTTCCCCTTTTCTTGGATTCCTTGAGGATTTTTTTCCCATCCCATTGACTACCTGGTTGTATTCCCAGAGATATTTGATGTTGTTGTGCCCACACTAGAACCACCTCTAGACTGTCTATCTGTCTGACTGTTATTTTGTCATATTCCTTTTTTTTGCAGGCTTGCTCGAGCCCAAAGATATCCAGCTCTCCCATATCAATAATTTTTGGTTCCTCTTCCATGTGACTAGGATGACTACCTTCAGCAGCAGAGCCATCTATGTCCATATTGCTGGGTTGCCAGATAACTAGTTCCATTTCAGAGTTGGGATTGATAGGGAGAAGTAGAGATTCAAGCTAAGGTTTCAGAGGCACATGAGGTTTGTGAGAGTCAGAAGGGGGAGCCGAATCAGAAGGGGCTGAGGAGGGGTCGTTCTTACTGGGATTTTCAGGATTAAGCGTAGAATGCTTTGCTAAGACGTCAAAGCTATTACTGGTAGAGGGGATGTTGGAAGCTTGGATGGGGGTTTTGGTGGTGGGGGGGGATTTCTTGTGATGTATTTTACGGGAAATAACTTTGGTGAACCCCTCTACGTCAGAGGTTTCAATGGTAACTGAGGGCTTGGAAGAGGGATTTAGAGGGCAATCTCAGAATAAGTGACCATGTGCATGGCATTTTCGGGAGCGGAAAGGAACATGTTCATAATCAATAGGTTGTAACCATTCAAAATCATCATGATAGAGGCTTACCGAGTTTGGGAGGGCCTTTGCTAAGTGCATGTAGGCACATATTCTAGCGTATGAGGTGTATCGCCTAATCTTAGTCTCCTCTATTGTCTTGATGAACTCCCCAAGTCCATTACCGATGTCCTTTAGTGATTCTTCATCCCAGTATTCCAGGGGCAAGGAGTACATCGTGATCCAGACCGGTGCCCAGCTGAAGTCCTCTTTGTCAGGGTTGAATATTTCAACCCAGTCTATGAGATAAAGGCATGTTGAGTTGAAGAAATAGGGGCCTCCATCTAAGATTTTCGATGCAGTTGAAGATGGCATTGAAGAAACCTTTCGGCCCTAGTTGAAGGGTAACATTTCCTTTTGGTTTCCATTTGGAATTTATCCAGCCATGCAGGGCTTTCTCAGTTGGCCAAAAGCCAACAAATTTGCCGATGAGTGCATGATCCTTCATGTACTGTATTTGTGCATTGATGCGGTGGCTTGGAAGATCTATCTTTGGGCGCTCTGCTGCTATAAGTCGACAAGTAGCGGAGGTCGCCTTAGGCAGAGCCGTTTTGTCTATGGGCTCAATGGGTTTGTCTTGTTGTGCATCAGCTGAGTTACTATGGTTCTATGGTGCGGCAGAGGATGGCATCTGCATCACGTCAGGGTTGACAGGGATTTGATCGCCTGTAGGGGGGGTGTGTTAACCCCCCCAGTGGAAGATCCATTGGGTATGGATCAGCGGCCGCCTAATTTCGAGACCATAGTGAAAGGAGAGGTCATGGGTGGATTCGCCAGCCGTAGAGCCACGTCGTTGTGGTAGCTGTTGTAAACCCTAGCTCAAAGTTTTCTTCTCAAAGCCATCGCTAAGAACTGTTCATAATGGTCTTAATTTTAGATCGTAATGATCTCAACTTTTTTCCAGTATTCAATATTAAGTGTCACCTTCTTGAGATGATGTTAAGTAACCAATTATACCTAATGATCTAGAAAAGCAAGTAAAGTATGCAAAGGAAAACTCAGTAATTGCATGAATTAAACATTCAATCATTCAGTCTAGAAATATGATAGAATCAGCTTCTTGGAATGACCTTTAGGAACATCAGTGATGCAATTAAATGAGGATCTAAAAGCAGATGTAAAAGCATGCAAAGTGAAAGCTTAACTGATTGTAAACAACTAATGTATTTTTTATTTACTCCAACATTCAATGTGAAGTGTTACCCTCTTGAGATGTTGTGTAAGAAATCAATTATACCTTGGTTTCTAAGTTCCTAGAAAGCAAGTAAAAAGTGCAGAGGAAAACTCAATAACTGTATGAATTGGACATTCAATCATTTAGTTTAGAATCATCTTCTTGAAATGGCCTTTGAGAACATGCATTGATACAATTAATTGATAATTCTAATCTAAGAAAGTAAATGACATAACAGTGAAGGAAACTAGATAATTGCGAATTATTATTACTTCAAACTTGATTCAATTTGAAAATAGAAAGATCTATCTTCACGAAAAGTTTTAGAAGAACAACGATTACACAGTTACGATTTAATTCTATGCCACTGATCAAAACTGAAATGTAACATTAATCTATTCAGAAAACAGAATTGACAAAAACAGAGGAAGGAAATTAAACTAAAAACAATGAACAAAAAACATCCTCCTGTGCAGGGGCCCTTTGCAACAGATTCGATTGAGATCCTAGCTGGTTAAATACACACTTATTCAATCATTGGCATGAATATGATCCTTGTATTATGATAAAACGAATTCTTAAAATAATACGTAGTGTTTCAGCAAAAGCTTAACTTAAAACTTAATTATTCTCGGTTCTATACAACTGGTATTTATAAAAAACAAACATAACTATTTATGAGCTAATTCTGCTACAAATGGCTAATCTTAAACGACTTATAGAATTGAAATTTGAATGTTTAACTCTTGATTGGCTACGATAGAGAAAATCAAGAGTCCTTCTGTTCTCGGCTAACGTTCTTTGACCATGCCTTTGACCACGATCTCATGCCTCCATTTCTATCAATCTAGATCAAGTAGATAGGATGAAATCCATGTGGAGATGATTCTAGAACTACCCATGTGGCTTATTTCTCCATTTGAACCCTAGAACATGTCAGACCATGAAATTAGCTACAGAATCCACAATTAGCAGCAGAATAGGCTGCGTTCTGTAGCCAAATTACAAAAATCTATTCGAATAGAAAGAACATCATAATATAACAAGGAAATCATTTAAATGCATTCCTTGAGATAAAACATGACATTTATCATTGATTGGAGTATGTAAGCTTTATGAGAAATTAAGGGAAAAAGGTGAGAAAGGATGTCAAAGAGAGGATAATTCTGAGGTTCAACAGAACTGCCTTGTGATTGAGATTCTAATTATGACGAGTTGTTTCTTGATGAGCACCTATTTTTTATCTCCTCACAAAATCCTTGGTATGGAGACATCATAATGTATCTCTAGACTTTCAAGTTTCCTCTGTCTTTTTCTAAGGATGATCATTGATTATTACCTCATTTAGATAAAAATTATTTGATTATTGGTGATACATTATATCGTCGTAGATTTGAAACAATCATAAGATGTTGTTTAACCTTGGAAGAGTTTGATTCAATTTTGAATGATATCCATAATGGGGCTTGTGTCAATTATCTATCTGGGTTGGCAACAACACAGAAGATCTTACACGTGGTGTATGACCATCCATTTCAAAATTTGTATTGAAGCAGTCAAGAAATTTCATCCTTGTCAAGTATATACTTGGAAAATGTGTGCTCATTTAGTTCTTCTTTTCCTATTCTTGTCGTCAACCCATTTACTAAATGGGGAATAGACTTTATAATGTGTCACCAGACTTCTACAAGGGGGCATAAATATAGTATCGTGGCAATTGACTACTTTACTAAGTGGGTCGAAGCCATGCCTAACTTTAATAATGACGGTGAGACATTGGCACTTTTCCTTTTCAATCAGGTGATTTCATGTTTCGGTATCCCTAAAGAGATTGTCACTAACCATGGCAATCATTTTCAGAACAAGATGATTTCTGAATTGGATTCTAAATTGGGATTTAGATAGGAACTTTCTTCGCCTTATTATCCTCTAGAAAATGGAAAAGTTGAATTCGTTAATAAATCCTTAAAAACAATCCTAAAAGGGACTATTAATCAAGCTAATTCCAATTGGTATGTCATGTTATATCATGCTTTATGGGCATATCGAATGTCTGTCAAGACTGTTATATGGTTTACTCCATTTCAGTTAGTCACATGGTATGGAAATAGTCCTTCCCATAGAATATCAGATTCCATCCCTTAAGTTAGTAATCCAACTTATTCCTAACACGTCAAGCTTAAAAGAGTGTCTTGTTCACTTAGAACATCTTGATGAGCAGTGTCAGATGCTGCTACAATGAATGAGGCCCATAAAAAGAGAGTTAAAGCACATTATGATAAGTATGTGTGCCATAGCCTTTTCTCTAAAGGTGACCTTGTCTTGGTCTATGAGCAAGATAGGATGCCTTTGGGGCAAGCAAGTTCAAACCTATGTGGTACGATCCTTATATCGTTAAACATGTCTTGAAGAAGGGTGCTTACAGGTTAATTGGTTTCGAAGGAATTGTGTTGTTTGAGCCCAGGAATGGGCTCTATCTCAAGAAGTATTATGATTAGGCTACTACCTAAGAATTTTCTTTGTTTTTTAAATATTGTACACAATTTTGTTCCTATGAATGGGTTTCCTGGTGATGGAGTTAATGGTGTTTTCGATATTGCTTGGAAAGTTTCAATGGGTGATCCGATGTGCTTAGGATTTGCAGATAGTGCTAGTTGGCACACCAGGAACTTAGCTTCCGCTGTTTGGGAAATTTATTATCCATCTCGTTAGTTGTTTGTTGTTGGTGGCACATGTATAGGTCATGGTTCCAATAATATGACCGAATACAATGTCGTTGTTGAGTTACTTTCAAAAACAATATTCCATGATATTCAATCGTTAGTAGTATACCTAAACTCTCAACTAATGGTTTCTTAGTTAAACAATGTTTATTGTACAAGAAATCCTTTGTTACATTGACAATTTATGAAAGTGAGATTACTTGAATGATCATTTAATTTTATAAGATACATTCATATTTCACATTAAATTAATTCATTTGTCGATTATATAGAAAACTATGTATTAGATTGGCGCCAAGTTATTTTAAATTTTTATAGTTTTCAACTACATTTTAAATATATTTTTTATTAAGTATGTCTTAATTTTTTATTTTTATCAATTTGAAAAGAAAAACAAAAAAAGTAGGGGAGTTATTTATTTATTCATTTTTTCCCTCCTTTAATAAATATAAGGTTCACTGTCAAAGTATCTTAGCTTGAGTGGTTTGATGAACAATTTGTTTCCGAGTTACAAGAGTTCAAATCTCTATAAACATGTTGTGACTGGCACATTTGTGGCATTTATGAAATAGTATCTCTATGTAATAGTGGCAGAGATATTTTCAAGTTACCGATTCTTTAGAAATTCTCGTTCTAATTAAAAATGGATAAAGAAATATAAAATTCAGCACCACGCACACACACACATATAAAATTTATGTGAACTTTATGTATAGCATAATTATAAAGTTCACACACACACACACACACACATATATATATTAAAAAAGAAACAAACTAGTTTTTTTATTGGGAAAAAAATCACTTTGTATTAGAGTTTTTTCCTATGTATTTCTATTTTATTGTATTTTGTAACGATTTTATTTTTTATGATTTTATCACAATAATATTGGAATTTCAAGTCATAATTTCAAAATTGTCACAACATTTAGTCTAAAAAATTGGCTATTTTTACCAATGGTACCTCTTTTTTATTCGAGGTTGATTATAAAAGTTTGCTTATAGGGATATAAGTTGTTAAAGCCATAATTTATTAGAAAACTTATAATCTTGGCCTTGGAAAAATAGGGGAGGTGTTGCCATTGACACCCCTTTTAATTTGAGCATTGATTTTAAGTTTTGTATTGGCAATGATACAAGTTGTTAAGGCCGTAGCTATAAAGAAGTTCTAATTTTGACTTTAAAAATAAAGATGTCGATATTGGCACCACTTTTTGAGTCGGTGGTTGATTTTAAGTTTTTTAATCAACATTAAGAGATTATTAAGGTCATGGTTGCAAAACATGGTAGTTTTAATCCCAAAAAAAGGAGTTCTCTTATTATCACCACTTTTTGAAGCATGATTAATTTGGTGTATCTAACCAAATAATAGAGATTTTTAAAGCTAGGGTTCCCATTTAACATCAGAACTCATATCTAGTCAATAACTATGTTATTGTTGGACACCAAATTAAATCGTAGATGTTACACTTTATTTTGTCACCATAACATTTGATGGTTAAAATGGATCTCTCGCCATCCATACACATGTTTCAATTCACTCTCGTGCAAGTCAAACATCTATATTCCTTGAACAAATCATGAATTTTGGGTAAGATTACCTTTTGACCTATTTAGCATGACTTGGGCACTTTTCCTAGTCATTGCATGTGCATGCGTAGTTTCTTCCATTGAAACCTGCACAAAACTACTCTTTGTCTTCTATTACAGACTATGCACATGACTCAATGAAAAGTAAAAATAAAAAGTTCGTTCTAGAAGCCTTTTTGAGCGAATATATCACAACTAGAAGCTTCTAGGTCATATCTATTCGATCCAAGCCCCTTTGAACATGGAGATAATTCCCTTGGATCAAGGAACCCTAATCCCACTATTAATGGATCTCATCCCTCTTTTGTGGATATAAAACCTCCTCCATTTGTCCTAGAAATTGAGTAGAGGCTAGAGGGTTAGGAGATTTCACAAAAGGTAGTCTTATGCTAGTAATTTTGGATTGAGAAGCTTATCATCCAAGGAGAAGGATTTGAGACATTTGGGAGGAACCTCATGACATCAAGGCATGGTTGTAATGATCTTCTTTTATCTCTGAATTAATACATTTGAATCATTTTTCTGATTATGTTATCTTATTGAAGTAATAAATGGTTTATGTTATTTATGTATTCATTAAGGTAATTTCAATTTCCAATCTCCTTGATCATTATATTTAGCTTGTTTTAGATCATTATATTGCATATGTCTTTGATCCCTTCTATTTTTTTGTTTGTAGGTCTCATCAAAGCATTGAAGAGCTACAACGGGACAGATAAGTGATCTTCATCAAGAATTTCACAAATAGGTAAGAGCACCACTTTCCTTCTCATATTTTAATTATTTAAATGAAGCTAGCTTAAGGAAAGAGCTATTCTCATGTCTGTTTGTTTCTAGTTTTCCTTTAAGAATCTAGGGAGATCGCTTATATCCGCAAAAAAGATTTATCTGCATATGCAAAAAAATAAATGAAATGAAATGAAATTCCTTAATAACCAACACCAACATCTAAGTATTCTACAACAAAATTATCATGACATTCAAAAGGAAAACCAAATATAAACATTAATCATAAATTATTTACTAAAAAAAATCCAAACACATACCTACTATCAAATCATACAAACTGTTACATTAAAGAAAAAGGTGTAAAAGCAAAACGTAAATAAAGTAACATAACACATAATAATAATTAAGATCCAACTATACAAATTGTTACATTATACAATACATGAAATACAAAAAGGAAAAAGTGTAAAGGCAAAACCTAAATAGAGTAACATAACACATAATAATAATGATTAAGATAAAAAATAACAATATGTAACAGTGTTATCGATATTAATCAAGTACATTCTTCATTAATTCCAATAATCTTAAGAAGTAATTGGGTGATAATTGGTATGTTTCCCATCATCAAGTTAGAAATAAAAATATCTTATTTCAATTACATAAATCTTTTAACATAATTATGTATAAATCATTTAATTACATTTTTTTATTAATGTTAACCATGGTTTAGTAGTGATTAATATACAATTTAATATTATTAATGATATTATTATAAGTTATTATTTGTATTAGAGTTTTAAAAAAAATTGCCATTAAATGTCACTTATGAAGCATTCTTGGATAAATCAATATGCTTAAGGAAGAATCTTCTTATTTCAAAATCATCTAAGTGTTACACCTTGAAATGTCTCCTTACAAAGATGGATCGGTCCACAAAAAAAACTTTAATCCACTAGGGGGAAGAAAAAATTGATTCATAGAAAAAGCACAATGGCCCATGAAAGGCAATCACGTGCAACGAATGGACCCTAAATAAATTTGATATTGAGAATTTACTTTTACCACCTAAATTAACCCACTTGATGACATATAAAATATTTAGCTAATAAACATATTTTTTATTACATTTTAATTATGTTGATAGGGGTATTTTATATTGGAAATGGGTTTGAAGAATTTCAAAAATTTAAATTATGAATGATGAAGACTTGATTTTATATGAGAATTGAGTATGAAATTTTTCAAATTTTTAAATTATGGATGGTAGAGATTTAAAAATATTAAAATTAGATTTAAAAAATTTTAAATGAATAAATTATAGATAATAAAAATTTAATAATCTTAAAATATTTTTCCTCTAATACATTATCCAATAAATAAAATAAAAAATTTAACAAACATTTCTCAATTATTCCTCACTTTAATTTATTAAATAATCATTTGTAAAAGCTGGTTATGTGTTCTAACGTGACTGAGAGTTATGAATAGTCTCTGCAATAAACTTTTGCACTGCGCAAGTCTGAAAATTTATCAAAAGTGTGAAACTTTTGGGCTATGGATTGTCAAAATTTAGTAAAAAGGATAATTAAAAGTTTTAATAATTCACTATATTTCATATATTGTATAATGTAATAATTGGTATGGTCTTTTTGATAGTATATATGTGTTAAAATGTTTTGCTAAATAATTTACGGTTAATATTTTTATTTTGTTATTAGAGGAGATTATTTTTTCTAATTGTCATTTTCATTAGTCATACATTCAAATCTTATGGGGAGGGATTGAGAATGGGAGTCATTTTTGGGAGAATTAAACTATCCCAAGAGGCATCCAAGCTCAACAGAAGGCCTCCAAGTCTAACCAAGCTTCCCACAATCTTTGTGATAGTATTCCACTAGTGGGCATATCGTTCTTCCATCTAGCATTAGAATTGGTCCCAGCGTAGACTTAGCCTAGCTCAAAAAAAATAAAAAATAAAATAAATAAATAAATAAATAACATTTTTTTTATTTTTTATTTATTTTGTTAATTAAGATTTCTATTGCTTCAAAATATCATCGTACAAAACCATAAATCATTGTTTATACTTAACCTTGTGGTAATCTACTAAAAAGGAAACCAAAACTATTAACTATTAACAAAGGTCTAGATATATCAAAATTCAAACACTAATTACTACTAAATACATCGTTGATAAAATAAATTGTTCTATTAAAAGTAAAAAATATAATTAATCAAGATAAAATAAAAATTTCTAAATTTGTGATAAGTTACGAGGGACGGATGGAGAACGCTGGCGTTTTTTCCCTTGCCCTAGGGTTTCAGTCCCCAAACGTTGCCGCCGCTAGCTGGATCGCGCCGCCTGGTGGTGCTGCCATGGATTTGAACGCAGAGAGGCATCTGTGGGTAGAAGGAATGGTTATCTGCTCATTCGCAGCCATGTGAAGGATGAGATGGTACCTGGGGCTTGGGGGCGATTTCCCGCGGGGGAATTTTCTTGGGCCCCCTGCAGACCTGTCGGGCGAACGGACTGTGCGAGACGCTGCCCATTATTTTTTGATTGTGTGCCATTGCAGGAATGGTGGGCGATGCGGAGAATGCGGGAAGGGTTCCTAGGCGCAATGGCTCCTAGGGTGTCTGCATACAGTGTATGGGTCGCCGCCTCTCCACAGCGGCTCCTGTCCAACTCTGCCACATTCGAAACCTTGGCTCCATTGTTCCAATGGCAGCATCCTCTTGATACACAGGGTTTGTTTCTCGACGGTTTCTCAAGCCCCATTGTAATCTTTTTTCAGCAACAGACCTCAACGCAATATGCTGCGCTTTACAGCATGCGACAGTCACGGCTACCATGGCTCTATGGCCGTCTAACTGTGCGGTGGCTCGATGGTGCGATCTGGCCTTTACTTCATTTGGACGCCGGCTCATTTTTCTCTACGCCTTTGCCCGCAGACTCCTACCCTTGGCTACTTCGGCACTGTGCTTCCACATGCAGAAGCAGTATCGCCGAGATCTGGAGCTAGCTCTGAAGCCCTGCGAAATCACTGAATCAACTTCGATTCCTCACTCTGGCAGCCAGGATCCCTCTCATCTCCAGCAAACGACTTTCCAGATTCAATTAATTCTTCTGACGGGCAAAACCCTGCTCCTTGAGGTCCAACCCTCTTTTACAGTGCGCCATCTCTCAAAGATCCTCGAACAGAGGCTAGGGATCCCTTCCTCCCTTTTGCGGCTCCTCTTTGCAGGTAAGAAGCTTGACAATAATCTGCCTCTTTCCTTTTACAATATTGAAAGAAATGCCACAGTGATCCTATCACTTCGGCTAAGGGGAGGTGTCGTTGGGCAATCCTCCGCCTCCAAAGGTTTTTCCTATAAAGATGTGGTTCATGCACAGCCTGCCAAGAAGTCTGCCCAAACAGCTGAGGCTCCTAAACCTTTCTTGGTGGACAAAATGGAGGAAACCCCTGCCATTGAAATTACTCATCCATCTTTGGATGATCAATACCAGACATTTGCAGAAACAGCCATCATTTGCAGATTTAATGGACTATGGCCCCGTACTGCCGATCTATACCAGTGGATCCACTCCAATTGGACCAACAACAGCAAAGTTTTCTTATGCTCGAAAGGCTTCTTTATTGTAGCCTTTGCCTTCAACGAAGATTACCAGAAAGCCTTAACGGGAGGCCCCTGGTTCTGGGGATCAGCTGGACTTTTCCTCACCCCCTGGTTCCTAGACTTCGACCCCTCTACCGCTGTCATCACCAAGCTTCCTATCTGGGTCAGGCTTCCAAATTTCCCTGCGCATCTATGGCATTTTGTTGTCTTTCAAGCAATTGGGGACACCTTAGGCCGCTTCCTGGTAACAGATACCTCAAGGGGAGAGAAAGGAATATATACCTTTGGCAGAATTTGCGCGGAAATAGACATTAGCAAAAGGCTGCCAGATCAGATCATCCTCAAAATTGGGGACTTCCATTGGACGCAAACTTTGGACTATGAGAGCACAGCCTTCAGGTGTCGCCATTGCCATCAGACAAGGCATCTCCAGAACACATGTGCAACATTCCTAGACAAAAAGAAGAATATCAATCGCAAATCCAAATCCAAAAGCTGGAAACCTTGTGATAGACCCCCTATGGATGACATAGAGTCCTCTAGCTCTGATGAGGAGGATAATGAAGTGGAAGAGGAGAATTTTGAGCATCCGAAGGACTCGCCCTCAGCCCGCCCCGAGGATCCTTCTGCGCCTCTGATCTCGCAGAAACGCTCTCATGAGTCTTCTTCTTCCGATTCAGACAAGGAGACTCCTCCTTTAGCACAGAACAGTCTGCAAGTGGTTCCGGTCCATCCAGATCAGAATGGTTGGGTCAAAGTCAGTAAAAAGAAAGGGAAAAAATGTCGATTGGGAGACTCTGCCCATGCTGGGTAGACTCCTTAGTCTAGCTTGTTCTTTTCTGTTCTCTTTGTTATCTTTTTGTTTATGCCATGGTTGCTCTATGGGACCGAGGTTGATTCTATATCATTTCTGGCTCCCTTGCTCTTTAGCTTCGCTTCTCTGCAAGCTCTGATTGTACCATATGTCTTTACTTAATAAAATTAGTCTTATTCAGAGAAAAAAAAAAAATTTCTAAATTTTTATATTAATTTGGTGATTTTAAATTATTTTTATAGTATAATAGAATTATCAATAAAATTAAATATACTTCAAAAATAACTTACAACATACTTTCTTATAAATAGTTATAATCAAATAGCAAATTTTATTAATTGGTATATGCATCCTCCGTAGTAGGCGGGTGAAACGGTTGTTCGGAGAATAGCAAATTTTATTTTCATTAATAAAATTTGATGATAAAAAAATTTGAATTTCAATTGCCTTTGAAACATTAATTGATTTTTTGAAGATTGAGATGAATTTAAAATTGAAAAAAAAAAATCTTTAAAAATATTATTAAAAAAAAAAAAAATATATATATATATAATAAAATTTTAATCATATTTGAAAAAAGAAATTATGGTCTAATTTATAATTATATTTTTTTAATTTATTATTTCATAAAATATAAAATAAAATAAAATATTGTAACATTTTACTTGCCAAGTACATCCTCCACTTATTAAAATCATAATAAAATTTTTATCATATTTAAAAAAAAAATTGTCATCGAACTATTATCTACGATTAAAAATAAAATATTATTTTTCTTATCTCTTAAATCCATTTTATATAATTTCAAAGTAAAATAATAATAAAAACATGTTTGTACATTTTACATGCAAGGTACATCCTCCACCTAAAGTGTGACACTATCTCCAAATCTAAAGTGCATTGACAGGTTAGGTTTTATGCATTATTTTACTTAGGATTTGGTGATTGTGATTGCCATTTCTATATCTGTGATTGACAATGATGAATACTTGCCCAAAAAACCCACCTATGCTAACATAGGTTATCAATTTTAAAATAGGTTTAATTTGTGATGTGAGCAACTTCTCTCAAGGGTGGAGTTAAAGTACTTGTTTGAATTTTGTATTTTTTTTGGAATTATATAGTGAATGGCCATTGGGAGTTCACTGAGGATTGAACTTTATATTCTATTCACATATCAATCAAATCTGATGGTGGATCACAATTTAATTCACATAATAATGGTAAGGTTATATGGTATGACTATGAGAGTTTTTAGAATATTTTATAAGAGAGGTGTTTGAAGTTTTAGGTGAATCCTTCATTTATTTTAGAGAAAAAAAAGTTATATATTATTGATATTGTTAATTATTTTAGAATATTAAAATATTTATATATTTATACATTTTGAATAAATATAAATGTAATATTTAAAGTTGTAAAGAGTAATTTTTTAATTATAATATCATTATTTTTTTATATGAGTATGTGAAGGAATTTTTTTTAATTTTGTCAATATTAACAAGTAGTAATTTGAGTAAATATTTGACTTTGATTATGAAATCTAACCTCAAGGGGATGAAGAGAGTCAAACATGTGACTTCTTCTACTTCGAGTGGAGAGATTTCATGTTTTGTTAATGACCATTTGAGTAAGCCCCGGAGACTCAATCACAATGTGTTTTTATATTCAAATCATCTCATATTAAAAAAAAATCAGTCTAAATTAGCTTGATATTATTAATTTTTAGCTTAAAAGGGTTGGAATTATTGATGAAGGGTAAGAAGCTTTTCATGTTGAATAAAGTTTAATTTCATTAATGTTTTTCTTGAAGCTATGAAGTCATTTTGAGGCAGTAATCGAACATGTGGTCACGCCCAAAGATATTAGATTATCTTGTGACACATGCACATATGAATAAACCAAAACCCACCTTTACATTTATCCTTTTATGTCCATTGGGATTTGGTATAGAGGGAAATTGAAGTGATCATTGCTCTAGTGGCTCATTATGAAGATGACCTATATCCAAATGAAGCAGCTAATGTAAATATTCAACTTGAATGATCACTATGGACATTACCTAGATTCATACCCATGGATATCACTCTTGCGTATGTGAGATTCGGGTAGTCCAGCTAAGGGTATGATTGATCCTCCTTGGTTAGCATCAACAAAGTATGATCAAGTACTATTGTTGAAAGCCTTTAGGTATATAAGAGAGTTATAGAACTTGAAATTCCCTTTCCCTTATAACCTTACTACACCTTTATAGCACAGGTATCAATATTCCCATCGAACTTAAAATACTCAAAATTCGAAAAAATAAAAAAATAATAAATAATAAATAATAATAATAATAATAATAATAAAATATATAAATATATAAAATATATAAAATAAAAAATAAAAATAAAATACAACAATATTTAAGTAATATTAATAATTAGAAAATGTTTAGGAGTGGTTATAAGCCTACCCAAACTATCATGGATGACCTATCTCAACAAAATCCTCATACAACATTTCTTACATTGGTATAGCTTAGTGGTAACTCTTGTGATGGACCCACATGGTCTCATGATTGCCATTAACATGACCATGAATACAAGGCTCACCAAAGTGAAAGAAAAGATGCATTCCCTTATTAAATATGAGCAAATTCAAAACAATGTGTTACAAGTGTTATAGATTGTATCTCTAAACATAATTATATCAATTATATACTTTTGTTATTATAATGAGACTCGTTACCTTCATAATAGGTTTTCTAAAACTAAAACTAGGAAACTTTAAAATCTAGAGACTATAACGCCCATGAGGTGTAGAATAGATGATGATGGGGTGTATTGTTAAGGCACTCCCTAATCTGAAGGTCACTGGTTAGAAACTTTGTGGGAAAAATTCTAGCCATGTCAAGGGTTAGTGTGGCACAGTTCGGGTCTGATCCCCATGTGATGTTGACAGCTTAGATGCCCCTAGGTCATTGTTTCTCAAGCCAAAGGTTAAGTGTGTCGTTGTCTCATGACCCACAAAATTTAGCAAACAAAAAATATATATAGAGACTATAGCAAAGACTACAGTTATAAGAAGTTAAACTATAAAATACAAAAACAATTGTCCTAAGTTTTCAAGCATGGATGGAAACTCTCAAATTCCACAAAATAAAACTTACAAAAGTATACTTTCATTACATCCCAAAGATTCTTGCAAGTAAACTTACTAGTATACAACTTAAAAAGACTATTAAGATTCTAATTACTTTACTAAACTTGTAAATTATCTAAATACATGGTGAATATTGGCTTTTTCCTACTTGAGATTGTAAGCAAGAGAATTATGATTCCCAAGTTTCATGTCCTCCCTCATTTGGTGAATTGTGTCTTCTTCTTTTAAATATACTTGCATATTGTTTGTTGACATCCTATGATTAGATGTTGCAGAGTGTGAATATTTGCTTAAATTGATAACCATGTTCCTAATCATATTACATTCTACTTCAAGTGCATCAATTTCCTACTTTTGGTGCACCAAGGTATTCATTATTATAGAATTTTGTGAAATGTGTTGGTGTTCATCTTCATGCACCTTACAGGTCACCAGAAATGTGGAGGATCCATTACATTGTGTGGACTCTTAATGTATTAAAAAAACTCTTATAAACTCGTAAGCTTCCATGTAATCCATGTGAGAAAAACATTGAAGAAAACAATGATGCAAACTCTTGCCAAAGTCATTCTAGGGCTCAAGTTGATGCATAGAGGAAATGATAGAAATAAAGCCATATTCGTAGGACATAATGCAATACCCCATATTCCTCATATTATACCACTATAACAAAGTGTTAGTTGACCAAAGCTTTTCAATAGCAAGTTGTAAGAATTATAAGAAATCAAGGTGAAAATTAATCAAAGGAGAAATCGCATGATGTAAAAATATTAAGATGTAAGAAAAACCCAAAGAACTAGGAGATCTTGTGTTAGGTAAGCTCCAAAGGTGAAAATATGCCAATGGATAGATGTAAATGAAAACAAGAGAACCACAAAAAAAATATTCTTATTCCCTAGATACCAATACCAAGAAATTAATACCCCTTGTTCACATCCTAATACAAATTCTATCAGGGAGAAATTCCAAAAAAATACATAGAGACTAAGAGAGGCTCTAACTAGGTTGAACATGGCTAAATGGTCTTCCTCATTTTGACACAAAAAAAATAATCCCACATGTTGAAGGCTCATATTCAACATATAGAGAAGAACAACTTACATTGTGAAAGAAGAGCAAGCACACACACATTACACAAGAATAATGAAGTTTCAAGAAGCAATTCCAACCAAGTTTGTATTGTGTCATGACATGTATTTATACATAAGAGATGTGGTTAGAGAAATTGTACCCAATCTAACCAATCATTCATTTTAGCTCATACATTTATTGTTTGTTACTCACATTTACTTAGTATATTATGTATGATGACTTAGAGAGGCCTAAGAGGCCCCTTCAATATCTCCCCCACCCTCAATTCCTTGCTCATCCCGAGAAAGGATACAACAATGTCTTGGACCCACTCTTGCAGAAGTATCCTTAGTGTACATCAAACAAGGCATATTGGTTTGCATAGGTAGCTCAATTGAAACAATTGTCATTTGTATAGGAAGATGCATTTGTACAAGGTGTATTATGACTTCTACTCTCTAGGTAACTAAATAGTGCAAATCTTGACTCCTCAATCATTCTCTATAGTCTCTCTACTATATATATGTATATAGACTATTACTTTAACCAGAAACCATTGGGTAGATCCTCTCCAATATGAGGGCCCCTTATATCTATATGGATGATTCCAGTATAAGATTTCCATTCCTACGAGTTCTTTTGTATAAAATTAGTGAAGGTATACAACATCAACCCACCTACTCTTTTCTACTATCACAACCCAAGTAACCACTCTGCAACTTTCATACTGAGGAGCTTCAATCTGTATAATTTTATGTTGTCATCATCTTGTCTATTCAATTATTTGTTTGTGTACCTCTTATTTGACTTCCTATTCTTAGTTATTTTCTCACTCATCACAAGCTACAAGTATTTATGTCAAATAGTTTCGTTTCTTATCTCAAATGCTCTGTCAAATATGTCTCAATCAATGATGCTACTTCAATGTATTTTTCTATGTTGGAAACATTGTTAATACTGAGGGGGGGGGGGGTGAATCAATATTAAGGATAATTTCAAATTTTAAAGCCAAATTATATTTTCTTTTAATCTTGGCAATCATTCATGTGATAAACCACCATCATAACATGTGCAACAATATAAATCAACACATAAACACACACTATTAACATGAGAAACATACACATATCGACATAGAGATTTAACATGGAAACCCAAAAGGGGAAAACCACCAATTTGTTTGTTATTATGATGTAATATGAACTCATACTTTGTTACATCCACTCTCTTTGTGATTTTCCACTCACAGGAAGCACCAACTCATTTAGATCGTTTGCTAGCACCCACTAGCAGGAAGCACCAACTCCCTATTCCTTTCATGATCGAGTTAGATTAGGATTTATTTTTGTTGCTTGCATCCTAGATTAATTTGCATTTTCATTTAGGAAGCATTTTTATAAGTTTCCTTTCGTAGTTTGAATCCCACTAGTGGATTGGATGAGCCCTTATGTCAATTTAAGGATTGGTTTATTGTAAGTGCACTATAGGAGGATAAGTATAATTCCTCTTCTTGTTGATAGCACATAGAAATATCATAAGTTATCAAGGAGAGGGGTAATTGAAACCCATTTAACCAGTCATAATCACCATTCCATACAGAAAAGAGCCTAATTGGGGCCCTGACTGGGTGATCTCCCTAATGTTGATTATGGTCAATTTTGGCCATCAACATTTTTCCACTAGAAATAGGGCCAATGACTAGTTGTTCTTTTGGATTTTTGTATTTTAAAAGTTTTTATTTATTTGCAATGGCTCCTTCTAAACTTCCCATTTGGAGTTGCATCTCTAGATGTGCATTTTCAAGCACTCCAATAAAAATTCTAAGACCCTTGTTGAAGATAAATTTTGATGGTAAGAGTAATGCTTCTACATATGAAAATGTTTTGCAATTTATTTGAAATTTTTTTAATTCTATTTCTTTTTTATATTGGAAAAGGTGTTCTATGTAGAATTTGTAATCTAACTTTCATAGGCAAAGCCAAAACATGGTGTGAATCTCTACCAATTACCTCTATTCACAGTTCATATGAATTTATCACAAAGCTCCTTGTCACATTTGAGGATTATGACTATGAACAGGTATGTCTTGAACTTGAATATTTACAAAAATTTGAAAATGAATCTACAATAGAATTTACAATTAGATTCCAATTAATTTTCTTAAAATTTAAATCTAAAGATAGACCTTTGTATATCAAGTTAATGGAATGGTTTCAACACATGGTTTCACTTCCTTACATTCCAAGTAATCAAAATGAACCAGAATATATTACTTTTTTTTAGCACATTTACCACTATTGAAGAGCCACTTGTTATTAATAGAATGGTCAATCCTCTTCAAGCAGAAAATGCAAAAATTGTTAATGAGCCATTTCAGGAACACATAATCACATCTGATAGAATTAATTTTGATCCTGAGAGTTCTTTAGATCATGTTGCTATAAATAAATCAGCTGCATAAAGTCAAATTAAATATGTTGTTCATAACAGAGAAGAAGATCAACAAGTAACAATTGGAATTGAAAATTTTAACAAAGTGCATTATACAACAAATAATTCTGAGTTTTCTCATGTTGTAAATAATATTTAGCCACAAATTTTGGAGCAACCAAACATTAATTCTCAAGAAAGTGTGGTTAACCAAATACATGACTATCTTAGTATCTTTCCAAATAATGGAAAATTTGATTTCTGTGTTGAAGAAATCATGAAGAAATAAAGTTGAAAACTCAAAATTCAATTTATAATTCTAACGATCATTCTATACGTAGAGAATTTTCCAGATTTGTATGTTTAAACAATCATTTTTCTCTTTATCCTGATCTTTTTTTTATTCAAATCCATTAGATAACCTTTCAATGGTCCCTCTTCAAATAGTAGTTGTTTTAGAAAACAGGGGAGTTGCCATAAATTTAATAAATGACGAATTACTGGTTAATTATGTTCAGGATAATGAATTATTAATTGATCACATCTTCAGCAACTCTGAAAATTCCCAAGCTTCTGAATCTAATGGGTTTCAACTACCCCTCTCCTTGCTAACTTCTGAGTTTTCTCATGTTGTAAATAATATTTAGCCACAAATTTTGGAGCAACCAAACATTAATTCATCTTTCCAAACAATGGAAAATTTGATTTCCGCATTGAAGAAATCATGAAGAAATAAAGTTGAAAACTCAGAAATCAATTTAGAATTCTAACGATCATTATATAAGTAGAGAATTTTCCAGATTTGTATGTTTAAACAATCATTTTTCTCTTTATCCTGATGTTTTTGTTGATTCAAATCCATTAGATAACCTTTCAATGGTCCCTCTTCAAATAAAATTTGTTTTAGAAAACAAGAGAGTTTCCATAAATTTAATAAATGACGAATTACTGGTTAATTCTGATCGGGATAATGAATTATTAATTGATCACATCTTCAACAACTCTGAAAATTCCCAAGCTTCTGAATCTAATCATTTTTTCTAATTCTAATTTATTTCTTGAAAAGGGAGTGATATTAAAAATTATGAAGTTATTTATGATGATGACTTGGAGGTTGAGAATATTAATTTATTTTATCCTTCATCAAATTCTCATGTTCTTAATTCTCAAAGTCAATCTACATTTCATGATGAGAGATATTCTTCTGCTCATAATCCTCATTTTGAATTTGCCATAAATCATAATGATTTCATTTCTTCAGAAGGGAAATCCATTCCAAATTATGATTATGATATCATTCAAGTTCCCATTTATGGTCATAATCATGAATTCCATTCACATTCACAAGTAGATGTTGGTATTAATCTCGATTATACTATCTCAAGTGTTTCTTGTGGAAAGGGAATTTCTTAAAATAAATCCCAACTGTCATGTAACATTATTTCTAATGATAGTGTAAATGATGATATAATTTTATTTTACATTCTTCATTATTATGGATTGTTTTAGATTTTTATTTATCTTTTATATTTAAATTTTTATAGTTTATGTTGACTTTTTGAGCAGTCAGCAAGTGCATTAGTGGAGGAATATGAAAATGAATTTCAAGCTTCTCAACCTCAATTGGTTTTCATAACATACCAACTTATTTTCAAAATAAATATTCCACAAGCTTCAACACTTGAAAGTGTAGCATTACAATCTGGTCAATCATCTAATCTATCTGAAAATATTCTTAAAGATCAATTAGATTTCATTCTCACTTTCATGATCCATTTCAAAGTTGTTTGGAAAGTTTAATTTCATAGAATATTGCTAATAATTTGCCTCTTGTATATAATACTAACATTTGTATACATGCTACAACATCTAAAGGTTCATCATTCGAACATGGTCTATCATCCTCTCCTTCAAATCGTCTCCAATATTTAACAGATATGCATCCTAATTTTTATGATCTAATTGGAATATTGTTGGAGAATTTGTTCCATAATAAGTTTCTTGTAAATATGTTTGTTCTTCTCGAATTGTTAGAGGTAGATGTACATAAGTTTTTTTTTACTTTACATAGTGTAGTATTAATATTATTTTTGTTACTAATTTTTGTTGATGTAAATATAATTGCAGGAGTAAAAGAGCTTGAATGGCTCCATTGGAAATATGGCTATACTTAGTCTTATTTATTCTTGCATATTAGATTAGAAGTACGAGTAGTTTGGTCTAGACTTCTTTTCCTTTTGTTTTCTAAAATAGTGCAGGTATGAAATAAGCAAGTAATGAGCCCTTAGTTTTCCTTGGTTAGATGCTTGCCTTAGTTTAGATTCAATAAATTTGATGATCATAGGCATATGTGAACTCTAATAAAGATGAAACTTCTTCCTGCTCTTTAAACTTGATCGTGAAAAGAGGTTACTTATTGAAAACATGAAATTTGAAAAAAATCGAGATCCCTAAGGTAAACCATAACAAGATTCTTCAAGGTAAATTTCATATGCTTATTTTCGTCTTCTAGTAATTTTCATTCTAGTTTTAGTTTCAGCTTTGCGAAATCATCTGAGTTTCCTTTTTGCAGGTCTTCGAGTATTTCTTTGAAGGTTTACCTCTATTGCTAGCTTATATTCAAAATTTACTTGCCTTGTTTTTCTTACTCTCGAGTTAGGAAAAGCAGTTGTGATGTTGCTGAAATTGCAAACAAGTTACATCAGGGAGTCTATGCACCTTTGTCCTATTTTCATTTAACATATTGTTTATTTCTTTTTCAAAGCTTGTTGTAAGCTTCATATTTAATATATAATCATTAAAGCTTTCTGATTAAGGCTTAACTTTGAAGCAAGATATTTGATAGGTAAGGGACATCTTTATTCGACTTTATCTCTTATTCATAATTACTCCCTCGATTTAGCATTTCCTTTTCAATAAAAATCATAATTTATTAAAACCTTATGAGACATAACTAATCACTCAACTTAAATTAGAATGAACATATTAACTAGCTATTATTTCTCTTTATGTTGAGATCTCTTTTTGTCTTTTCTGATCTGGTTTGATTTTTCATATTTTCATGACAACTATTTTACGTTCTTTTTCAAATTTGATTTTCTCCTTTCCTATGTATTTTGTATTATTCCTCATTTAGTTTTTCTTTTTTTTCAAAAATTGCGAGGTCTTACATTTGCACTCTTTGTAGTCATTTGATTTCACTTATTTTGCTTTTGATTGGATTTTGTGATATTTCTAAAATCTATATGGGGGGGATCTTTCCTACACAACATCAATTAGTTTACATGGGTAATATTTACTCTATAATTTCAATAATATTTCATTATCTAAATGTCATTTGTGCCAATATTTCACTTTATTTCATATCCACCATTAACTATGGGGAACATTAATATACAACTCAAGTATTTTAAGTTCATCTTTATAAAGGAATGAATTATCTATAGTTTTTGCATTGAATCCCTCCAATAACCCTCCACAACTAAATCCTCTACTTTGGTATATGAAGAGAAGAATATTGAGGTCAAACATAACTAGTACTGCACATATTTCCTTAAATATAATTCCTCTTGTACCACCCCACTCTCTTAACCCAATTGCTAAAAGCAATACTCCAAATATGCTAATCAAAATGGTGGCACATAAGAGAGTTAAAAGAAAATATATGGGAATTACAATTAAACTTGCATGGGGCTATATATGCTCATTGGTAGCGGGGCTATGCTTATATGGTGCCAAGACATCTTTGTTAGGGCTATGGATTCTCACAGGAAACGAAGCAATATTGGGAAAAAGAGGTAATATGTAATCAATAAATGTATGCTATTCTCAAAACCTCCTAGTTAAATATTTGTTATCCAATAGTAGAGAGGAAATTAAAAGATAATAATTCTCTGCTTTTGGATTCATTGTTTTAAAATTGGGAAATTCAAGTACTTTCATTTCTTAAGAGCTTAGCTACTTTGATTTTGTCTTAAGTGGGATCTTTGGAAATGGTAATATACGAGAATATGTTGGGAGTTTTTATTTTAATATTTGATCAATTTAAACCTATTATTCTAAACCAAAGATAATTGCTTTATCCACGTGTGTCGCCAATTGTTGAGGCCTCAACCAACCCCCTTAATTTCTTTGAAATTATGGGCCCCACCATGATAATTTTGCTAATGTTTCTCATAAAATGCTTTAATTTTCCTTATTTTGCCTGATTTTCATTTTAGATAGCTCCATTGCTTTTGTGTCTCTGTATGCTTTCCAAAGATAATGATTTGGCCTAATTCCGCCACACGGTTTGAAAGATATGCTCGATCAAATTCTATTCATTTTCATCCCTTGGGAATAAAAAATATGTATATACTATTTTATATCTTACTTTATAAATTGTACATAAAACAAATTAATCAAAATATGTAAATATAATTTTATTAATTAGTTATTTATTCCTTCTTTTAATTTAATTAATTTAGTTAATTATTATGTAATTATATTAAAAATATTTTTTAATTAATTATTTCATTATTATTTAATAATTTTTCAAAAATATGTATTTTAAAAAAAATATTGTGTAATTGTAATATAATGTAATGTAAATATATTAGATATTTTATTTTATTTATTTATAAAAAACCACTGAGTTCAAGCCCATAAAATACCTTCATATTCATCGTGGACATAACTCTTATATATATATATATATATATATATATATATATATATATATATATATATAAACCTAAAGAACGACTGCAGTCAAGGCTTTATACACATACGCGCATTTAAACATAGCCCACATGCCATGTAACCCCAAAGGAATTCCCTTGGAGATTTCCTTCATAATCCCTCTTGTTTCTTCCCTGATTTTACCGTCAGCACGACATGGACTGGCGAGCCCCTCCTTCTCACATATATTCTCTTGTGCATGTTACATGTAACCCCACTTCTTTACCTTCCACTCCTTTACTTTCCATGTAACCCTAGCAGAATTACCCTTGAAATTTCAGTGGGAGCTTGATTTGTTTCTTCTGGGATGTTATTTCTGGGGTGACTCATCAGCCAATGAGCCACTTTCCTTATTATGTGTCTATCTCATATTCATCCACTAAAACACACCTAAGTCCCACATGCCACATCACCCCAACAACCTTACCTCGACAAATTCTTGAGTTGAATTTGTTTCTTCCGAGATTTTATTTCTAAGACGACTTAGCTTCCATGCAGGTGGGTCCTATATTTTCACATGGAAGCTTCTCCACTAGCTCCTCTATCCACCTGTCCTCCACGTCGTCTCAGAACATACATTCCCCGACGCAATTTAAACCTCTGGGGTGACATGGCATATTACGACCCCTCCCTTATACTTCGGCAAATAAAATTTGTATATGTGGCCTCAATCAACACGTAATGTTGGAGTGATCCTTTAGAACCAGCGAGGATGGAGAATTTTTTTGGCACTTAATAGAACATTTCACGGTTTTTTGTGTTGGGATATAAAGGTCGAGGTGATGTGGGCATCCACGCACCCAACCCTATGGGTCCTTCCTTCACATGTTAGTTTTGTCATCCATATAAGACCTTCTCCCTCTATATGCACTACACCACCCCGGATCAAATGAACTCTGGAAATTTATTAAAGAGCATATGTGATTGTGTTGGGAGTTGTTATCACTGGGATGACATGGGGCCACATCATACATTGTGACCATTTACAATTTTCCACATCGACTGCCACCTTGGGTTAATGTGAGATCTAGGGTTTAGTTAGTTTTTATTAAATTGTTTTAATTCTCATTTTAAATCTTATTTCCTATGTTTTCGCATAGTGGAAATCTCATTGAGTCCAAGTAAACCTCAATCAACATGGCATCAAATCAAAAAATGAAGCATATGCAGAAAGGGATGATTGGGGGAGGTTTTTTCAATGGATCCTGAAGATCCAATTCAATATAATTTGGTGATCCATGATTAAAGCACTAGAGCCTCTCCTGAATGGAATTAGTTAATAGAAGACAATCATGGAAACAAAGTGTGAATCTTGGGATCAATTAGTTTCTAGTTTTTTCTAGAAAATCATATTCAACAACAATTATCTAACGATGCACTTCGAGGAGTTACATCAAACTGTCATGTGTTATGTTTGTCTTGTTGGTTACATTTTGTTGAGGAATCTGTGGAGGAGACCGCTACCTTCAATTGTTTTGTAAATTATAAAAACTAGATTTGAGTCTAAACAGGAGATTTTGGAATCTGCAGACTTTATAATAGTGGGATTTACACTATTGTATAGGACATATGTTCTGAAGATTGTAGGAGATAGTATGAATCCTAGAGGAGGAATTTCACTATTGTGAAATACTTTCAAATTCAAGGTTATGATTGTCTTATGGGTTAGCAATGGAGAACTCTTTGATTTTTGTCTTATAATTAAGAACTATTGTTCAATCTGATCATTAATAAAGAATTATTTCAGTTTCTTATTTATCTCTCTTTTATAAGTGTGGTCATTGATTCAAGTACTATTGCTAGAATTTTATCACTCATGCTTATTTAAAGCACTTTCAAGCTAACTTGTAGGGTTGATCAGAGATGGATTTGGAGCTAAAAGTTACATTTGGTGAGGTTATTTTTTGCAATAAGCTAATAGCTAACTATCAGCTTAATGTCATATTATTTTGGTTTTCTTTTTGTTCTTCTATTTGGACTATTCCAGTAGTTTAATGAGATCTATTGGATTGAATGCAATCTTCTTTTGGATTTATATGTATGTGCAACAAGGATCCAGTAACTATTTATCAGATAGTTGTTTTTTCCTATTTGTTTGAAAAAGTAGTAGGCCCTATAACTATTTCCATGTTCTGTTAAATTCATTTTATTCTGAATTTAAGTTGGTCTAGATTGTAATATTTCGTTCTTGATTAGGATAAGGACTACTCCATTCCTTATCGACATAAATTAGGATTTATTTTTGTTTCTTGCACCCTAGATTAATTTGAATTTGAATTTAGGAATCATTTTTAGAAATTTATTTTTGTAAGAGCAATCCCATTGGTGGTTTTGTTGAGCCCTTATGTCATCTTGAGGATTACTTTCTTGTAAGTGAACAACAGGAGGGTAATTCTAATTCCTCTTCGTGTTCATAGTACTTATAAACATCATAAGTCAATAGGGAGAGTGAGGGGTAAGTGAAATCCATTCAACCAGTCAAAATCACCATTCCAAACAGAAAAGGGCCTAATTGGGGCCCTAACCAGGTGATCTCCCCAATGTTGATTATGGTAAATTTTGGCCATCAATACTTCCCAAGGAAGCTTGTAATATATTCCAATGTCTAAGGCATTGAACCAAGTAATGGGATTCCCATGGTTATCCTTGATCATGGCTCCCTTGGGATCAACATGCTTTACTAACCATTCAATTACCATTGCTCATCGAAAGATAGGAGGATGTGTAGCCACTTTGTGCAGCCAAGACCTCTTAGTATCCTTGTAAACCTATGTGTATGGATATCTAGAAGTGGGCATTCTCTATGAAACAATATATACACTTCTAGCCATGAGTATTATGTATATTTTTCGACGTAGCATGGAGTATCACATAACACAAGCCCAAATTAGTTGGCAAGTGTCTCGTCATTTGAGATATCAACCACAAGGCCTTTGTAGAATCTTATTTTTTCTCGTACATGATTCCCTACTTATACAATTAAAACCATAGGCACCCATTATATATATTATTTCATAATGTTGAAACTAAGAGACTAAAAAATATAGACTCACAACCAATTGTGCTTGTCTATTGGCTCATTTTACTACATTTTAAGACTAATACTAATACTTTGGACTCCTATGGTAAAGAAAACAAGATTAGCTAGGTTCACCAAGGACAACATTCTGAACAATAAGTATAGTTTAAAAACTCACAATATTAACCTGAATGGATTCATATTGCTCCATGGAGATTTTTTATATGCTACAAAGACTAAGTCTAGGGTTTATTACAAAAAAATACATGTATTCATACACCCAACACTGGAAATGGAAATTTTGATCAAATTTTGACTGAAAATGTTGAACTGGGTGTATTGATGTGGACTTCGTCATTAAACCATAAGTATTTTAGTGAGGGTAACCCTAGGACACTAAGGTAAAATGGGAGCTTGGTATTTTTGGGCCCAAGAAGGAGAGATTCAATGGTTTTACTACCATGATGAATCACTACATAGGCCAAAATGAAATTCATGGCTATTAACATGCACTTTTGGGGTTAGGGTGAGATGGAACAATGTGATATTGGCCAATTGAGGGTCGTGAGACCTTTTCTCTTGCATTAAGAACATGGTTGGGGTTGAGTCAAATAATTCCACCTCTTTCCTTGAGATATACAATATTATTCAAATGCATGGGGAGCTTGAGAGGGCAGGGGGTCAACAGAGAAAGGAACAACACAACCATATATTTCAAGAGCAATGTTAAAGCTACTCATTCAATGAAGAATAGGAGTAGGAAAAAATTTAATGTAAGGAAAATAGTTCCTAGTTAGACAAACATTCATTAAATAACCAAACAAGACAAAAGGGAAGATGAATGGGCATGATTAATCACATGTTTCAGCTAACTTGGCTTAAAATAGCATTGTCAAGGATAGATGAATTATATTACACCATAGATGAAGTATATTACACCATAGATGAAGTATATTACACCATAGATGAATTATATTATGCCATAAATGAAGTACCTTGTTCACTAGAGATAAATGATCTGATAAAAGGTGGTGTTATGGGGCCTTTTAAAGAGTTTTCATGAGTTTAGGTGCATTAATTTCCTTAATAAATTCATTTTGTAACATGACTTACATTAGCAGTTAATTCAGCAATACGTAAGAAAGAATGATATTGAAATGTCATGTGTGAAAAAAGCACCTAAAAAAAGATGCCATATTGTTGGCTAGAGAACCAATGGAGAAATACAATACTATTTTAATGCTTAGGGGGGAAATGTATTGCTACATTGTCCAGTAGTGGAGTGATACACTGAGATAGACAAGGTTGCAAGATGAGTTTAAGACCAAAAGGTAAGAGTTTATCACTAGCTTAAGCCATAATGGAGTAATGTAGCATTGGATAAAGGCTTAGGGGAGCAATATGAAGAGCTATAAGATATGCAAGGTGAGCTTGAAGACCAAACTTGAGAGTGTATCTCTGGCTTAAGGCTCAATGAAGCGATACAGTGTTGGATTATTGAGCAAGGGGGAAATACACTAAGCTAAAGATGCTACAAAGTAAGTTTCAAGCCAAAATTTTAAGCAATTTCATTGTTCTAAGGATCCACGAAGTGATATATCACTAGAATAAAACTCAGTGGAGTGATAGTAGCATTGGATGAGGCAATTTTTCAAGTGAGATTTAACTCAAGTTAGGTCACTTCTAGGTCTATGTCGTTGGCTTATTTATTAGGGAAATATAGGGCTTAAAAAGGAAAATTTACAAGAGAAAAACTAATTTGAAGCATATTTTGTAAGTATCATTTTATTGGGTTGAGGAAATACTGGATGGTAGTATTTTTGAGTTGAGAAACAATACCACTTTGTATTGTTGGGTGAGGAACGATGCTCCAACATGCTTAAAATCCCTCTTAAGTAGTCTAAACAGCCACAAAAAGTTTATCTCGCCTTGGGAACTTCAATAAAGTTTTTCGAGGTGAATTATGGCCCTTTCAATTAGGTGGGACCCTCATTTTCCTCTAGGAAACAAGATACTACGAGGAATTGAGGGGGTTTGTTGTAGCTATTACAAAAAGGCCCTGATGGAATTTGAAGATAGAACTTTGCCAAACCCTAATGGCCTTTTGGGCATGTTCAAAATTTTCAATTTGTGAAGTATCCTAATGGTTTTGAGAAGAAGTTGTGAAACATCTCAATGGTTTAAAGGGAGAACTTTCAAAAATCCTCAGAAGAAAACATTGCAAAAATCTTACAAAAATAAGTTTTTTATTTCTTTTAAATGGAGTTAATTTCTTTTTCTGGTCATAATGGTATAATATAAGGTTGGATGAGGTAAAATTATAGGTGTTTTATGATCCTTAGACTCTTTAAAATGATAGAAAACTAATAATTATAGTCCAATTCAAGGGGGAAACGTCCTTTTACAATTAATACAATTTATAGGAGAAGATTAAATGATCCTAAAAATAGGTCTCCTTAGCATTCATATAAGATAAAAATGGTATAATTTTAATGAAATGGTGCGATGAAAGGTTCTATTCGGCATAACAATGCAACAATATAAATGTAATCACTCAATATCTAGGGCTTAATAAGGCGTTTTAAAGTTAACTTGGGCCTTATATAGGGCTTAACATATCTCTCCCCTTCAAACAAGTGTTGTCCTTAACACTTGACCAAGTGTTGGTTTTTTTTCATGAACAACTCATCTTCCCATATCGCCTCTTCCTTTCCTAGGTTCTTCCATTTGATTATGAACTCATTGATTTCTCAACTGTTTAGCTACCTAAGGGCCTTATTTTTAGTATTGTTTCTAATTCTAGTATGATTTTCCATTCTTCATTAATATCTGGTAAAATATTTTGGACTCGAATCTTGTCATTGATTACCTTTTTTAAGAAATAAACATGTAATATTAGATGTACATGTCAATATGGAGGAAACTCCAATTTGCAATCCATAGATCCAATCCTCTACAACACCTTATAAGGGCCATAATGCTTTGGTGCTAATTTATTGTCTTTATTTTGTTTCTTGAGGGTCATCTGTTTATATCGTTGTAGACTCACAAATACCCAATCCCCCACTTCAAATTTCCTTTCATTTCCATGTTGATCTACTTATTGTTTCATCACATTTTATGTTATAACCAAGTTGTCCTTAAATAGTTTGAGAACCTGTACTTGGTTCACTATGTTTTCCTTCATTGCTTGAGGTTTTATAGTACCTTTCAAGGGTGATCATGGATAGAGGATGATATCCATAAAGTTCCATAAATTGTAAGATTTTTTATGAAGTATGGAGGTATGTGTTGTACCACGATTCTTCCAAGGACAACCACTTGACCCACTATGTTTGTTTATCAGATGCAATGCAATATATATATCCTTATAAACATTTATTCACAATCTCAATATTCCCATCAAATTGAGGATGGTAAGATGAGCTATGAGCCAACTGAGTATTGAAACAAGAAAAAAATTTAATCCAAAATTTTCCAATGAAATCTGGATCTTTGTCACTTACAAGAATCTATAGAATTCCATGTATATTTTTATTTTTTCCATGAATTCTTATTCCATTTTTATGTCTTTAAAAGGATGGTAAAAAATCCAAAAATGGGCATAATTTTCCATATGATCTACCATTACCATAATGACATTATTTCATTCAAATTTTGGTAAACTTGTAATGAAATCCTTTGGAACTTCTTCCCAACGCTAGCTTGGTATGTCTAATGGTTGTAGGAGCCCTACATTCTTCATTTTCTATCCCTTATTATATTGGCATACCACAAATTCAACCACAAACTTTTTCACATTTTCTCTAAGACATTCCCCAAAAAATCTTTATTGATCCTATGGTATGTTTTCAAGAACCCCAAATGTCCTCCTATAGGAGAAGTATGTAATAATATCCAAAATGACCTTCCATTTGAGTTGATAAATATTACATAAGTATAAGCTTTTCTATTGTAATCTCCATGTGGTTGTTGAATGATTCTACATACCATCTCATCTTCCTTCCATTCTATCCATTTTTCTTCCACCCAAAGATATTATGGAATAGAAATAGTGCATAGAAAACCATTTGTGTCTTCCTCTTTCCTTGAGAGTGTGTTTTCTGCAACATTTTGTTTTCCCTTTTTATAGATAATTTCAAAATCATAACCTAAAATCTATGTAACCCATTTTTGTTGCTCTTCTAAAGATAGTCTTTGTTCCAAGGAGTACTTCAAATTTACATGATCTATTTTTATTTTGGATTATATTCCTATTAGGTATGGACACCATTTTTTAATTGAATATATTATGGCAAACATTTATTTTTTTTATATGTGTCTATGTAATTCATTTTCTTTAAGTTATCTAATTTCAAAGGAAAAGGGCCTTTATTTACATAAAAATTGCACCAATTCCATGGCCTGAGGCATCACACTCCACAATTAAGTTCTTTGTGAAGTCAGGTGTGGCTAGGATAAGGATTGTACACATAGCCTCTTTAATTTTTTCAAAATTTTGGTTTCTTCTTTAGTCTAAGAAAATAATTTATTCAATAATTTTGTTAGAGGTATTGATATTTTTCCATAAGTCTTGACAAGCTTGCGATGATATCCTATCAATCCTAAGAATCTTATGAGTTTCTTTAAGGTCTTGGGGATTAGGGTTTGTGGAGTACTAATGTCAGTTAATGCATGACAAGATATTGTTGTAGTAGCCTCTTCTAGCTATATATATTGTTACAATTCCAATTCTTCTTCTTCATATTCATAGACTATGTAGAATGATTTCTTCTAACCACATTTATGCCCCTTACTATACTTGTTATCACAATTGGAACATAGTACCTTTTCATATTTTATTTTACATCCATTTTCTGAGGTGTCAACCTTGTCGATTTAGAAGAGGGAGCATGATGTTGTCTATAGTTATTATTGACCAATTTTCTAGTAGCCATATTTTTACTTTCTACTTTCCTTGCTAGAATAAAAGCATGCCCTAGGAATTCAAGTTCAAAGAGACATGCCTCATGTTGGATGCATTTATTTAAATTTCCCATAAAAAGGTCTAGCAAATTATCCTCTGAAATTTCCTTTACCCTAAGACTCAGATTTTGGAATTGTTGAATTTGTTCTATAATTGGACCATTTTGCCGAAGATTTACCAATTGATTAAATGATTTATTTCTCTTAATATCCCCATAATTTGTTATCAACTCCTCCATATAATTGGACCAAGATACAATAGAATCACTTTTCCTTTCACAAAGCCATTGATACCATAAAAATAAATATTGTTCTAAATACATGGATATAATACTTACCTTTTGTAAGGTTATCACTTGGTGTAGATTAAAGTATTGCTCCATCTATAATATCCATGTTATAGGATCATTACCATCAAACTTCCTCATATTGATCTTTGGCCCAAAAAATGTGGATCTTCTTTTGAAAAGTCATTACTATGGTTATTTGATTTGAATTTTGTGCTCTCCAATTGTGATAAAATGCTCCCTATATCTAATTTGGTCTCAACTCCATACGTCTCCTTATGTTCATTATTTCTTTGGATATCCATATCCCTTTTAGGGATAACATTAAAAATAATGGTTTGTAATTTTTTTGTTTCTCCATTATTTTCAATCATGGATTTTTAGATTTCTTCCTTCACGTTTTGCATTTTTCCCTTAACATTTTTTATTTATTCCTTGTTGTCATTTATCCTTTTTTCCATGTGTGACAACTAACCTTCCAACTTAGATACCTACTACTAGACATATTTTATTTCTTCAAGAGTCACGAATGAGAGTTCTAGAGGTTTAAGTGGTGAAGTAACTTTTGAAATTCCATTAGGAGCCATGTGTGTAAATAATAATGATCCTCTTTTTCATCTTCATCAAAAATTTTGAATCGACAAAAATAACTATTCTAATCAAAATTTATACCAATTGTAAGTTATGTATACTTTAAAGCCATAATTTGTAGACTATCTGGTTGGTTGACCTTTTTCCTGATAAATCTCTAAAATATGAGCCCTTTTGAATTTTAAATTTGGCATGTAGTACTCTGATATGAATTAATTGCAATTCCATCGATATAGCCAAAATTTGATGTGCCAAGTTAAATTCATGGTAACTTTCCCAAAACTTGTTGATTTTTGGCCTCTTCCCAAGGGTAAAATTGTATTTCATTCCACATGTCCAATCCTTCAAATATGATTCTAAAATTTTTATCTGAGGTACATTGTTTGTCTCCTTATATTTTTGAAAATTTCACAATATAAAGTGTCATAGAAAAAAAATTATATTGAAAATTCTATGATCACACAATTGAAGTTGATTTCAATATCATTCACAAACCCTAAATTCCACAAGGCATATCTGTGAAATTATAGTGAAAAATAATATAAATTTTTTTACCAAACATACCTTTATATGTTTTCTCATATGCTCAAATTTTCACATTCTAAAACTTCTCACAAAAAATAATTATAGCAGAAATTCCAAGATCACTTGTTTGAAACTAGTTTTAGGACCATTCACAAACCCTAAATTCCATAGGGCATATCTATGAAAATAGAGTGAACCAGAATCTTTTTTTTTTATGAAATGTACTCTCATATGTCTTCTCCATTTTTCTCAAAATTTAACAATCTCAAAAAACCCCAAAAAAAAAGTTATACAAAAATGTTGAGATGACTTGTTTGAAGCATCAAAACCCTACGATCATAGCTCTGATACCAAATGTTATGAACTTTCTTCCTAAAAATGATAATAAACCATTAGTTAATTCTAATTCAAGGGGAAAACCTCCTTTTATAGTGAATACCATGTATAATATAATATTTGATGATCAAAAGGCTATGTCTCAATAGAAAATATATATATTGTTATATTTGAGAGAGCCTTTCATTATATATATATATATATATATATATATATATATATATATATATATATATATATATATATATATATATATATATATATATATATATATATATAATGAAAGAGGCTCTCTCAAACATAACAATATAACAATAGAAATGCAATAATCCAATATGTAGTGCTTAATAATGGGATTTAGGCTTAACATGGGGCCTATATAGGGCTTAACAAGGTGTAAGTCCAGAAAAGTGTCAATGAAGATAATTTGCAGATTTATCTCCAAAATTCTAAAAAATGGCAACTAGCACTTTTAGAAGAACATGAAGGTATTCACTAACAACAACATTATTAATGATGAACTTTTGACAGTAAGGAATAGGGATTAACATGAAGAAACTCAATTGGAATTTCATTAAACTCCAAAGGGTTTGAAGTGGAGCTGGAAAATTAGGTATAAATCTATTATTTTGGGACATTTTTTGGCAATTTTTTAAACTTTAAATGGAGGAAAGTTGACCCAAAACAACAATTATGAAAAAAAATTCCTAGTCAACATTGAATATGCTCATTAATATGGACAAATTTTTCGTAGTGAAAATTTTCTAATTTTGAATATTTTGAGGAATAACAATTTTAGCCACATTTTTTAGTCTAGAAAAAAGTTCAAAAAGTGAAAAGTTGATAATTCCATATTTATGCAGAAAATGGATAGAGTATCAAATCATTGAGTTCAAGGTTTCTAAGTACTCACAATCAGAAATACTATCAATGCATGAACAAAAAAATCTAAGTTCTTGTTGCATCTTGTTGGATCTTCTTCTACAAGTGGAAGAACTAGATCAATAGCCTTGAGAGCACTAATTAAATAAAGTGAAAAAAAAATGAGAAGAAATAGTAACTTCAAACAGTTATAACTTTTAGCCCCAAACTCATAGTTGAGAATAAGTATAGTTATTGTAAAGGTGTTCCACTGGAGAATGTAACAAAGAAATTATGTCTTTAAAATATGCTCTTGAGTTTCCCATAAAATTATTAGTATACAGCCTTTCAACTTAATTGGATGAAACATGTATCCTTTTGCATAATTTCCATAGTGCCATAACTTGCAAAAAAGGGTATGTGATGGAACAGTGTATAATGAGCAATAAATAGCCCTATAAAGGATCATATATCCTATGTAATGGAACATCCTTCCTAGGATATTATCTTATTTGAATAAGCATGATAATTTTCATCAATGAAAGGGATGACCTACAAATGTGATGTAAGTATTCTAGTGCCTTAGAGGGAATGCATTTATTCATTGACTATAATTATCACGTGTAATTTAATTGTGGAGAATAAATGATAGAGAATATTTATGTTGTTCTCTGTGGTTATAAGAGAATGGCTAGAAAATTTATTTAAGGCACCAATTTACAATGAACGACATCCTTTTGCATAAAAGAGGGGTGAAAGTCATAAATCCATTGGGATAGAGAAAGAAGCCAAACTAATGAGGGTTGTAAATCATGAAAAACATATTGTTGGCATCAAGAGCGGGCCATTGGAAGGCCTATATTGTCGATAAAATCTACAAATATGAAGAGAGTATGTACCTCATGCATGAGATGGGTGAACCATCTTATTGAATAAGATTTGTGTAAGCTTTGAACAATTGCAAGATATGAACCTAAAAAAATGTGTAAAGAACATGAAGTGAATAATTCACTTTATTCCACTTGGGAGTTGTTATATAAGGAATGTAGTGCATTAAAATTGTCTTATGAAGAAAAGGTATGAGACAGAGTGGAGCTCTACTACAAAATTCCAAGAATGCAGAGAAAATTCTAGAGTTGGTAAGGCTTAAAGGTAGACCTAGATGAGGAAATGTCAATTTGGACTTGGAAACTATAAATATTCAAGGAAATTGAAGGAAAATTTATCATAAAGAGGTAGAATTTGAATGTAGCTTGGGAAATGAAGTATTTGTCAAATGCCGAGAATTTATCACAACAATATGTGATACATATGGAAAATAAGGAAAAAAATGAAAATGAGAAAAAAAAATTCACCTTAAATCTCTATTTTGTTTCTAGAATAGAGTTACATGCTTTTGAAGTAACAATTATAACTTATGTGTATGAATTAAGTGTATTTAATTAGGTGAGAATATCACAGATATTGATCTATTATGTGAATGGTATAAATTCCATGGTGTATATCAATTATATTGTAGGATTCCATGCTATGTAGAGGAATTGCAGGGGAGAATTCTTTGACTCTTATGTTGCTTGTTTATATTTCATTAGATCAAGAAAGATGTTATGTGTATATAGTTTTAAGTCATAAAAAATTTGGCAAATGAAACATATTGAGAGATAATATGAGATAGAGTGCACATCATAATGGTTGAGGGACTATTTAGCAAAGAAAGTGTATATCCTTGATGTTGTGTTTAGGTTAATTGGGAACATGTATGTATGATTGAACAAGTATTGGGGTGGTGGTTGGGTGATGTGTTGAGGCATTGGTTTAACTCTCCAACTTTTCATAGTAGGTCACATTAGTTAGCATCATGGTATTCTTGAATCAACGCAAGGATGAATTGAGTGAATGTGCACATTAGACCACATGTTTGATTACATTGTGTGAATTTTTGTTATGTTCATAATGCATATGGTGAGTGATATTTCATTGCATTTAATATGTTGATAGTTGAAAGTGAGTGAATTATTGGTCATAATTCTAAGATAAGTGCACAATGAAGATATTGTATGCATAAATACTTTAAAAAAATTTGGTAATTTACATCATGTCAAAGAGGGAAAATTGCAAGTAGAATTATCTTGTATATGGAAATGAGCATAAGTCCATAATGAGGACTAGTTTCTTCTATGTGCAAGGGCCAAAAATTATTAGGATGACCTTATAATTTTGAAATATAGTTTCTATATGAAACCATTCAACAAGTTACGAAATGAAATTTTTATGATGACATCTCATTATTTTTGTATGTGTATGATATAAATGAGATGATGGATCTATATTATAAAGAAAAATAATGGTTGTTGAAACTAGAAATCATGAGGATGGTATTATTATGATAACACGGGAACCCTATGATATTCCTTGATCACCATATGCCATTATTTACTATAGGTTCCTAGTGGGATTTCTTAGCAATAAGAGTCTACAAGTATGTATTTTTCTTTCACATGAAAGCCTTCATGATGGATTTTCCACAATATTGTTTAGCAAAGAAAGGTAATTATAGCAAGGAAGAGGCACCTACAATGAATATTCTATGAGATATTTGTGTTATGTGATAATTGATATCAAGAAGGCATGTTATATTTTTGGTATATCAAAGAAGGCATTTAGTTGAATATCACTTTTCAATACCATGTGGAGTAGAGATATATCCATGCTAATAAGTATTGGGTTGATTTACATTATTTATATTATGTTACAAGTATATATGTTTTAGTTATTAATTGAGATTATTATGGAATGAATAATTATTTCATAGAAGTGGCTATGATATGCATGATTACCTTGATCATTATTGTAGATATATTTTGAAATGCTAAGGCCTTGGAAGTACCTCAAGGCAATGAAAGAAAATGTGGGAAAACGGTTATCCATATAGCCATCAAATGAAAGATGTAATAAAGAGGAAAGAATTGTAACATAAACTAAATAACATAGACATGAAGACATGGAATTATTCTTGAGAGAAAAGTACATTCAAGATGGTGTCATTCCAAGGGGGAGGAGAATCTAATATCCTAGTTTCAAACCAAAAAATTGTAATGTAATAAATTATGTATTACATCATGAGGTTGTTTTTGTGATAGGAATCAATCCATGTGAAATGTGATATAATGACCCATGTTATAAGTATGTGATCAGATTTGGATCAAGGACCTAAGTGATAGCTTAAAATTCAAAGTGTTTAAAAGTGCATCAAACCTGAGCGACTGGATAGATCTCGTCTTCCTGATTTCGGAGCCATGAACGGTTCGAAAAACCGACACCGTATGAAGAAGTTATCGCGATTTGAAAATTCTAGTAAACTGTAATTTTTGGCTTTTGACCAAGTTTGACTGGGTAATTGCAAAGTCAAAAAAAGAGAAAAATCCTCGTAATATTCCCCAGAATATTCCTTCCAGGCCAGTCAGATCATGCCAAGTGGCATATGTTCATTGGTCAAGGGGATGTAAGTTGGGATTTTGGCCAATCAGAGGCCGCCACATGGCCCATGAACAGTGGTGTAAATTTTTTTGAAGTGGACCTGAGTCGATCGCACAACCTCTTGCCCGTAAAGCCAACGCCTTATCCATCTATGCTACCTGATTTTCTTAACCTGTATGTGGGCAGCTTTATTATAAAGTTTGGTAAGTTTGTATGTGGGGGTTGGAGACTGCCAGTGGTCCCAACCCGCTGGCGGCCCCATAAGAGTGTTCACATGTAACGTTATAATATATGTTAACGCCGACAGCTAACTGTTCAGAGACTTCGCCACTCCAAGGTTATCACATGATAAAGGTCGCATTAAAACTTATCCATGCGGTTATGGAACTCCAATCCTAAACTCTGGTTCAGAAGGGTTTCAACCACAGTTCGACTGGAGTTCCACTCTGTTGTGGAGGTAAATCCCCTCTGCGGACAGAGGCGATCCCTACTAGCCCAGATCGGGTCTAGAAACAATTGTAACACGCTATGGCGCAAGTTTCTAATTGCAATAAACCAAATCGTGAAGAAGGCATACCTCAAGTCCAACGCTGTCATTTGTAGAGGAGATGATGCTCCTGTTTCCTTGCTCCGGCAGATCACAATCCTTTCGCTCACCGTGATCGAACACCTGCACACACAAGAAACCCAACAAACACAAGCGTAAAACCCGATATATGCAATTATGTGTCAGTCAGAGAAGACACAACTCATGATCATAATGGAAAATACGAGTGGAACCATAACCAATAGTCACTTATCATTAATTCAACAAAGGAAAATACAACCTAGCTCTGACACTGAACCTTCCTTCGGCGGGTCGTCAACAGAATACGTTTCGGTAAAGCTTGTCGGGAATGGGGACAAGCCTCTCTCTTCGATCGTCAATCTCCTTGCTATGGATTTGGCACTATGAGGACTATCAAAGCTCTTGCAGCATTCTTTAGGCTATGAAGGCTCTTGGAGATTAGCTTGCAAGGAGAAATGGCAAGCTTATATAGATGGTGGAAGAGGAGTTGGGATCCCTACAATCATGGGATTGGCCCTATCCTCAAGGAAGCTTCCATGAGAGGTGGCAAACTACTTCCTCTACATGGAAATCCGAAGCCAAACGTCCCAACTCAATTTAGAGACCAGTTCAAGAGTTGGTTAAAGTCAATCTTCCGCCATTTATTTTAAAAAACACCCTTTATTAAGCCTGGCGCCAGTGAGACTCTGAGATAGAGCACCAAATGGCGCGCCCTCTTTGAAGGATTTCCCCCATTGGCGCGGGTATAACACAGGCTAGTCGCGCCAAGGGTGAAAAGACTATTTTTAAGGTTTTTCACAAGGAGATGTCTTCAGGGGAATGAAAGTCAATGTCTAGGGGAATGCCATGAAAGTGTTTTCAGGTTATGTCACTGCTCACAGGTCACAGAATAAGCCCTTCAATGTGCGGGATGGGGAATTGCAGGGACGGTGACAAATTTTTGTGTAACAGATGCCCCCTAAAGCATGAGGCCCGAAAGAGAGAGAGGGGTGAAATGCTTTACGAAAACGTGTCCAACTGAAAACACCGTCGTCGAAAAACCTGCGTAGAGAAGTACAACTGATATCTCAAATACATGATATATGTGGTATGGGCGCAACCATCCATAACAGAGTATACAATAATCCAGATCCAAGGTATGGTTGCAGCCATCCAGTGAGGATCGATAAATAGACTCAGGTATGGTCGCAGCCATCCAGTGAATGAGTCATGTAACCAATCATAATAATCCACAAAATCGCAGCCTGGATTATAACAGACAGGAATCCAGGGTCTTGCGCTCCAACTCGACCCGAACAGAGTACAAGTTCAAGCATGTGAATATGTGAGCTGAAGTCGAACATGCAAGAACATCGTCTGATTACCAGCCAATGATGAAAGCTATTAACAGACACGAGAGGTACCACCAATAATGAAAATGGTCCTCAAGGTACTATAGGTACAATCTACGGCATGTCAATGAGCTGGCGTCGCACACCCATAGAATCACTTGATTGGAGGCCAGTCTTGAAAACCTCACATCGAATGCGAAAAACCTGCCATTGAGGCATGCAGGCTCCAAGGTACCAGAAGGGAGTCTCTAGATCATCTTCCTAGATAATGAGTTGAATTCGACAGGAAGTGACCTTAATCGAAGGCAGGTCATAGTGTTTCCCACATCATCGACACGAGACAGAGGAACATAATGTTTTTGTGAATTAGGATCAAATGAGAATCAGAGGAAGGTTGAAATTTGCAGAGGTCAACTTCTCTTGAACATATGGGCGGCACGACAGTGGATTTGACAGTATTTGACATCAAAAGATCAGAGGTCATGATGACGAGGAAAAGAGTAGATGAGAGGCCAAAAGGGATCACCCAAACCCACTGACGCAAGTGGAAAACGAGATGAGATGTCCCCAACCCGACACGAATGCAGACAAATGCCATGTTCAAGAGCGACATACTGCCGACACGACAATGATGTTGGTTCCATTTTCCCCCACCATTTCTGGCGAGTACCCCAATTATTTTTGAAAACAAGCTTGAAGGGGATAGCATATGCTTGTCATATAAGTTCGTCCTTCGGATGAATCCATCCTAGTACATTTAACGAGCCCTAGCAAGGAGGAACTCTAATATCGTCATTACGACTGGATCCGATGTCATCAGGGTTTAACGAGTCTGACAAAGGAAGAACTCGGCCTATTTTCATATTTAGAGAGTTTGAAAAGACAGCGGAAAAGTAAACTCCAACGGTCCCTTTTCGTAATAGTTCCTCAGATCCGAAAAGGTAGAAAACTATGTCTGAGAAAACCTCCTAGTTGCGATAGGCTAGGGTATTCCTTTTTCGTAAATAATCTATCCTAGCCCGAAAAAGGGGTAAACGTATACTGGGTATATGTCGTTTCGTGTCCACTTTAACGAGATCGAAAAAGACAAGGGACTCGGAAATATTTTCATGTTTAGAGAGTCAGAAAAGAGCTAAAAGATGACTCCAAAATGACTTTTTCGTGTTTTTACCGAGTCCGAAAAAGTATAAAATACAACTCGTATCACTGCCCAAGTCGCGTAAAAACCTGTTGTTGCACATAAAAGCAAGTGTAAAATCTATTTTCGACAAAATATATTAAAATATTGAGAAAAATTACATTTAAAACCTAATTTTTATTCAAAAAGTTATAAATAGGCTTCAAATGGTAAAACAAATTTACTTTTACTTTTTACCTTACTTGGAGAGCAACAGTGGTCTGCTTGCGGCGGTGATTGCGACTGATTTGGGACGTCATTCAACTCCTCGTTTGTTCTAGGTAAAAGGATTTCCCTTAAGCTCCATTTTAATCCATTTTTTATTTGTTTCCATTGTACAGTCGATCTTTGGAGGAGACTTTTAAAAATTTTAGGGCTCTGCCATTGGCGCGGGTATCGGGCACGGACCCGCGCCAGTGGAATTTTCCTCACAAAGAGGTCGCGCCAATGGCGCAACATGATTTTCCGTTTCAGATTACCAAACAGTGAGGCATCCATCTGGATTTTCAAGCATGACAGAGATCTAACAAGGGTTTTTGATCATGTTGATGCAGGTAACCAAGCACAATGGTTATTGAATGGAAGGAGAGGGAACATGTGGAGGAAGATAGAATGGCTATGGAGAACGAAGCCTGTATGAATGCACTCAAGAACTATGGACTCAAAAAATTCTTTCTTACTCCATGTTTATGAGCTCAACCTGAGCTGCTACAATACTTGGTCAGCATATGGGACGAAAATGAGGAACTATTTAAACTTCGGGACCAAGTGTTGGAACTTGAGGTTTCCGACGTATATTTCATCACCGGGCTATCGCGGAGAGGCCCAATACCCATTATGATGGGTAGTAGACCTTCTGGAGAAAATATGGAGCAAGTAATGGCGAGGGTGTGCCCAAGGGCACGAACCGGATCGAGAAGCAGGAAGGTGGACATCCACATTGTCTGTGATCTAGCACTTAGAGTAGTGATACACACCATTACACGAGATGTAGGATCGTAAGCTCCACATGAGGCAACCAAAGCCCAACTCATACTAGCGTCCGAGTGTATGAACCCCACATTGTTTGATTGGGCCACTGCAGTGACGAGCAATATCAAGAGGCAGCTGACAAGATGAAAGCAAGTCAAACTTAAGCAGTTTGGCTATGGTTCCATTTTGGTGTTGTTCATCCTGGAACGACTACCCATTTTCCAGGGCCAAGGGGCCATAGTTGCCGAGCCGATACTGAGAGAGTCGAGGATGGCTCGCTGGGCAGCACTTATGCCCAGATCAGGAGGGGGCCAACAGATGTCCTGGAGGCCATAGTTCTTTGGGTGGTTACGGCGACAGCTGATCATGGTCGAGGATTGGCCCTATGCTGGGACCGATTTCACCAGAGATCCCGATCTTCCACTCCCAGAGGGGAAGGATTGGGATGAGGATTTGGGTATTATACTCTATTTTATTTTTCGTATTTATGATTTTTTTGGTAATACATTTCCGTTCTAATGACAGTTTTATGTGTATGCAGATGTCGGCCCAAAGAGGCCCGCGGGCATGTAGCCCATTGCACGGAGAACCCATGCCGTACATGACCCTCAGGTTGAGGGTGGCGAAGGCGGCGAACTGATCCAGAACTTGGAGGGCATCGCCCGTGGGATCCCGGACTATGCACGACTAGCAGATGTTCCGCTAGCATACCAACGACACACTGTGGGGGTGCCTAGTTGCCTCCACCGAATACTGAGACGCTTAGTGCATGCGGTGGCTTGTTACCACGAGCACCATGCAGATTAGACATCTAGGGCTTTTCCTGCATATTTTTTGAGAGACATGTCGTCTCCGGCTGTATTAAGACAAACATGTACATTTTTTATTTCATGTGATGCACACTATGTAAACATTTCGACACGCATATATATATACCTATTTCTGGATGGATCTCTTTACACGTGATGATGTTTTTGTTTATAAATTGCGCAAATGTCTATCTAAAACCAAATTAGCTACTGCATCCGTTAATGTATTCATATGTCTGGGTGTATGTTGATATGTGATATAATCAAAAAAAAATCCAGTAAACGAATACGCAGATACAGACATAAAATGGATGGGTTTCTAACTGAATAGTGACCATTAAGTTGTAATACTACAAGTTGTGAGTCTAGATACACAAGTAATTCATGAATGCCGAGGTCCACAGCCTCAGTTAATAATTCCAATACGACACTATATTCCGCGATATTATTTGTAGCAGGACCCAGACACACACCTTGCAGATTAACCAACTCACCTGTAGGATCGTAGATTACCCAGGCTGTTGAGGACAGATTCCTGGTACTGCGGGAGGCACCATCCGCGAAACCCACAAACGGAGTAATAAACATCTGCACAATCAAGGAGACCCGATCAGCAGAAAGATGCTTACATCGCACACCACACCACACATGCACACAAATGAATATACAGACCTATGTACACACACCACACCAAAATAAAACTTCAAGCATAGTATTTTTTAAGGTACAGCCCATTTCTAGGCTGTGCCAACGGAACTCCTTCGTAATCAATGAGCTCATAAGCCCCATTTTTCAATACTCGTTTTACTATGTAGGGCCCATGCCACATGGGTTGGAACTTTCCTGCTCCAAGTTGGTCGTGCACTTGGTTGTATAGGAGGACAAGGTCCCCTTCGACAAAGGAACGTGGAGAGACTAATTGATCAAAGTGAGCTTTGACCTGCTTATTTTGTGCCTCAATGACTAAAGCAGCCAAGCGGCGGGTTTCATCCAACCGTTCCAAATACAAGAGACATTGTTCTTTAGGAGAAGTATCGGGCAAAAGTTCCACAGCCAACTTTAAGGAAGGAATTTCGCACTCAACTGGAAGAGTTGCTTCCAGACCATACACCAATTGGAATGGTGTGAATCCGGTCGCACTCTTTGCTAACATCTGGTAGGCCCATAGAGCTAAGAACAATTGGAGGTTCCAATTGGACTTATGAATACCAACTGTTCGTTGAAGCATTGTGACTAGAACTTTGTTCACAGCCTCAACCTGGCCATTTTCCTGGGGGTAATATGGCGTTGAGCTATCATGTCGTAATCCCAATCTTGATGTTAGCTCGGCCATCATGTAATCTTGAAAGTGAGTGCCATGATCGGTTACAATGGCCTGAGGGACCCTGAAACGTGCGATAATGTGGTTGAAAATAAATTGGGCAGTTGTCTTACCATCGGCGGCTAGTGTAGGCATCGCTTCGGCCCACTTAGTGAAGTAGTCGACAGCGACGATTATATATGCATGCCCCTCGGCCGAATGAGGGTTACACGTCATAAAATCTATGCCCCATTTTTCAAAAGGGCTGATGGTAATGACAGGGTGCAGAGGAAGAGGTGGCGCGCGCATGTTGCGCTGAAAAACCTGACACTCATGACATTTGCGGACTGCAACAATACAGTCTTTGAATATCGACGGCCAGAAGTAACCTGCACACAGAATCTTCTGGGCAGTGGCATATCTGGACATGTGACCACCACTTGTGCCACTATAACAGTCATTCAATACTCTTTCAGCCTCTTCCAGGTTTAAGCACTCGCGGAGCACCGAATCTACTCCAACCCGATATAACGTATCTCCTACAATGTGGTACGGTTGGGACTGATGCCGAATCCGACGTCGGGCATCTTTGGTCAACTCAGACCAGAACGTTGATGTTTGAAGATACACTATGATGTCACCGTACCATGGGTCGCGAGTGCTGATAAGGAAGGGTGTTTCGTCCGGGATATGATTCTCGGAATGAGATGGGGTGGAGTCTGTCGGGAGGGAGCAAATGAGATCCGCAAAAACTAGTGATTTGGTCGACTAGCAATGGTAACCTCTAAGTCGAACTCCTGAAGGATAACGATCCATTTGGAGTATTTTCCCCCCAGTAATTTTCGAGATAGAATGTACGTCATGGGGTTGCAATCCGAAACCACGGTTATTGTACGCAACAGGATGTATTGGCGAAACCGTTGCACAACGTGTACTGCGGCTAACGCCAGCTCTCGACGTGAGCGTAACGTGTTTCTGTGTTGAGAAGATTCTGTGATAGATAATAAAAGACATGTTCATTTCCATCATCATCATCCTGCACCAGAACCATAGCTATGGTGCTGAACGCGGCGGCCAAATATAGAGTGAAATCACGGTGATAGTTCGGAGGACGAAGCAACGGAGCATTAACAAGTAACATCTTTAGCTTCTCGAAGGATCGTTGAGCAATCTCGTCCCAACGAAAGGGAACGTTATGCTTTAAAAGACGCATGAAACCTTTGGCAACTTCTGCGTAGTTCGGGATGAAGTGTCGAAGGAAATTAGCTTTTCCCTGCAAACTCTGCAATTGATATAACGAGGAGGGTGATGGGAGATTGACAATAGCCTCAACTTTTAGAGGGTCGATGCGAATCCCATCCTTGGAGACTATAAATCCAAAAATAAGGCCAGAATCCACACAAAAGACGCATTTATGAGGTTTGAGCCGGATATTATAGCGTCGACAACGAAGGAAAATCTGGCGGAGGTGTTCGGGATGGTCCTCCCACCGAGCTGAGTGAGCTGGCAGATCGTCCAGATAAGGCTGAATGATATGGCATATGTCGTGGAATTCGTAAGACATAGCACGCTGGAAAGTAGCTCCAGCATTCTTCAAGCCGAACAGGAGCTTTTTATAAGCAAAGGTACCCCACAGACAGATGAATGCAGTCTTGTGTTGATCGGCAGGTAAAATATTTATCTGATTATACCCGGAAAAGTCGTCCATCAAGGAATAAATCTCACTCCCAGCACATTCGTCGATGATTTGATCTATGAAGGGGGTGGGATAATTGTCCTTAGGACAGGCTCGATTAATATCACGGTAATCAACACAGACTCTTATAGTGCCATGTTTCTTATCTACAGGGACAATGTTTGAGACCCATTCTGTGAGGGGGATCGGGTAAATGAAGCCCGCGTCCAGAAGTTTTTCAACTTCTGCTTTAATGGCAGTGGCTTTGCGAGGATGCACTGGGCGTAGGCGTTGGCGCACGGGTTTCGCACCAAGGTAGGTTGGAATCTCGTGCACTATGATACTGGGATCAATCCCAGGCATTTCCTCATAGGACCAAGCGAACACGTCTCTGAATTCATGGAAAAGATCAATATAAACTAGTATCTCTTCAGGAGAACAAGTTACTCCCACATGTATGTTCTCAACTATCCCCGATTTGACGGAGATGTCGATTGGAGTGGTTTGAGTAATTTTGCTCAGGTTTCCCTCTGAAAGGACCTCATGTGTCAAAATAGGCATCTGAAGAGGCGGAGTAGGAACCTGAGATGCAAAATTCTCTAGACATTCTGACATTTCCCCCAGGCCGGGCATGAAGGAGGAATGATGATGTCCATCGCTCCAAGGAAGCTCCTCAAGAGACATTGCTTCAACAATGGCTTCGTCAAAAGGAAAAGTCTCTTTAAGAGGATTAGGCGAGTCGGCCTCACCGAGCCAGGGGGATTGAGAATAGATATCTAAATCCATGCTCGTGGGAGCATGTTGAGAGGGAGGAGGATTGGATGCGGCGACGATTTCACAGTAATTAATTTCTAGTGGAGTTAAGGGCATCGATTCTCCAAAATCAGTCACCTGTTCAGGCGAAGGGATGATCCATGGGTTGTCAGACCTAGAGATCATATTAACTTGAACGGCGTGCGGTGGTGGCATGGGAAAAATACCCATGAGGACAGGGTCCTTGAAGAGACCGGGTCCTACATTGTCATGGGGATTAGGGATCTTATCCACGTAAGGAACATTGTTCTCAGAGGTGGAGGTGAAGAAAGACAACTGATCCACAGTAACAATTTTTCCCTCATGAGGGAACTTAAGAAGTCGAAAGAGGGTGGATGTCACGCATAGCATAGCATGAGTCCAACTGCGGCTAAGAAGCAGATTGTAGTTAAGCTTTGCGTCAACCACTTCTACTTCCACATTGACTGTCTTCCCCTGTAACGTAATCGGAAAACTCTCGAGAACACCCAGGGGTTTGGATTCCTGACCATCGAATGCCTCTAAGGCATTAGGAGACAATGAGAGAGCTGGAGAGCCAATGGCCTTCCAACAGGCGGATGACATGACACAGGTAGAAGCACCTTCATCTATGACTGCCCTATGGATGTTAAGACCATTGATCCCGACTTGGATCACAAGAGAAATTTGATGCGGAAGTCGGGGGGTAAATTTTTCTAAGTCGAAGGTGAGAATACTAGAATCGGCAGGATTGATTCCACCAATTATAGACAACAGGGATTTCCGTTGCGAAGGGAAACTTTGAAGGACTTCCAATGCAGACATAGCAGAAGGCGCCTGAGCCAAATCCTCAACAATACTGTAGTGCTGAGTAGCACGGGCATTTGGATTGTAGGAAGACCTTCGTAGAACACCTTTAGAGGGTGGCCTCACAACAGGTTCAACAGTAGGCTTCTCAATTTCCAAAGAACCGGAGACAGGTGGAGGAGGTGGGTCATCCACAACTTCCTTTCCAGCTGCCTGACGCGATCCAGCGTAATCCTTCAAACGCGTAGCAATCGAAACAAGTGCAGCACCATTCATCATAAAGACCTGGGACCCAAATGGTGCAGATGGTGACGGCTGTTCAACCATCTGGGTCTGATGAGACGGGAACGGTTCTTTAAGAACTGCTGGAGTCCCTTTAGAGCCTTTGAGAAGTTGACTAATTTCAGATCGTCTGGGACAATCCTTGGTATAATGATCTCCTTCACAAATAAGGCAGGGGTACTTCGGTTTACGTTGGGAACCGTCATCAGTACGAGGTTTAGAAGACTCTGACTTTGGGGCGTCGGGTTTGGATTTTCCTTTGCCCTTCTTTTTCCCTTTAGAGGCTTTTTCCATAGGATTAGCCTGAACGGCGTTAACCTCCACATTTTTTCCAGAATATGGAGGGGCGGGAAGAGAAGAATTATTGGACGAATTGGACTTCTGCTTCCCATTCGAAGATTTCCGAGAATTTTGAGACACGTAACCAATAAGACCATCCACCACCGAGGTAGGTGGAGCTTTCGAGGTTCCTGGGCGTGGAGCATCATTAAAAATATCATACAGTGTGCCGAACTGAGAGTATACTAGATCAAGATATTGGGCACGCGCAATGGCCTGTTCCTCAGTCACACATGCCCCCATAGCAATATCTTGAGCGATTTTGTTAACGAAGGAAGTGGTGAACAAATGAGTTAGTATTTGATCAGGTATATCAAACTTGATCAGCCTACGACGACGTCGCCACTCATGAATATGATCGGATATGTGGGTGGCTTTATCCTACTTCAACGAAGTCAGGAGATGTGTCCCGGCTTCATAGCGAACCGATAACTGAAAGTGAGTCAGAAAAGCCATTGCTAAAGTATTGAAATCTTGAAATATGCCACAGGGTAATTCAATATACCACTTAGCGGCAGCACTAGTAAGAGTGCGCTGGAAGAGACGTAGACGAATTGAATCATCAACCCAAGAATTAGATGAACACCACAAATGGTAGGTCATTACATGAGCTTGGGGGTCTTCACCAACTTTACCTTAAAACTTAGGGCAGTCGCTGGGTACCTTGGTTGGAACCGGAGGCCAATAAGGATTGTGAAGAATCGGATCATTGGTTAATTTAGAAACATCCGATAACTCCAAAGTAGCCAAGAATGGCGATTGCGGATTAAACGTCATGCCAGGCCCTCGATAAGGACCGGTACCTGTACTCCATGCTGGTTGAGAATATCCTTGCCCCCATGGGTTCTGTCCCGAAGGATTCTAGCCGTAGGGGGTATAGGGTGTATAGCCAGCCTGATTCGGTTGCTGGTAACCAGTGTACGAGGGTTGATAATCAGAGTATGGACCCTGATTGTATGTCGGCCCAGTTTGGGCAGCCTGTGGATTTGGCTGCTGAGTATAGGTGTAGCCAGGTTGTTGAGTGTAATAATAGGAACCTTGGGGCGGATTATAAGTCGGTCGAGATTGACCGTGAGGGTAGTAACCGCCTTGAGGTTGAGCGGGTTGCTGATAGGTGGGACCCTGCTGAGCCTGATAATTAGGGTGCACCGGTTGATTCGGTTGTGGCATCGAATAAATCGGCTGTTGAGCAGGGTTGATAGAGTGTGCCGGCTGGCCTGGTTGGATAGGATGACCTGGCCGAACGGGCTATCCTGGGTGAACAGGTTGACCCGGATGAACAAGTGGCGCCGGTTGTGCAGGTTGACCTGGCTGTTGAGGAGCACCAGGTTGTACTGGATGGACCGGTTGGCCTAGTGGGGGAATGGAGCCAGGTGGTGGCTGGTAACCGGTTTAACCTACAATAGGACCATAAGATGGCCCTGGCTGATGTGCAACATTTGGAGCAATAGGATACTGAGGTTGCATGGGTTGCGAAGGTTGTACTTGCCCCCCAGGACCGTATATCGGCCCGAGTTGGTACCCTGGTTGACCTATGAGTCCTTGAGGTTGCCCCGGTTGGACTCCAGGAAGAGGCTGCACAAGTTGACCTGAAGGGTTCTAATATTGTCCTTGCAGATCGTATAATGGCCCTTGCTGGCCCGCAAGGTAACCTTGTGGGTCGTAAGGATAGACAGGATGACCTGAAGGTTTGCCTTGAAAAGGTTGTCCTTGCGGGTTATAAGGCTACCCAGCCTAGTTATACGGTAAACCTTGAGCATGAAGTTGAGCCTCAGGAGCAGGTAAACATAAAGGATTCCCATGCTCATCGTACTGATATGGAAAAACATACACGGGGGTACCATCCTGTGCATAATGCGAAAAATACGAGCGGTTGGGACAATCGATACTCCTCAGGAGAGATGTTCTTCGGCATAGCAGAATCTATATAGACGTCTTCAGGAAGCGATGTGGTCCTTACGGACTGAGTGGTAACAGCAGGTGTAGATGCAGCCACACAAACAGTGGGCCTGACGGGTACAGAAGTGACCTGAGGGGATGACGTGACGGGTGTCTGAGGAGACATCCCCAACGAAGGAACAATCGGCCTCATAGAAGGAGTTGATACCCCCATAGAGGTAGTGGCAGCAATAATCTGACCTAAGGATCTATACCCTGCTGGTAGTGAGGGACTAGGCGAAGACATAACAGATGATTCGAGGTTCTCTTCGGGGAATAACTTCCGGGTTACTTCTAGGAATAGCTGGTAATCTTCACCAGACATGGGGATTTCCTCGCTAGCAGAATGACTGGATTCACTCATATTTGAACCTACCGCTAGATCTCGTAACAGACGACGAGGGCTAGGAGGAATAACAGCAGCTAAAAAAGGCAAACCCGATGTAAGAGGAGGGAAATGTTCCCCTACTCCAAATCCAGACCAAGGGTCGGATAAGGGCCAATTGAACTCAACTGGTCCTCCAAAGGGAAGCTCATACAGAACCGGTCGCCCGTCGGGAAACTCGGAAACGATGCGCTGATGAGGTTCAGCAGAGGATTGAGAAACCTCTGATGAATCGTCCGTATATGGACTACCAGTAGACGAAACTGAGGGTTCCGCCACTGTGGTAGTAATAACAAGAGAAAAAGATCAAACACACACACGGGCTGAAAAAGAACCAAGGCACACAATCAAACGGCCAACAAGAAAAATCTAACAGGGAGTGTGATCACGGGTGATATATTTTACGACATTGAAACTTAGAAACTTCACCGTTTCATGTTTTAAGAGTCGAAAAACGGATGAAAGATGACTCTATCTCTTTCAGTTTTGAAGCAAGCGTGAAAGGACAAGCGCTTGGTGATATTTTCTAATTTAAAGAGTCAGATAAGATCAAAATGACTGCTCAGGATTACTAGGCAAAGGGTGTACCAAATAACCGTGAACTGCAATATACACCTTGGTTTCAAAATGAAAAAGAAATCAACCAAGGACTTAACGTACGTGTCGGAAATCTCCCCAAATGCTGTGTCCGGTGTATCACGAGTATAGGGAGGCAGACTCAGCTTCCTATGGATAAAGGATAAAAACCTAGTGGGGTCTCCCTTTATATACGCGATGGTACGGGGAGCACAAGTTCGTACTAGTGTTGTCTAAAGCCAAGAGGCAAATGACAGCTACTAGGTTTAAAGATGCCGGAACACGTCTCTAGCCTAGACCTCTAAGTGTTTCGTTAATGTTTCAATGTTGCCTTAGTGTAAATTGAATAAATTTTAATGTTTATCTTCAATTACGTTTCAGTTTTCAGGCCCTAGTGAATGTAATCTCTCAAAATCTCCTAAATGCACACTACATGCCACAGTATATCATTCCATTCGATGAAAGCTAATTACAAGAGAGTTAAGAGCTTTTCACACAACAACAAAATGACCAGACAACAACCAATGATATCTCTAATGCAGCTAATGGAAACTAAAAGCTTTTCTTTCAAAGTTACTAATCACTAATAACAACGAAAATATTTAATTCACACTAACTAACCCAACGCAAAAGGGATTTTTTTTTTCAATGTTTAAGAGCAAAATGCACTAAGAAAAATGAAAACTAATGAGACAATCAACTTGAGAAGTGATAGCAAAAGAGAATAAACAGGCGAATTTCACTCGATGCAAGCACACAATCAGACCTCAAATTGACCAAAAAGTCCCTCAAATCAAAAGACACCCAAAGACTCAGTTGAACCATGTAATCTAGGCCCCAAAACGAGACAAAGCGGAATTCGAATGAAGAAGAATCCAAGCACTCAAATAACGCAATGAAACGATAGACAACCACCAAACGAGTGCAGAGAAGAAATCACAAAGTTGACTGAACAGACAGAAACCAAAAAATCCCAAGGGAGGCTCGACGCACAATAGCACCTAGATGCTCTAGGGCTAGAACGCAAAATCGATAGAAAAGGGTAAACAACCACAGGAAGAAGATCGCAGTCATTGAAACAAGGCTCCAGAACACTCAAGCAGTCGAAAAAACAAGACCAAACACACAGATTAGTCTCAGAAGGCTCAAAACATAGTAAACCCTAGCACCTTACAGGATTGGCACGACTGTAAGGCTGAAACTAGTGCCAGAATAGAATTGGTGCGATTAATACACTGACAACATGTGCCAATGGGCGTGACTGTCACACTGAAAAGCGCGCCAGCCAAGTTTACCAAGGAAAAATGAAAAACAAGCAATCCAAGAAGCAGACCAGTGATGTTGGAGCTTAAACCAAAAGCCAAACTCACAAAAAGAGTCAACCAAAAGAGTTGATCAAGCAAGCAAAGTCAAGAGTTGATCGAAAGACAAGACAATACTCCAAGTGTTAAGTTCATAAACTAGACCAAAGATTGACTGAAGTAGCATTGATCTACTTCTCTAATGCAGAGCAAGAACGTTTCGAAGGCTATCTGGCTAACTTCAGGCTCCGTCTGTAGTTTATAAAGCAAACAACAAGCTAACTCCCCAGTGGAGTCGCCAATTTGTTGTGGAGGTAAATCCCCTCTGCGGATAGAGGCAATCCCTACTAGCCCAGATCGGGTCTAGAAACTATCATAACACGCTATGGTGCAAGTTCCTAATTGCAATAAACCAAATCGCGAAGAAGGCCTACCTCAAGTCCAACACTGTCGTTTGTAGAGGAGATGATGCTCCCGTTTCCTTGCTCCGGCAGATCACAATCCTTTCGCTCACCGCGATTGAACACCTGCACACACAAGAAACAAGACAAACACAAGCGTAAAACCCGATATATGAAATTATGTGTCAGTCAGAGAAGACACAACTCATGATCATAATGAACAATACGAGTGGAACCATAACCAATAGTCGCTTATCATTAATTCAACAAAGGAAAATACAACCTGGCTCTGACGCTGAACCTTCCTTCGGCGGGTTGTCAGCAGAATACGTTTCGGTAAAGCTTGTCGGGAATGGGGACAAGCCTCTCTCTTCGATCGTCAATCTCCTTGCTATGGATTTGGCACTATGAGGACTATCAAAGCTCTTGCAGCATTCTTTGGGCTATGAGGGCTCTTGGAGATTAGCTTGCAAAGGGAAATGGCAAGCTTATATATATGGTGGAAGAGGACTTGGGATCCCTACAATCATGGGATTGGCCCTATCCTCAAGGAAGCTTCCATGAGAGGTGGCAAACTACTTCCTCTACATGGAAATCCGGAGCCAAACATCCCAACTCAATTTAGAGACCAGTTCAGGAGTTGGTTAAAGTAAATCTTCCGCCATTTATTTTTTAAAAACACCCTTTATTAAGCCTGGCACAAGTGAGACTCTGAGACAGAGCACCAATTGGCGCGCCCTCTTTGAAGGATTTCCCCCATTGGCGCGGGTATAACACAGGCTAGTCGCGCCAAGGGTGAAAAGACTATTTTTAGGGTTTTTCACAAGGAGATGTCTTCACGGGAATGAAATTCCATGTATAGGGGAATGCCATGAAAGTTTTTTCAGGTTATGTCACTTCTCACAGGTCATGGAATAAGCCCTCCAATGTGCGGGATGGGGAATTGCAGGGATGGTGACAAATTGCTGTGTAACACACTTGGCGGTAAATACAACCACAGGGGTTCCGGGTTTCGACATGTGGCCAACCTTACCCTTAACAGTTAACATTAAATTTTATGGTTAGCTTGGAGGTATTTTAGGTGCGCCTCTATTTTTTAGGTTTTTTGGCCAAATTTAACTACAGATAAGTGCAGTTCCCCAAATTTAGTGGAGGATTTCTAGGGGTCACTAGACAAAAATTGAATGGGCTCTATCTTGAGCTAGATTCGACCATTCTGAGAGTGTGAATAGTCAATTTTGACTATATCAGACACTCCAAACTCATTGGTGAGAGTTTCAGAGCCATCAGAGGAATTTTGAGCTGATTTTTGCTTCATATAAGTTCTAGGGGCCGCTAGGACCACCAGGGGCCAGCAGCAATTTCAGGCCTAGCTAGTGCAGCTAGAGGCATTTCTCAGTAATAAAATAGTAAATTTTGGATGTTTTAGACATTATAGAACTAATGGTTTGGTTTTCAGATCCTTTAGAGTACTTTTGAAGGCCGAGATGGTTCAGAGAAGTTCAAGGGGCCACTAGAGTCACCCAGTGCCAGCAGGAGAATGAGGCCTATCCAGAGCAGCCAGTATCCATTCTCATCAAACCAATAGTTATTTATGAAAATATTGATACTTCTAAATCCATTGATGGAGTTTTCAGAAGCTTTTGAGGACTTCTGCAAGTCGAGATGCTTCAGGGAATTTTTCAATGAACCTAGAGCCAGGGGGTGCCAACAGGTGTTGGAGGCGAAACCGGAACAACCAGAGACCAATTTATGCAAGTGAATAGTATATTATGACTATTTTGGACATTTTGAATCCAATGAAAGGATTTTCAGAGCCATTTGAAGACTTCTGAAGGTCGAAGAGCCACAAGGAATTTTTGGGCAGTCGAGGGCCATAAGTGGATGGAGGTCTAGATTGGGGAGCCAAAGCTCATTTTGAGAAAATGATCGGCCTATTTTGGGTGTCTGATGTATGTTCAAGATAGAAGAAAATTTTTCGGGGACAGAAAATGATTTATGAGGGAGTTAGTGCCAAAAATAAGCTCAGGGAAGCTTAAGGGCACCAACTCAAGGAGACTAGTCTAAGGGAGTCGAGGTTCATCTTCAGAGAGATTTCAGCCATTACAGGGATATAAATGGTATTATAAACCCATTGGTTCAGTTCAGATAACCATTGGAGTTGATTTTGTAACTTGTAAAATAAATTTTCCATCCTAATCCCAAAGAGCCAAGTCAGTTGACAAAGGCTCAAGTAGACGTAGCCCACGATATTCGGGTGAACTCCTTTATTAAATTTGATGTTATGTGTTGATGCTTATTTTATGCATTATATGGTTGTTGCACATGTTTAGTATCTGAAAAAACAAATGTTCTTAAATCACTTAAACAGTTAAAATAAACATACACCTGTTTCAAGTATTCATTTTCGCACAAGTCAAGAATAAGCTAGTCTTAATTGTTTAACTAAGTGGGAGGTTCTTGAAAAGCATAAAAAATTATCCAACCCATTTTCAGACCAAGTTGGTATCAGAGCACTAGGTTGCTTGATTGACAGAGCATTAGGTTGATTGCTTGACAGAGCACTAGGTTGCTTGTTTGACTTGAAAGGTGTTTAACAATGCAAATAATTTGATTGTTTTCAAATTGACTGTTGCTTACAAGTTTGAGTTTTCTAGAGGTGAAGGGAAAGCTATTGATAGCTAAGTCCAGAAGAGGATAAGAAGGAATAAGGGTTGAAGGCATTCTCCTTACCCATAGGACCTCAAGGCAACCCTTGAAGCACAATTGAGTTTGTTTGCAAAAGGCTGCTTGAAGAAGAGCTTGACTCTATAGCCATTTTGTTCAGAAGCTTTGTCAATTGTTTTTTAAATATTTTTGAATTATTGTTGAATTTATTTAGTTCATTGACATAATGATGACAACTTCTTCAAGTGAGGTTTCAAAATCCTCCTCCTTCACAATATTCTTCGATGAAGACATGAAGCGAGACTTCTACATCCTGAAGTATATGGTGCAAATTCTATTTAAAGATAGAAGAGAAAGCACTAGACTTCATGAGAAATTGGTTGCTATGAAGCAAGAGAAAGAAGGAATTCTTCAAATAATGCATGAGATGGAGATGTAGCTCCATCAAGCCCAAGAGGCCTTAACCAAGAACATGCTTGAAGCAAAGGTAAATCACTCAAATTTATCTTAAAATTCCTCTTTAGAAATATGTGTAGGTGTTAGCCCCCTATAAATTTTTGACAAGCAAACGGGGGGCTAAATTGTTGTTGAGCCTTCAAGGAATGCATTTCCCCTGAAAACACATCATTCTTGAAGCCTCTTTATGCCTTTTTTCCTTTGATAGAATCCCCTCTGCTGATCTCCATTATAAAGCCTCTCTGTTATGAAGAAGAATGCCCCAAAAGGCCCTTTTTCCCTCTTATTTCACCCCCAATTAGCCTCTCTTTTATCCCCCTTGTCTTCCCCTTCTATTTCCCTTCTTACCCTCCAAACCCCCCAAAATCCCCTTTAAATTCTCCCCCTACCCTTTGTTGGCTTTTCCCCCCCTTATTCCTCTATCGTTCCCCCTTTCTGATCATGAAATCACATTATAAATCCTTTTCAATACTTATGCATTGCAATTTCAAACCACTTCCCCAACCATACCCCTTAGGACTTTATAATAAACAAATGTTACCATTTATTATAAGTCCCGCCAGTTATTAACCACTTCCCCTTTTATACCCATAACTTTATAACAAAGTTATATCATATATATAACCCCCGTCGCATGCCAATCGCATCGCAAATAAGTCCCAATCGCAATGTTTATGTGTTGACCTCCGATCATTCCAATCACAAGTGTTTGCGATTGCGTTGATCGCACCCTCCTCCGGTGACCCGATCGCTCCGATCTCCGATTGATCGCACCCTGTCTGTCGATCCCCCGATCCACTTCTCTGCTGTCGATCTTCCCGCCAGATCGGACGGTCAGCGCTCAATCGCGCCCCGACCTTCGATCGCAATCGCAAGTCCCAGCGGTGCTGCCCCGATTGATATCTCCCGATCAAATCATGACCGTCCATCCTCCTCGCTGATCCCACGGCCAGCGCTCAATCGCGCCCCATCCTCCGATCACAATCGCGAGCCTTCCTCTCCGTCTCACGATTTAATCCCATCCATCCATCCTCCCCTCGATCCGATGGTCATCGCTCCTCCATTCCCAATCGCAATCGGAATTTTTGTCGTGTGTCACCCCTGGCCCTCTCCGATTGCGATTGCCTTCCGCTCCCGATTTGCGATTGCGATTCGTCCCCAGTCCCACCTCGTACAATATTTCCCATCCATTTCATTTGCTTCCCTTTGTATTCCCCCCCAAACATTTAACCTTCGAGTTTTACACTAATAACCATTCCTTCCGCCCTTCTTCATTATTTCCACCGTTCTCCACCGCTCCGCCACCACTCCTCCGGGCCCCCACAGCATTTCTCCGCCACTACTGTATGGGCTTGTAACAGGTTTATTCCATTAAGCAGATAGCACAGAGAGGCCGCTTCAGCATGAGCCAGCGGACCAGCAGAGAGATTCAAAGGGGGTTAATGATTTCTATTGATATAATTAATGTTAACCCCGCAATTCAGAGGCAGGGCGCAGTTTGAAGACTTAAGCACACGCAACAGTCTTATCTGTGTTTAATGTCAGCAGAATGTTTTATCCAAACGTACACCATTCTCACAGTGCTCTCCATGCCTCCTCGAGTCATTAAACGAAGGTTACGGACAGAAGCTTCTTTAAGAAGTCTCTGAACAGCAGTAATGGAGGTATGGAGAGGCGCGCAGACTTTAAACCAGTTAACCAGGTCCAGAAGGTAGCGCAGAGTCCCAGACCGCCGTAAAGACTAAAAGAACGTATCAAAGGTCGATCTTGACCTGACAGGGGCTTCCAAACAGTCTCAGAGTACACACAGCGAATGCTGATTGCCATTAAGTGGTATGGGCGTGAACACTTCTGCCTTGCCGTCTTAATGAGGCTCATTTAATTTGTATCTACTTCTGTTTTATTCTTCTCCTATAAAAATCCCTGAGAAATAATTGTAAAGGGTTGTTGTTCAGTTGTTCAGCTGTTGTTGTTAGAGGGATTCAGTTTGACTGTTAGAACAGTCTTGGGAGGGAGTTACAGGGTAGCTTGTATGTAATAGGTTGGGAGGAGAAGTCTGGACTGTATTAGCCATTTAGCTTATTGTACATGACTGGTTTTGCATCAATTAATAAAAGCACATTTCACAGGATCCTGGTCTATTACTATTGGTGATCTTTTTCCTAACTCTGTTTATTACATTTTCATAATGTTTCATGTTCTTTTGGTAGGCAACAGAAGTATAACATAGGATTCACCCTTGCTAGGTGCCCTATGTTTCCTGATCTCCCTACCTTTAATGTTTTCTGCTTTATGTGTTATCTAAGAGTAAATTCATGGGGTTTAACCAGTGTAGTGGATGTTATTGCCTGCTGGCTGATGTATGAACTTGGGGGTTTGCTGCTTGGATGTTTCTTTGTCAAATTTATCTCTGTTTTTCCCTTGGAGTTGCTAAAGCAGACCTGGAGTTAAATGACCTCTGGTCCGATCTATAAGCTGCCCCTTTGTCCCTCCATTGAAAGCTACCTTTGAGTACGTCCAAGCAGGTCTGGAGTTAAATGACCTCTGACTTGATCTATAGACAGAAAATGGGTTGTTTTCCTTCTTTCACCTTCTCCCCTTAATGTTCCATCCCATCATCTATCTAAAAAGATCCTTTAGTGTAGATGACTTGCCCTCTGAAAGCCTTGGCTAGTGGTTGCAATTAATTCTCCTTTCATGACTCCATAGCCCAATGGATGGCACTGTCTTGACCTATCCCCAGAGCACACCCATTTTTTTGTCTTCTTCTTCCACACTGTCTCAGCAGATCTCATGGCTCAACACCAAACCACCTAGAATCATTTAACACTTTGTGCTTCAGAATGTTTGTCTTGCCTGGTTCCAAGAGGTGGTTGTTTCCTTAAGTCACAAGAATGCAACGCACCCCTGGTCCAGAGACAGAGCATAGGCCCTGTGTGTTGAGCAGCCTTATCTTTGGTATTGCCAAATCTCACAGCCTAGGAAACTTCAACACAATGGTTACCTGACTGGGATCGAACCCCAAGATCTCTGGTTAGATTGGCATTCACATTGCTGATGGTGGACAACATCCTACTCCAAATGTTCATATACATCCACCTTGTGACTCCACACTCCATAATCCTCGAAGACTCCACTGGAGGAAGAACCTGAAAGATGGCCAGACCTCATAGAAGGGTAGAACATACTGTTTGGATTTCGTTTAAAGAGTTTATTGTTTTTGTCTATCACTATGTCCTGTCCTATTTTAAGCCAAATCAAGTGTACAAAGATGAGACCCAGGATGAGTATGGGAAATATCTCAAGCCTCAGTCTTCAGACCGTGAGCAGACCTATACTCCTGTGAAAAACCTGGTGGAACAAGAAGCTCATGTTGTATCTCCCACCCCTAAAGAAGCTTCAAGCAGCCATGAGCCCATTGTTACACTACCCACTCCTACAAAGGTCATAGAAAGATATAAGCCTCTGGTTTTACCTTTTTTCTTCCAACCCCTTCCTGCAGAGCTTATAAACCAGCTGCCTCATTTTGATGGAGAAAATAAAGGGGTTACTACTGAAGAACATGTTCAAAAACTTGAGGATTTACTTGAGCTATATGAAATAGAAAAAGATGATGTGTGCATTAGAATTTTTTCTTTGTCATTACAAGGAAATGTTAAGAGTTGTCTCAAAGGCCTTCCAGAAGCAAGCATTTTCAGCTTTCATCAGTTTTCTCAAGTTTTCCTTGATAGATGCGCGGCCCCGAAGAATGCTCTCCTCATCCTAAAAGAATATCAAAATTTGAGAAGGCAGCCAGGAGAGACAGTGCAAGAGTTTTCAGCCAAGTTTAACAAGGTATATGATGCTATACCTTCTGATATAAAACCTCCTTTGGGATGGGCTTTATTGCACTATCCAAGTTCTTTTGACCCCGAGGTGGAATTTCATATAAGGGAAAGAGAGCCCTCGAGCCTGGAGGAAATGCAAGAGGTAGCAATCACTGTCGAATACAACATAAAGTGCAGGGAGGAAAGGTTAAAAGCAGCAAAGAAAGACCGGGCAGAGCATATAGCGTAGATCTCTTTAGTGAGCAAGCTGGAAAGATTGATAGAGACTGCCAGTGCCCTGTTGAACATTGAAAAGGAAGAATATGAGGCTGAAATCAGAAATGATGATTGGAAAAGACCTACTCCTGGTCTTCGAGAAGAAAAATCCAGATCACTACAAGACATGAGCCGTAGGCCAAGCATGTATGATGAACCAGAGCTTGAACCAGAAGATGAGCTTGCAGTGTTTGGCGAAGAAAGACTTGCCGAGAGTCTCGAAGGTTTGATGGGTGACAGTGCTTATAGTTATGTTTTCTCTAATGCTGATCAGTCTGATGATAATTTTTTCCAAAAGGCAGCTGAGCTTGCAGGGCCATCATCAGTAGATTCACAGGAAGGAGATTACGACCATCAATGGCAAGAAAATGAGGAGCCAATGCAGGCCATCTATGATACTGATGGAGAAAGCGTCGAAAGCATGGTAGCAGATGAAGATTCATGGAATATTTTTTCTGTTTTATATCCGAACATCAGTAATATTTGCCAAGAGGACAAAATCCTGCAGCCCTTCAGCGTAGAGGACAAGGAGGAAAGAGATGAAGAAGATCTTGAGCGGAATGAATATCCTGAGCCTTATCCCGAAAGGTTTGAGGTAATCAAAGAAACACCCGCTCAAGAATATGTTAATTTTTTCACGGAGTTATAGCAAGACCAGCCTGCATTACTAGAGGACAGCGCGGTCGAATATAATGAGCCCTCTAGCTCAGGCTGCATTGAAGATGAGAAAAATATTTTTTCCCGCAGACATCTATGTCTCAGTCCAGAGGAAGAAGAGGTATTCTTGATTGATGCCCACATGCCAAATACTCCCCATCAGGAGGAGGAGGAGTGTGATTACGAAGGCCTCACTACAGAGGCAGTGTTTGAAGTTGCCCAGGATGCAGACAGCCTTTCGGTCATGGCAGGCTGTGAAGGGAAAAGATTATATCATGAGTTTGTTGATCCTATGGCAGAATACATGGAGGCCCTCATTGGCTCAGTTCCTCAAGCATTGATCGTTTGTAGGAGCTGAATACATCAGGATTGGTCACCACTACTGGTGGCCTCAGTTTTGAAAAACCACACACAGAGCACACTGTGGTTATCTCCTTGATAGGCAAAGTATGCTCTGTTTTCGCTATTTCTCGACCGTCGCATTGGCATTATTGTATCACCCAGAACCTCGATATTCCCGTGAGAGGGTAGGTAGGAAGTCCGAAATAAAGCTCACATGTGAGCACAGAAGGATGTTTTTAACCGCAAGTCCAAACAAGCCGAGGTTCAACTCACCTCTATTCGTTTTCTGGAATTGTGGAATTTTTGTCCTGAACGTAGAGAAGAAACTGCCAGATGTTTATCCTAGCAGTAGTAGTGTAGGTAGAGAAACATATGAGACCACCAGCCTAATCTGGTTCATGGTGCAACACAGAACAGAATAGGTTTATTTTCCTATTTGGTAAAATTGAATGATGTAAAGGGTCCGCCAGAAATTAAATGCAACTTAAGAAAAACAGACTGATAGTGGTAGGTGCTGAATTATATTTTACCGATATGTTTTCTTCATAATTTGGCAGCAACACTAAAGAAAATAACCAATTGTGCCTAGGTGATTTTATCCAAGCCTACTCCAAAGATCATTTCTGGTTTCTTGCCTCCTTCAAGAAGAAGCCATCCCCATGTGGAGCCACTGTTAGCCCCCTATAAATTTTTGACAAGCAAACGGGGGGCTAAATTGTTGTTGAGCCTTCAAGGAATGCATTTCCCCTGAAAACACATCATCCTTGAAGCCTCTTTATGCCTTTTGTCCTTTGATAGAATCCCCTCTGCTGATTTCCATTATAAAGCCTCTCTGTTATGAAGAAGAATGCCCCAAAAGGCCCTTTTTCCCTCTTACTTCACCCCCAATTAGCCTCTCTTTTATCCCCCTTTTCTTCCCCTTCTATTTCCCCTCTTACCCTCTAAACCCCTCCAAAATCACCTTTAAATTCTCCCCCTACCCTTTGTTTGCTTTTCCCCCCCTTATTCCTCTATCGTTCCCCCTTTCCGATCATGAAATCACATTATAAATCCTTTTCAATACTTATGCATTGCAATTTCAAACCACTTCCCCAACCATACCACTTAGGACCTTATAATAAACAAATGTTACCGTTTATTATAAGTCTCGCCAGTTATTAACCACTTCCCCTTTTATACCCATAACTTTATAACAAAGTTATATCATATATATAACCCCCACCGCATGCCAATCGCATCGCAAATAAGTCCCAATCGCAATGTTTATGTGTTGACCTCCGATCATTCCGATGCGATTAATCGCGTCACAAACACTTGCGATGCGATTAATCGCGTCGCAAACACTTGCGATGCGATTAATCGCATCGCAAACACTTGCAATTGCGTTGATCGCACCCTCCTCCAGTGACCCGATCGCTCCGATCTCTGATTGATCGCACCCTGTCTGCCAATCCCCCGATCCACTTCTCCGCTGTCGATCTCCCCGCCAGATCGAACGGTCAGCGCTCAATCGCAATCGCAAGTCCCAGCGGTGCCGCCACGATTGAGATCTCCCGATCAAATCATAATCGTCCATCCTCCTCGCTGATCTGACGGCCCGTTCTCAATTGCGCCCCGTCCTCCGATCGCAATCGCGAGCCTTCCTCGTCGTCTCCCGATTTAATCCCATCCGTCCATCCTCCCCCCATCCCCACCACCATCGTCCATTCCCCAACTCCAATCGGAAGTTTCTGGCCGTGCGTTCGGCCCTTCGGCCTTTCTCCAATTGCGATTGCCCTTCCGTCCCGATTTGCGATCGCGATTCGTCCCTGGGCCCCACCCCAAAGTCGCAACCAATTCTTTCCTCGTCCATTCTCACGCATTTCATTCGCTTCCTCGTGCTTTCCCCCCCAAACGTTTAACCTCTCTCAAAGCGACACTAATAACACTCCTTCCGCCCTTCGGTTCTATTGCTTTCCACCGTTCTCCACCGCTCCGACTCCTCATCTCCGGCCCTCACGCATTTCCATGCCACTACCGTCTGTGCTTGTAACAAAGTGCTTATTCTAGTTGTTGCAAATAGCAGTCAGTAGGAGGCCGCTTAGCGACGAACCAAATGGACCAAATTTTTTCTCGTTTCCGATGATTTCACGATAGCACTAATGTTAACCCCGCAATTCAGAGGCAGGGTGCAGTTTGAAGACTTAAGCACACGCAACAGTCTTATCTGTGTTTAATGTCAGCAGAACACTTTCTCCAAATGTACACCATTTTCACAGCGCTCTCCATGCCTCCTCGAGCCATTAAACGAAGGTTATGGACAGAAGCTTCTTTAAGAAGTCTCTGAACAGCGTAATGGAGCATGGAGAGGCCCGCACTTTAAACCAGCTTAACCAAACTGCAGTGCGATGTCCCGACCGCCGCAAATACTAAAAGAACGACGAGGCCGATTCGACCGACAGTGCCTCCAAATGCCCCGTAGCACACACAAGCGAACGTTGATTGCTATTAAGGTATAAGGCGTAAACACTTCCGCCTTACTCATCTTAATGAGGCTCATTTACTTGTTTCTACTGCTATCTTCTCCTATAAAAATCCCCGAGAAATAATTGTAAAGGGTTGTTGTTCAGCTTGTTCACCGTTGTCATTAGAGGGATTCATTCTTGACTGTTAGAACAGTCGTGGGAGGAAGTTGCAGAGTAGTTTGTATGTAATAGGCTGGGAGGAGAAGTTGGGACCGTATTAGCCATTGAGCCATATTGTACATGACTGGTTTTGCATCAATTAATCAAAGCACATTTCACAGGATCCTGGTCTATTACTATTGGTGATGTGTTTCTTAACTCTATTTATTACATTTTCATACTGTTTCATGTTCTTCTGGTAGGCAACAGAAGTATAACATAGAATTCACCCTTGCTAGGTTCCCTATGTTTCTTTCTCTCCCTACCTTTAATTTTTTTTTCTTTATGTGTTATCTAAGAGTCATTCATGTTTGTTCAAGGTGAAGGTGATGTTATTACCGTCGGGCTCAGACAGTGTGAACCTGGGGGTTTGCTTCTTGGATGTTTCTTGTCACCATTCCTGTTTTTTCCCTTTTGAACATGCTGTGACCCGAGTTAAATGACCTCTCGTCCGATCTATAAATCCGCCCTTGTCCCTCCATTGAAAGCTGCCTTTGAGTATGTCTAAGCAGGTCCGGAGTTAAATGACCTCTGACCTGATCTATAGACATAAATTTGGTTGTATTTCCTTCTTCCACCTTCTCTCCTTAATGTTCCATCCCATTATCTAATATAAAAGATCCTTTAGTGTAGATGACTTGCCCTCTGAAGGCCTTGGCTAGTGGTTGCAAGTAATTCTCCTTTCATGACTCCATAGCCCAATGGACGACACTTTCTTGGCCTATCCCCTTTGCTGAAACATCCTGCTATTCTGTTCCTTCCCTTCAATTGCTTTTTCAGTCTATGATCTCATAACCAACCCAGAAACCAACCAACCAAATCATTTTAAACCCCCCATTGTGCTTCATAACTGTCTAATATCCCTATCTCCCAGGCCCCAAAGACATACCTTCTTTGTTTTATCGTAGAGATCCCTCTCTCTGTCCAGGAGGGCTAGATCCTAGGGCCCCAAAGTGGTTTGATGTTGTCTCATTCTAGACACAATCTCAAAACAGAAAAGCAATAGTAGGTCTATCAGAAAATAACGCTAGTGCATAGGGTCCAAGTTTATGAAAAAAGGCTATGAAGGCAAGGGTTCAGGCAAACATGCATAAGGCATGATTGATCCTATTTTGGTTGAGGAAAGACCTAAGAAGTTTTGTCTAGGCTATGTTCAATCTTATGGTGAAAACTCTACAGCCATGAAGGCATTTGAGACAACTTCAAGAAGAAATTTTGTCGCAAGTTCTAAACCGCAAACATGTCAAGTTTGTTTTCAAGTTGATTTCCATTGTTTGAAGCCTATGTTGCAGCAAGGTGTTTGTATACATGCAGTTGATGGTGAGAATGAGAGTTCTGACAGCTTTCAAGACAAGAACGCTAATGTTAGTCTTCAAAAGAAAGTTCGAACCTCTACCAGTTCATCTCCTTGAGAAGGTAAAAAATATGGACATGCAAAGCAACATGCAATGTATAATTCTTCCCATATTCAAGTTGATTATCTTTCTGATAAGCATGAAAAATATGAATGCTTGAATGGAAGAAAGAGTTTTTGTTCCTATTGTTGTCTATGTAACCATGATGATTCAAAATGCTGGAAGAGGATGAAGGCATACCTGAATCAGTTGAGGTGAAGGAAACTTGTTCAAAAGGTGCAAAAGACTTGCACACATTGCCATAGAAAGGGATGTTTTGTTTCCCAATGTTGGACATTGCATCCAACTAATCATCCCAAGCACATGAAATAAGATTATAGAAACATTGGTGAAAATGGAACCAAATATTCCAACATTTATGTGAGAACATATGTTTCACATGAAGAAGATTTTCAGCAACAAAAATCGCCATGGAAGTGGCTTGGTAAGAAGTGGTTTGACTTCTTAACCTAGTAAGACATACATTCATTTGTACATATGCAAATTTCAGTTATGTATGTATTTTTGTTGGAAACTTATGTTTGTTTGAGCCACCTTGGATCGATGATCAAGGACATGATGTTCACTCACTATCTATGAAAAATCTCGCTAAATTTCATGAGTAAGCATGAAAATTCTCTGACAAGATACAAGAGCATTCAAGAAGGGAAGTGTTGGCTACCTTCGAGTTGTGGTTCAAAGTCACTAAGCCAAAAAAGGCAAAGTGTACGAAGTCTAGAAAAGAGAGGGTTATGTACTCTCATCTACTGAACAGATCAGGTATTCAGTCTTTTGGGGTCCAAAAGATTCCCAATGGGGAGGTGTGATCAGATTTAGATCAAGGACCTAAGTGATAGCTCAAAATTCAAAGTGTTCGAAAGTGTTTCAAACCTGAGCTATCGGATAGAGCTCGTCTTCCTGATTCTGGTGCCATGAATGGTTCGAAAAACCGACACCGTATGAAGAAGTTATCGCGATTTGAAAAGTCCAGTAAACTGCAATTTTTTGATTTTGACCAAGTTTGACTGGGTATTTGAAAAGTAAAAAAAAAAGAATATTTCAAAGAATATTCTTGGAATATTCCCCAAAATATTCCTTCTAGGCTAGTCATACCATGCCAAGTGGCGGATGTTCATTGGTAAGGGAGTTGTACGTTGGGATTTTGGCCAATCAAAGGCCGCCATGTGGTAGGCCCGGAGGCCGCCACGTGGCCCATGAATAGTGGTGTAAATTTTTTTTAGAGCGGACCAGATTTGATCGCACAACCTCTTGTCTGCAAAGCCAACGCCTTAACCATCTATGCTACCAGAGTTTCTTAACCTGTATATGGGCAGCTTTATTATAAAGTTTGGTAAGTTGGTATGCAGGGCGACCCCATAAGAGCGTTCACATGTAACGTTATAATATATGTTAACGCCGATGGAAAACCATCTGAAGACTCCACCACTACAACGTTATAACATGAAAATTTTCACATTAAAACTTATCTGCGCGATTATGGAACTCCAATCCTAAACTCCAGTTCAAAAGGTTTTCAACCACAGTTCGCCTACAGTTCCGCTCAGCGGTTAATACAACCGCGGGGTTTCAGGGTTCGACATGTGGCCACCCCTCCCCTTAATGGTTAACATTAAATTTTAGGTTATCTTGGTGGTGGTTTAGGCGTGCCTCTATTTTTTATGGTTTTTGACCGAATTTAACTGCAGATAAGTGCAGTTCCCCAAATTTAGTGGAGGATTTCTAGGGGTCACTAGACAAAAATTGAATGGGCTCTATCTTGAGCTAGATTTAACCATTCTAAGAGTGTGAATAGTCAATTCAGACTATCTCAAACATTCCAGACTCATTGGTGAGGGTTTCAGAGCCATTAGAGGACTTTTTACCAGTTTTTTCTTCAAAGAAGTTCTAGGGGCCACTAGGGCCACCAGGGGCCAGCAGTAGTTTGAAGCCTAGCAAGTGCAGCTAGAGGCCTTTCTCAGTAATCCAATAGTAAATTTTGGATGTGTCAGACATTATGGAAACAATGGTGTGTTTTTCAGAGCTTTTAGAGGAATTTTGAAGCCTGAGATGCTTCAGAGAAGTTCCAGGGGCCACCAGGTCCACCCAGTGCCAGCAAGAGAATGAGGCCTATCCAGAGTAGCTAGTATCCATCCTAAGAAAAAAAATAGTCATTTCCGACTGTATTGATACTTATGAATCCATTTATGAAGTTTTCAAAAGCTTTTTAGGACTTCTAAAAGTCGATATGCTTCAGGGAATTTTTCAGTGAATGTAGAGCCAGGGGGTGCCACCAGGTGTTGGACGCGAAACTGGAGCAGTCGGAGGCCAATTTCTGCAAATGAATAGTCTATTCTAACTATTTTAGACATTTTTAATCCAATCAAAGGATTTTAGGAGCCATTTGAAGAATTCTTAAGGTCGAAGAGCCACAGGGAAGTTTTGGGCAGCTTAGGGCCATCAGTGGATGGAGGCCTAGAATGGGGAGCCAGAGCTCATTTTGAGAAAATGATCAACATATTTTGGATGTATGATGTATTCTGGAGACAATAGAAAATTTTTCATGGATAGAAAATTATTTCTGCGGGATTTAGTTCCAAAAACAACCTTAGGGAAGTTTAAGGGCACCAACTCAAGGAAACCATTCATCGGGTCATCTTCAGAGAGATTTCAGCCATTACAGGGATATAAATGGTATTATAAACCCATTGGTTCAGTTCAAATAACCATTCGAGTTGATTTTATAACTTTTAAAATAATTTTTCCATCTTAATCCCAAAGAGCCAATTCAGTTGACAAAGGCTCAAGGAGATGTAGCCCAGGATATTCTGGTGAACTCCTTTATTAAATTTGTTGTTATGTGTTGATGTTTATTTGCTGCATTATATGGTTTTTACACATGTTTAATATCAAAAATACAAATGTTCTTAAATCACTTAAACAGTTAAAAGAAACATACACCTATTTCAAGTATTCATTTCCACACAAGTCAAGAATAAGCTAGATCTTAATTGTTTAACTGAGTGGGAGGTTCTTGAAAAGCATAACAAGTTATCCAACCCATTTTTAGATCATTATGTAAAATGCAGTGTAAATATTCCTAATGTAGAGCTCCATGATAATGCTCAACTAGTGAACATGTAAGAATCCAAGTGGGGGGTTTAGGTTTACAACATGGTAGGCATATTTTCCATGATATTCTCATGTATATGCAAAAGCATATAAAATGTGAAAATTCATAATACTATAATATTCACCAATATGGTTGCATGAGGGAATAACATGGGGACTATGGTACCATGAGAGGGCAAGAGGAAAGGGGGTTGTTGGTTTATTTGACATTTTCATTGTCCTTTGGAAGTACTTCACTTTCTTGCTTATCCTTATTTATAATATATCTCATCCATCTTTGAATTTTGAGTATTAACTAAGTAAAAATGTCATATCTATCATATCCCTACAGAAGAGAGAGGTCTCATGTAAGAAAATGTATTCCATTGCATTTTCCATGCCTTCTAAGGAGTTTTACCATCGTAAAAATTAGGAAGCATTTGTGGGCATGGAGAGGATACAATATCCCATGTCATGGGAATGTTTCTCCTTGACTTTCAAGGCTATTGTGATGGTTTTTATTTTTTTAAATGGCAAGAGTTTCCAATGTGTTTATCACTAGTAATAGCTCTTAATAGTTGGGGAATTTTTTATTGAAAAGGTGGAAGAGGATGGTTTTAGAGAAACACAATGCCTTGAATATTCATTGTAGCTAAGGCAATTACTTCAAACCTACAGCCCAATTATTATTTTTCATTGACTCTTAACATCTAAGGGTGTTACGTTCTAACTTATTATTAGAAGGCATGCAATGGACTAGCCTCTTTATTCAAATGTTGAAGATCACTATTAGGTAAGGACACTTTGACAGAGTGTTGAGCAAAGGAGTGGGTCTTGCATGTTTTGGGTTAAGTAGTAGAAGAGAGTGTCATGGTTGGTCTCAATGATATAATAGGGCCTAGAGATGTCTATCTTAATTATATTGGCTCATCATGAGAGTAATGAGTTGTATTAAGTGATATTAGAGTCCCCTAGGAGGTCCTTTCACCCTAATGCTATCATGGTTTGGATTTATGGTGGAATCCATATTTAATCTTATAACTAGATGGAAAATCACTCCTCAGCAACTATTTTGGTGGACATAGCTATTAATAGATAAATATTCATCATTGGCTTCTTTGTCAAATGATTTTCTATTTTTTTAAGGCATTTAGTTTAATAAGTTATGAAATAAATCATAATACTCATTGTCATTTCTATTGTTGTTTTGTATTACATATGAATTCTATATCTTATTGCTATTAGAGGTTAAATTTTACCTCAAAAACTGTTTATGAAGCTTAGCAACCTTGTGGGTAGTGTTGCATGGTTGAGGAAGGAATTCTAGGAACACTACAAAATGATAGCAGAGCAATTTGGAGTTTCTCTACAACGCCCCATAATCTAAAATAGAGTTTATAGGTTTTTGGTTGTGTTATAGATTAGTTATCCTCAAAAGGAAGTTTCAACCCTTCTTTTCCTTTGGTACCATCTTTCCTTCCTCCCACTTTCACTTTGATTTAGTGCCTTCTATTTCTTAAATCTATCATAGATTAACTATAGTGTGAAATTACTTTAATTTTTGTTTTTATTTCCATTTATAGTTGTTATAAAAACTTTGAAGAAATAATCGAATCCCCTATAAAATCAATTCAATTCCAATTTTTTTTTTTCGAAGAAATATCTGGGAAGATGCACCTGAAGGGATCACACCTCACCAGCTTATTAAAAGAGCCTAACCTCAATGGCATTGACGATAATTTACCCCGTGACCTCCCATTAGCGAGGAGATTTAGCGACAAGAACTCGACCAATTGAGCTAACCCTCGTAGCTAATTCTAAGTGTATATATAAACAAAGACTTAATAAGTAATTTAGTGGAATTTCTTTTTCTTTAGACAAATAATATTTTTGGTTTTTCTTGCCTCTTGGCTAATTCTAAGTGTATATATAAACAAAGAGTTAATAAGTAATTTAGTGGAATTTATTTTTCTTTAGACAAATAATCTTTTTGTTTTTTCATGGAAATCTAATAGTGACTTTCACTCCCTCTATTCACTTTTTCAATAATGTTTGAATCAATTATGTAGTAGAATGATGCTTCACTCTAGCCATTATACTACACAATTAATTAAAATTTACATTCAAAATCATTCTATTGAGAATATGTGTATGATGCCGATAGAAAACATTCAAAATGTTGACTCCTATGTGTATAATCAAGAGAATAGATAAACACTAAAAGAGTAGATGTATCACCTGTTGAGATTCAACAAGATGATGAGCTTAGTGAAAAGAGTCACCTTCACTAAGTGGGCCCGCAGGCTATTTTTGGCGCAAAGTCTATTTTTAGACTATGTCTATTTTTAGACATGTCGATCATATTCTATGAGTTGCAAGATGCTATTTGTGGATGGTTGGTCAAGTTGGAAAAATAGATGGACTTCTATTTTTATACATATTGGGCGGAATCTATTTTTAGATTGCCACTCTAAAAATAGATATGTCGAATATTATTAGCTCTTAATAATATTTGGACTCTAAACATTATCTTATTCTCTTGGAGCACTTCAGTTAAGTGCACAGATGTGGCACAGCAGCTGACAAAAGGAATTACATTATTCCTGAGGGTTTACTGGAGCCAATGCATGGAGGACTTTAGTTAGAACTCATGTGACAGAGTTTGGTGGAGTTGGAGAAGTAGTTAGTGGAGTTGTATTTAGTTTAACTCAGTTAGACTCAGTTGAGCTAGTTGTATCTAGTCTAACTGATTGATACACTAGTGAGAGTGGTGTGAATTAATTAGTTAATTAATTCAATAAATAATAACTCATTAATCAACTGAAGAATACATCATTTAACTACAGTGCATGGCAGTTTCAGTGGAGACCAATGGAGAGATAGGTGAAAGAGCAAGTGTGACTATCAGTTGTGACTATAGTGATGCATTGATTGCATCCAACACTCAGTGGAGATGCCAATGAGGATTGAGTGAGTAATTCTGGAGTAATTTGAGTTCATTCAGAGCCATTCTTCAGCAGGGATTGTGCATTAGAGGCAGGCTAGTAGGTGGCAAAGATCGGTGCATGGATTTGCAAGATCGGGCCTGATGAGTGTGTAGCGATTGTATTGTACTGAGAGCTTGATATGATCAAATTTGTATGAGGATTGTTACATGATCTCTATGAAATATATTATATACAGGTAGTTGGGTATTTCAGCTTCAGGCTTTCTCGTTAAACAATTGTGTTAATGTGTGTGAATTTTTATTGTTTCATGTGTGCGTTGCAATCTTGATTTAATTTCCGCAAATGATCAATGGTGGAATAGATTTTATATTTTGCATGAAGTTAAAATAGTGTGAGATCAGGAGAATCTTGGACATATAACACATAATTTATATAATTTCTACATGGCACCAGAGTATTATTGATCATAGAAGATTGCAATTATTGAAGCGGTTGAGTTTTGTGCTGGTGGAATTCAAATTTGCTGCAGTGTTTTCTTGGTGTCGAAGTTGAGCATTCATTGAAATGTCTTTCAATGGATTGCGATCAGAGTATGCCCTTGATGGCAGCTCAAATTATATTGCATGGAAGGACAGGATGGAGGTAGTGCTAGATGATAATGGGTTGAAGGAGTTCATAGATGCTGATATTCCAAAGCCTGGTTCTAGCGATGTAGCCGCACTTGACGCATGGCAAAAGAAGGTAGCAAAGTGTCGAAGAATTCTGTTGGAAGGTGTGAAGGACCACATTGTGTCCAGCCTTGATGGTAAAGCCACTCCATTCTTAATTTGGAAGGCTTTTACAGACTTGTTCCAAAGCATAAGCGACCAGAGGAAGTTGGCGCTTAAAGACAAGCTCAGAAAAATAAAAATGGAGAAAGACGACAGTATACCAAAATACCTCACGAAGTTTGTCCACTGCAAGGATGAGCTGGGAAGTGTGGGGGTTACTGTTGATGAAGAAGACTTGGTGAGCTTGGCTCTCCTTGGGCTTCCGAAGAGTTGGCATAGCTACGAAGACTCTGTCAATGGACGGGAGAAAATGCCAGGATGGGAGCGACTTTGGTCGGATCTTGTGCAGGAGGAGATAAGGCGGGGTACCAGGGATGGATCTTCATTGAAGAATGAAGATGAAGAAAATTGTGCTTTGGCTGCAAAAGCAAGGAAATGGAAGGGGAAGAAAAATCCTTCTCAATCCGGTGTGAAAGGCAAGAAGCAGGATTTGTCCAAGGTGAAGTGTTTTCACTGTCACCAACACGGGAATTTCGCCACTAATTGTCCACAGAAGAAGAAGAATAAGCAGGATGCTAGATCTGCAGCTAGAGAGGCCTTAGCCTCGTAGTTTGAGCTGGATTTTTCTTTTATCACATGCTTGGTTTCAAGTGTGATGGGATCGATGTGGTTTCTTGACAGTGGTGCGTCTTTCCATATTACCGGAGACAAAGATTTGTTTAGTGATCTGGATGAAAAGGATCTTGGAGTGCACATCAAGATGGGCGATGACGGTAGATATAGTGCGACTGGTATCAGGACCATTTCATTTGAGAGGGAGTCTGGTAAACCTTTCATCTTGAAGGATGTCATGGATGTTCCAGGATTGAAGAAGAATCTGATCTCCGTGGCAATGTTGGAAGACAAGGGTTATGATGTTGTTTTTAGTGATGGAAAAGCCTTCCTATGCAGTAAAACAACTGGTCAAACCAGGAGGATAGAGATTCGAGTTAAGAATCTTTATCAATTGCAGGTAGATGGCTGCGCAGCAATGGCAGGCAAAGAAATAGGAGTGGTGAGCAGGGATGAGGGCGAATTGTGGCACAGGAGATTGGGCCATCTTCACCATGGCGCTTTGAAAATTTTGCAGCAGATTTCTACCGGGCTTCCCAAGGGTACACTTGCGCAGTCAGATCAGTGCAAGGGATGTACTTTGGGAAATTTTGTGAAGACCACTTTTCATGAGAAGGATAGTCGCGCCACGACGATCCTTGAGGGAATTCACATAGACGTGTGTGGACCTTTCTTGGTTGCTTCAATAGCAAAGCACAGGTATTATGTGATATTTGTTGATGAATTTTCTCGTAAGTGCTGGATATTCTTCATGCAGAAAAAGAGCGAGACATACTCAAAGTTCTGTAAGCTCAAGGCACTAGTTGAGAAAGAGTCAGGGAAGCAGGTTAAAGCTATAAGGAGCGATAATGGTATTGAATACATCTCTGGCGAATTCAAAGGCTTCTGTAGCAAAGAAGGAATTCAAAGAGAACTCATAGTGCCTCATAACCCACAACAGAATGGGGTCACAGAGAGAAAGAATAGAACAACCGTGGGTGCTGCACGGGCGATGTTGCATGATCAGGTCCTTCCCATACACTTGTGGGCTGAGGCATGCAACACTGCGGTTTATGTGCAAAACCATTGTCCTCATAGAGTACTTGGCATGAGTACACCCAAAGAGGTGTTTTCTGGTAAGAAGCCTGATATTTCTCATTTGAAGATTTTTGGCTCACCTGTTTCAATTCATGTGACGAAGGATGCCAGGAAGAAGCTGGAGCTGACTGCAGAGGTTGGGATATTTGTGGGGTACACAAAAACACCCCAAAATTATCGTGTGTATTTTCCAGATAGTCGGATGACTGTTGTGTGACGGGATATCAAATTTCATGAGGAGAAAGCCATGAAGTTGTCGCTTGAGAGGGAGCCACACTTGCATGTAGATGAGGAGATACTTGTTCGTAAAGATGAGCCTCAAGATGTGGATCAGCCACAAGAGGAGGTTCATGAAGTGGAAGAAATCAATCATGTAGCGCCAAACATCAGAGGGTGGAAGCGCACTACAGATGCTGAGCAACTGAATCTTGATGTAGCGCAAAATGTAGGAGCTCCTACATCACAGTGCAGACAGAGACAGTCACCTGACCGATTTACTGGATACATGGCTCTGATGAGCAAGTGTATCATGACGGAGCCATCCTCTTTTGAGGAAGCTGTGGAGGATCCTGCATGGGTAGATGCCATGGTGGAAGAGTATGATTCGACTGTCAGAAAAAGTGCATGGGAGATTGTCTCAAGGCCGGAAGGGAAATCAGTGGTATGTTCGAGATGGATCTACAAAGTGAAGAAAGCTACTGAAGGGAGTGTCGAGAAGTATAAGGAAATATTTGTTGCTCGGGGCTTCTCACAGATTGAGGGGATCAATTATGAAGAAACCTTTGCATCTGTCGCAAGGTATTCTTCCATACAGACCATCCTTGCTCTCTCAACGCAGATGGGTTGGCACATTCATTATATGGATGTGAAGACTGCATTCCTCAATGGATTCATTGAGGAGGAGATGTACATTGAGCAGCCTGAAGGATTCGAAATATTCAGCAGCAAGTTGCATGTGTGGAGGCTCAAAAGAGTGTTGTATGGGCTAAAACAAGCACCTCGTGCTTGGTACACATGGATAGACAGTTATTTCACCAGACTTGGTTTCGCCAAGAGTGAGGCGGATCCTAACCTATACTTGATTGTGGTGGAGGGTAAGCTTTTGATCATTGTGCTTTATGTAGATGATTTAATACTAACGGGTGATGAACTATTGATACACTCATGCAAGGCAGATCTTACCAAGGAGTTCGAGATGAAGGACTTGGGCCTCCACTATTTCCTGGGATTGGAAATTTGGCAGCGAAAGGGTGGACTGTTTGTGTCTCAAGGCAAGTATGCCTAGGAGATACTGAAGAAGTTTCACATGCAAGGCTGCAAGCCTATCGACACTCCTCTTCCTGGTGGTTGGAGGAAAGAGGATGCTACATCAGTAGAGGTAGTGGATGCCACTGTTTATCGACATTTGGTTGGTTCACTCATGTATTTAGTCAATACACGACTGGACATATGCTATGCGGTGAACCAGCTTTCACAAGTGATGGTTAAGCCTACCAAGCTCTTTTGGAAGGCAGGCAAGCATGTCCTGAGGTATCTTAGGGGCACATCTGGGTATGGATTGTGGTACAGACAGTCAGATGAGTTGAAGCTACATGGCTTCATGGATGCAGATTGGGAAGGAAGCCCAACGGACAGAAAGAGCACATCTGGAGGGATTTTCAGTATCAGATCTACAGCAGTTTCTTCGTACAGCAGGAAATAAAGATCCGTGGCACTCAGTTCAACGGAGGCCAAGTACATGGATCCTACTGTGATATATTGCGATAATTAGAGTTGCATTAAACTCTCAGTTAATACAATATTTCATGATAGATCTAAACATATCGACATCTGGTACCATCATATCAGAGATTGTGTGCAACGAAAGATCATGTTGCTTTCTTACATTCCTACGAAGGATAAGGATGAAAATATTCTGACGAAGGCGCTCACCAGGAGCAAATTCAAATAACATAGAGACAGGATCAGGGTGGCAGATAATCCCTATCTTGTTGAGAGAGAGTGTTGAGATTCAACAAGATGATGAGCTTAGTGAAAAGAGTCGCCTTCACTAAGTGGGCCCGCAGGTTATTTTTGGCGCAAGTTGATTTTTAGACTATGTCTATTTTTAGACATGTCGATCATATTCTATGAGTTGCAGGATGCTATTTGTGGATGGTTGGTCAAGTTGGAAAAATAGATGCTTCTATTTTTAGACATATTGGGTGGAATCTATTTTTAGATTGCGAGTCTAAAAATAGATATGTCGAATATTATTAGCTCTTAATAATATTTGGACTCTAAACATTATCTTATTCTCTTGGAGCACTTCAGTTAAGTGCACAGATGTGGCACAACAACTGACAAAAGGAATTACGCTATTCCTGAGGGTTTACTAGAGCTAATGCATGGAGGACTTTAGTTAGAACTCATGTGACAGAGTTTGGTGGAGTTGGAGAAGTAGTTGGTGGAGTTGTATTTAGTTTAACTCAGTTAGACTCAGTTGAGCTAGTTGTATCTAGTCTAACTGATTGATACACTAGTGAGAGTGGAGTGAATTAATTAGTTAATTAATTCACAAATAATAACTCATTAATCAACTGAAGAATACATCAGTTAACTACAGTGCATGGCAGTTTCAGTGGAGACCAGTGGAGAGATAGGTGAAAGAGCAAGTGTGACTATCAATTGTGACTATAGTGATGCATTTATTGCATCCAACACTCAGTGGATATGCCAATGAGGATTGCGTGAGAAAGGCTGAAGTAATTCAAACTCATTCAGAGCCATTCTTCAGCAGGGATTGCGCAGTAGAGGCAGGCTAGTAGGTGGCAAAGATCGGTGCATGGATTTGCAAGATCGGGCCTGATTAGTGTGTAGCGATTGTATTGTACTAAGAGCTTGACATGATCAGATTTTTATGAGGATTGTTACATGATCTCTATGACATATATTATATACAGATATTTGGGGTTTTCAGCTTCAGGCTTTCCCGTTAAACAACTATGTTAATGTGTGTGAATTTTTATTGTTTCATGTGTGCATTGCAATCTTGATTTAATTTCCGCAAATGATCAATGGTGGAATAGATTCTGTATTTTGCATGAAGTTAAAATAGTGTGATATCAAGAGAATCTTGGACATATAACACATAATTTATATAATTTCTACATCACCCATGGTAATAAGTGACCCAACATAAAATTTATAAAGGTGTATGTTATATTAAAGAGGAAATTCCATGTTGGTGAACTAAAATCCTTTGAGGAAATGCAATTTTCCATTAAATTTAAATGTGTTTATAGATATGGCAAGGCATATGGGAGCTTAATAGCATGTGAAAATATTTCATGGAAGAAAATATTAACTATCAAAATGATGTGCATGTGTTTAAAATATGTGTAATACTATGTCTTGAAAAAAAAGTTGGTGAATTTATATAAATAAAAGGTTGCAATAGAAGTTCACAACAAAATTAACAAAAGAGGCTTCTTTCCTAAGTTAAACTTTCAACAAAAGTTCTTCTCTATATTTAAGACTACTAGCTATTTATAAGAGCTTCCATTACATCAAAAGTCTAAAGTTAATAATAGTGTATACATGAAAAATTTGACTAGATAAACTATAGACTTCAAAAAATATATATTAAAAGGAACAAAGAAAAAGTTAACTAGCTACAACCTCCTTACATGTTGCTTTGTACTTCCTTGTTTATTTTGTCTCCATTAGCCATGCATGCCCATACACTTGAACTGAATGAATTTACACCTCAACATCCATTGTTGGATAAGTAAGGGTTACGGTTTCCAAAAAAATCCATGAAACATTTTTCACCATGCCTCTCAACTAATTGCTAGATTATGAATCAACCCAATTGATGAATTTATTTTTGAGGTAATATGCTTCTTTTGTTCCAAAAGAATGGCCATGCAATTGTTGATGGGGTGGTGGTATCTCATCGTAATAAACCTTGTATCATGGGAGAAGAATGAAATAAGTTTCTCCATGTGCCATGCCAATACTATTGGGTATGTGTTATAATCTTTCCACGACTAGTCCCACGCGCCAGGCATAGCAGGGGAGTCACAGAGGGGGCGGCAGCCCCCCTTGTTGGGGTTCAAGGCAATGCCCCATGAAATTATTTTTGGTGTGCGGACCCACTCATAGGCAGACCCACCCATGGTTTTGTGCATGAGTTTGCACATGGTTTTGGGGGACGATGGTTTTTGGCCCCTGGTATTTTATAGATTCGGTCAAGGGAACTACGGTTATGTTCTAATCCAGGGTTAATGGATTGGGGTTTATGTATGCTTCGGCATGTATATATATGTGTTGTAACACTAAAAGGAATATAATGAAAAATCAAGATGGTCGTCCCGATTTGGGATCCAGGGGAAAATATCTGTGTTTATCTGTTTTATGTTTTATGCTCTTGCTATTGTTTATTTTTTGTTTTAAGATTCATTTATAGATAATTTTTGTTCAGGGTTAAAACCTACATTTGGTATCGAAGTTGTTTCGGCTTCAAGGGGACACCTTTGCTGCTGAGGGGTTTTTTGCTCAGGCCTGAGGTAGACCCTGTTCAGTGGGAGATCTACGGGATCGATTCTTGTGGTGAAAGAAGATGGCAAGCAGTGGAAAGATAGAGATTGAGAAATTTAATGGTCAGAGTTTTGAGTTGTGGAAGCTCAATATGGAGGACCTGCTGGTCGAAAAAGATCAATGGATTGTGGTAGATCCAGGTACTAAACCAACAGCAATGTCAGATGAAGACTGGAAGAAGTTGGTTCGGAAGTCGAAGAGCACAATACGGTTGTGTGTCTCTGATTTGGTATTGTTGAATGTATCTGGGGAAGCTACGGCAAAGAATTTGTGGGAAAAACTAGGGAATTTGTACCAATCTAAGTCTCTGGTGAATAAATTGTTCCTGCGGAAAAAAACTGTATAACTTGAGGATAAAGGATGGAGACTTGGTGACAAAGCATCTGAATGCCTTCAATACGATGGTAAGTCAGCTGTCATCTGTTGATATTAAAATCTCAAATGAAGATAAGTGCATCAATTTGTTGTGTTCTCTACCGGATTTGTGGGACAGTCTGGTTATTGCAATAGGTAGCAATACAAATACCTTGAATTTTGATGACATTGTCTCATCCTTGCTGTCGGAGGAAATGAGACAGAGAAATATGGAGGGCCAGAATGGAGATGCCTTATCTGTATGAGGAAGGTCCCAAAACATAAACAAGAATAAGGTTTTGAGTGGGAGATCTAAATCTAGAGGGAGATCTAAATCTCATGGAAATTTTGTAAAGGTGCGCTGGAAATACGGAAAGGAAGGGCACTACAAAAAGGACTGCAGATCTAAAGCTCCTGAGAAAGGAAAGGGATCTGATGATGCTCCTTCTGCAGAGGCAAAAACTACCTCGAATGAAGGTGGGGATGTGTATTTGGCTTCTTCTTCAAATACACATGTATATCATGAGTCATGGTTGATTGACTTGGGTGCATCCTTTCACTTCACTCCCCATAGCGAGTGGTTCTACGAGTATGAGAAATATGATGGCGGTGATGTCTTCCTAGGGGATGATAGGAAGGCCAGAATCGTCGGACGTGGAAAATTCAAGCTGAAGCAGCAAGGTGGAAGGATTAGAACACTTCTAGGTGTTCTTCACATTCCTGCATTGACCAGAAATATGATTCTTGTAAGCAATATGGATGATGCAGGTGTAAAAATAGTGTTCGAGAAGGATACCTGTAAGATGGTTTGGGGAGCACTGGTATTAATGTGGGGAGTTTGGATTGGAACTCTGTACAAGCTTCAAGGCAACACTATTATTGATGGGTGCAATAGTTCGGTGGTTCGAGAAACTGGAGCAGAAAGCCTAGCGGTCTCTGGAGAAAAGACCATGATATGGCATCAAAGGCTTGGACATATTGGAGAGAAGGGCCTTTGGATACTGCATGGAAATGGTATGGTAGAAGGTATGTCTAATAGCTCCCTAGATTTCAATTTCTGTGAACATTTTATATATGGGAAGTAGAATCAGGTGAGTTTTCCTTCTGATGATAAGAGGGCGAACAAGATATTAGAGCTTGTGCACAGTGATGTGTTTGGACCTGTGTCAGTTCCATCACTGGGAAAGTTTGTGTACTATGTTTCATTCATAGATGACTTCTCAAGGAATACATGGATATATTTCTAAGGAAGAAATCTGAAGTCTTTGACATATTTAAAGAATTTAAGGCTCTTGTTGGCGATTGATCAGGTCTCGCGGGCAAGACCCAGGTTCAGGAGTTGTGGCACACAATGGAGTCCGTTGTAGTCTAGGATCATGGTGGCATTATCACCCTACTCTGAGGAGTAGAGAGTCTCACCCGAGGCGTGCCGCGACCACATGCAGAAAGGGAATAGACCAGTGGCAAGGGACAGATCCGCAACTCATTTTCATCAGTGATTAGATTGCATATATAGAATCACATATGCAACAACATTCAATAAGCATACAGATATTAAGAAAATGAAATTTTAAAGCGTCTCAACCAACACACATGCATGTGAATCACACAAATAGACAGTAACCTGCAATTGTATTAGCTCTTGGCCAAATCCCAGTTACATAGCTTTGCAATGGGCTTACAGATCTGATACATATGCCTTGTGGAACAGAGATTTTACATCAATAGACCGTAGGAACTACAGAGACCTCATCCATGCTCTGGATTCCTGTTGCATCATGCGTTTCCTCTCCTTAGTCGCTCTCTTCTCTCTTCTGCCGTGGAAATCATCTCTTCTTTCATCCGGGTGACTACTATTTATTCACCCGCTGTCGCGACTGTTAGTTCTTCTTATGTCCTTCTTCAGCTGCTTCTAGCTTTTCTCTGATTATCTGTGTGTTCCGCTTGCGTTCTTCTGCTGTGTCTTTTCCTTATATGTACTTATGCATCTAGTTTCCTCCACTATGTGCCTGCTCTGTCGCAACCTTGGTAGCTTCGCTGTTTAATGTGGTTGCGACTTGGTTGCGGCTGCCATGTGCCCTCGTTCCGCAACCCCAAAATCTGGCCGTTGGTTCAAATTCAAAACAAGGGCCCCAACAAGCCCCAACCATAGTTCCTTGACTCGTCCTCGAGTCAATCACAAATTACGGTTTCTACCTCCATTGCCCTGCTTGACCTCGTGCCCTGTTCTCCCTGTGTGCTTTCATCCTGTGCCCGTTCCTGCTATGCGCCTTCAGCTTGTTCCTGTCCTTGTTGTGCGTCGTCAGGTGGCTGTTCAAACAAGGGCCCCAACTCCGGGACCCTTTGGAACGTTGTAGCTCGGAGCTCAGTAAAAGCCGACACAGCTTGCTGCCACCCCTGGATGAGCGAGTCTATTTCCTCAGCGAACTTGGTGACAGCAGCCTCCGCAATGGGCGTTGGGACAGCTCCGAACATTGTGTTGATCTGGGTTTCGCCTGCCGCTGCGAGCTGTTGTAAGGCCCGGGCACTAGATTGAAGGGGCGACCAGAGCTCACGAATGACGCATTTGGCCTTCGCCGAGCAAGCTGCTGTGTGTTGGAGCTGTGCCTCAAGTTCATCAGCCTGGGCGTATAATTGATCCAGCCTAGCGGGGTCAGTAGCCTCTTGAATTTCCCTTGAAACCTGCTGGAGTTGGGCTAAAATCGGCTGGGTCTTGACAGTGAGGGCCAGGGAGCATTCCTGAAGGCCCTTTAGGAGGTCACGAGCCTCTCGTGCCGTGGAATGAAGTGCTTCCTGCATTTGAGATGCCTGCCCCTGCTTGGCGGCCGACTGGGCTGAATAGTCGACCGCGGGCTCGGCCAGCTCGGGACGGGTCGCCAACGCGGCACGAAGCTCATGATTCTCCCGGTGTAATGCCTGAATGACAGTCCGGAGGTGGATAGCTTGCTTAGAGAGGCTGGCTGCAGCGATTTCGAGAGGCAGCACGAGAGAATGAGGCTCTACAGATGGCCAGAACTCGGAGAACATCCGGGTGACATTGGTGATCATTGCTTCCATCTGCTCCCGTGCTGTGCGGAGTTGGTCGCACTGTTCAGTACGTGCGGCAATTTGGTGTTGCTGCTCGGCACATTGCTGCTGGAGTCCCAAATTTAATCTTTCGGCCTGCTGGGCCGCCCTTTGAATCAGTAGATACAGTTGAGCTGGATTCTCAGGCTGGAAGGTGGCGGTCCCAGAAGCGCTCTGCGCTGGCATTCACTCCGGCAACAGTTTCCCACCGGCAACTATTCGAGTGACATGCTTAATAGGTGAGAAGGGCATGGCCTCTGGATGTGCAGAGTCAACCATATTCAGATCTAGCGGTTCTTGTTGATCAATGTGGTTCGGTTGTGGAGGGACTGTGGCCGCCAGCGGAACCTCAGCAGACGCAAACCCGGTGTGCCGCTGCTGTGTGAATATATTAGTGAAAGGAGGGTGGGGTTCGACCGCTGAGTCGATCGGTGGTATGATTGGGGTAGCACCAGAGTCAACCTCAGCCCCGCGGTCCCCACCCATGAGTTCCCGGATAAGGGGGTCGGACACCGTAGCCGAGGAATTCGACGAGGGGGGTGAAGTGGCAGGCGGAGGAACGATGGATGGAGCGATGGACAGTGTGGTGGGGGTATGTGGCAAGCGAATGTTGATGAACTCAGACGGGTCGATGAGGGGTTCCTCTTGAATCAGTACCCCGGTGCTTGGGGGCGGTGGTGGATCATTTGCAGTGAGGTCCACCACCGGACTGGCCTCGGTGGTGCGGTCCCTCTTAGCTTGAGGGGCCTCGGGTGGATCCCTAGACCCGCTTGTCTCGGCCATCGGGGTCATGAGTGTATCAGCAGAGGTAAACAGGATAGCGGGGATGGGGGAGGTGAGCGGAGCGGTACGGGGGTGCAAAGTGGAACGAGAGAGCTGAAATTCAGAAAATAAAGGAAATGGGGTAGCACCGCTAGAAATAACCTGGGCCGCCGCATTGAGATTTCATACCTGGGTATTGAAGTGGCGGACGACAGGGATGAGCGGCTCGGGGATTTCTTGTGATGGCACTGCCACCGCCGTCTCGGCAGGCTGTTACACTGGTGCCATCCTATCAAAATTGTATCTGGGGAGCCCGTCCCGCATGTGCTTCATGACCCCCGGCCATGAACAGACTTCACGGTGGAAGGTAGCATCGTCCAACTGGAATTTCAGCAGCATCATTCGGAAGGTGTCTGTCGGAACGCAAGCGGGGCAGAGGTAAGTATGCTTGTGACTTACCTCGAACCACACTTGCTCACTATAGTCATCCAACAGGTTCCTGGGCACCCGTTGCTGGCATGCCACCACATACGTCATTAGCCGGTACCACGACCGAAACGCATCCGCATTCACCAGTCTAGTACTGGGGTCATTTGAGACCTGCCATGGAGTGAATTTCATCGCGAGGGGCTGGCCCTCGGGGATCTCTGCTGGGAACCGGATGGGTGGAGTGTGCCAGTTCCACATGGCAAAAGCAATAATCAGATAGCCATAAATAAAGGTAGTTGCGCGCTTATAATTCTCCTCGCATGCATCGAACAGCTCTTTTAACAAGAAGGAACACCAATTCAGTTTGGTGCCTTGGACACAATGTTCAGCAATATAAATGGTATCAAGAGTGCATTCGCCCTTGGTGTAATGCCTCATTGTCTTGCTGGCAATGAGGTAACAGGCGACTTGAATCTCGGGCTTGTTAATGAGGTCGATCTTGGCTCCTTTCCCCCCCTGCGAGTGCCATATTTCGTATAGAATTCTGCATCACCCGACTTTCGTGCGCGCTTAGAGGAGGTCTGGTAGGCCGTTGAGACGTCTGCGCCAGTCTGTGAAAGCCCTGTGAGGCGATGAATATCTTCGGCGTGAATGGGAATTTCCTAGGTCAGCCACAAAGACCCATTCTGAATTTGGCTGAGGAGGAAGCGTGTACACTGCAGAACTGGTCCGGTGGTGCCAAAGACCAGAAGATTTCTCAAGTTCATCAGGGACGAGGTCTGAAGGCCCTTGAATGCTGGTAACAGGCGACTGGTGGGGTTGTCGACTGTAGTGCAGTAGTCCTCCATATATGCCTGCCACTGGAGGGATGGTAATTCGCCAGCATTTGAGAGGTTGGCGTTGATCAAGGATGCACTATCATATTTGCCCACAAGGGACTCAGTCTTGTGAGTCCGAGTGTCAAGCTCTGGTTCAATAACGGCTGGGATGGCCTTCGGCATTTTGGCCCGGCGCTGATAGACCTGTAGAATCTGCCTTGGGTGCCTTTCCTGGTGCGATGCGTTCTGAGAATTGAATGGCTCTGGTGCAGCTGCAATTGCTAATTCGAACGGGTCCGGCATTCTGGTGCTTTTGGTGTCCATGCAAGTTATGTCAGCACCGGGCACGAGTGGAGTTGATGAGACCCCCTGACGAATTAATTCCTGTTGGCATTCTGTCTGCGATAATCGTGCGATCAATCGCATGCCAATGAGTGTTGTGACAGTTGCTGACGGTGGTATGGGGAAATGGGCGGACGCGACGGCTAAGGTTACTGCGGGTGATGGTCGAATGATGACGGTGCAGTTACTGTCAAATATGGTAATTAATGATGCAGATCTAGGCGATCCTACGGACTGACACAAGTACGTGGGTGGATTGAGCTGGACTGACGTGGAGACTGGTACGGAGCCTACAGGGATGACACACTGGACCGGTGCCGCCCCGACCACAGTCGGTTGCGGTGCGGCCCCCGCAACTGAGTGGTTATTGACACACTACCTATGAACAGAGAAGACCTCCTACGCTCATCCCGGTTGCGGGAGAGTTATTCAACTATGCTACGCTACGGGTGCTCTCGGGTGCGAGAGTTATTAATGAGAAATGAAAGGTATTTACTCCTGGTAGGGTTTCAGGCGTGCGCCATTCACCCACCCAGGAAGAACCGTACCGTCCAGCTGTGCCAACCGAACGGCTCTGGAATCGCGAATCTCGATAACAAAGTAGGGTCCCAACCAGTGCATCTGGAGATTTCCTAGGAACTTCTGGAACCTGCTGTCGTATAAAAGAACTTTGCCACCAACCTGAAAGATTTTGTGCTTAATGTGGCGGTCGTGCCACGCTTTCTGCCGGTCTTTCTGAACCTTCTGGTGGAATTCGGCCAGAAAGCGGGCCTCATCCAGTTCCTGTAATTCATGGAGGCGCTCCTGGAGGGAGGCCTCTTCCGAAAACTTCAAAGACGTGGTGGTCAACAGGCTTGGTACAATAAACTCAGCGGGGATCACAGCCTCCCGGCCGTACACGAGCTGGAACGGCGTTTGATTGGTCAAGCGCTTCACCGTAGTCCGATAGGCCCATAAGGCCGCTGATAGGCGCTCGTCCCAATCATCCCGCTGGGCATTGCAAATCTTAGTCAAGCCTTTCTCAAGAATCTTATTGAAGGCTTCCACCGTACCATTAGCCTGCGGGTGATACGGGCTACTCTTGTGATACTGAACCATGAAGGTGTCTAGCAGTGTCTTGACCGTGTCATTAATGAAGTGCGTACCCTGATCACTGGTTAAACTTCGCGGGCAGCCAAACCCGCAAATGATGTGCTCAAAAATGAACCGGGCGGCGGTATCCGCTGTGCAGTCGCGTACTGCGGCTACCTCAGCCCACCTGGTGAGGTAATCCGTGGCAGTAATGATGTACCGGGCCTTGAAGTGTCTGGCAACCGGGGCTATGGGGCCCATGAAATCGACAGCCCACTTCTCGAACGGCCGCAACACATGCACTGGGTGTAACGGAAGCTCGTCCCGGTGAGAGGGCCTTCCCGTCCTCTGGCAGACATCGCATCTCTTCACGTAGGCCTTACAATCAGTATGTACTGTCAGCCACCACAGGCCAGCTTGGAGCACCTTTCTTGCGGTTGGTTTCGCACCCACATGCCCTCCCGCAACACCGCTGTGACATTCCCACATTACCGCTTCCCGTTCGTGGTCAAGGACGCATCTACACAAAACATCATCAAGGCCCAGTTTGTATAGCTGCCCTGCGATCAATTGGTAGTCGGCGGCACGGACGACCAAATGTCGTTTCTGAAGCGGGGTATAATCCTGAGGGCATTGCCCCGTGGTCAGATAGGCGGCAATGTCGGCCAAGTAATCTGGTACAGCTTCGACGCGGAAGAGGTCAGCGTCTGGCAACTAGTCATCAAGGGAGCTGTCATTCTCCCCCGTCTCCAACCTGGATAGGTGATCAGGCCCGACATTCAACCTCCCGGGCTTGACGATTACTTCGAACGTGAATTCTTGAAATAGCAGAAGCCAACGGAAAATCCGTCCTTCCAGAACAGGCTTATTGACCAGGTACTTTAGGGCAGAGTGGTCTATGAAGAACTTGAACTTGCCCCCTAGAAGATAGTGGCGGAACTTCTGAAGAGAGTACACCATCGCCAGCGCCTCCCTCTCGGTCGTGGTGTAATTCTTCTCCGCATTGGACAGTTTGCGGCTGGCAAAGTAGATCGGGTGGTCAACGGTTGTATCGCCAAGTTGGGCCAAGACAGCCCCAAGTGCAACACTGGAAGCGTCGATATGCACATGGAACTACTTATCCCAGTCTGGATGAACTAGAATAGGCGCCAACGCCAGCTTTTTCTTCAGGGTGTCCAAGGCTACCCGACACTCCTCCGTCCATTGGAAGACTGCGGACTTCTGCAGAAGCTGTTCCAACGGAGCAGTGAGCTTGGCATAATTGTGGATAAACCTCCTGTAGTATCCCGTGTGCCCGAGCAACGCCCGCAACTGTTTCACCGTCTCGGGGGCCTCCATGTATATGATCACCGCAAGCTTGGCGGGGTCGACGCAGACCCCTTGCTTGCATACCACATGTCCCAACAACGTGCTGAACGGAATGGCGAAAATACATTTCTTTAAGTTCAAGGAAATCTGCAGCTGGCGACACCGATCAAACATGACCCGCAACAGGGTAGCATGTTTCTTTAAGAAACTGTAGACAGTCCAGTCATCCATGTAGACTTCCAGGAACTTGTGAATGTACTCTCGGAAGGCGGCGATGACAATCCGGGAAAACACGGCCGGAGCATTCTTCAAGCCAAACGGCATGACGTGGTATGAAAACGACCCCGATTCGGTGGTGAATGTGGTCTTAGCCTTATCTTCTTCCATAATACGCACCTGATGGTAGCCCGAAAAGCCATCAGTGAAAGAGTAGGCCTCGTTCCCTGCAACATGGTCCAACACTTCGTCGCTGAAAGGGGTAGGAAACGGATCATGAATGCAGGCATTGTTCAGACTGCGATAGTCGACACAAACCCATATCTCCGCCTTGTCCTCATCATTTTGGATGATGATAGGGCTCACCCACTCTGCTTCCTCCACGGGAAAGATTAGACCCGCGGCCAGCATCTTATCGATTTCCATCTTAACCTTCTCTTTAACCCGCGGGTTCAGCCGGTAGGGTCGGTGCTTCACAGGCCTGGCACCTGGTTTCAGCATGATGCGCATTTCGCCAAGGTCGCCTTTGATGCCCTTCAGATCTGCGACCGACGAAGGGAACAAGTCCTCATATTCCTGGAGGAGGCTGAAAATCTCCTTGGTCGTCTCCTCGTCCCAGTAATCGCCCACTGTAGCCAACTTAGGCTTCTACTCCGTACCGATGTTTAGCTTCTTTGTCGTCAGCGGCCGTAAATGGATCCCTTCAGTGGCCGGCTCTTCGTTAATGTTCCACTCGCCTTCCTTCTCTTCGAAATACAGGTGCCTCAGGTCCTCCAGACCATCGTTGTCCGGATCGCCGTCAATCCTTTGGCAAACCAACTCTTGCACGGCCTCAGGACGGGCGGGCAGCGTGCAGCCGTCGGTCTGCGGATCGCGGAAAACAGTACCGCCCTGATAGCATGCAATGCCTGAGATTCCAACTCTGTGTCTCCCGTGAAAGAGAAGCACCGCGCAAATTTTCTCACAACTTCTATCCAAGAACTAGTCCCTCGTTTCCGTTCTTCCTCCAAGTACCATGCGTGGGGAATGGTGTCTAAAGAGTGGACAAACCGATGAACCCACAGCTCTTCCGGGTATCCTATACTTCGCCACTGCTCCTCACAGGTCCGCAATTGGTCCTGTGGATTAGAAGTCCCAAAGTACCGATGCCTGCTTTGAGGGCCTTCGTCTTCTTTGAACCGTGCCGCAATGCGTCCGCTACACTCTTCCACCGCGACAAGGTATTGCGGTGATTTTTCCACCAGCGGGCGGCTGTAGACTGTAATTCGACGTCCAAAAGGGGTAGTCTGCTCCGTTCCGGTACGATGTCCTCAACCTTGGTAATAAAAGTGTTGACAGCTTGCATGTTTGACAGGGTGGGGTATTCTCTGAACTCAGCACCAATCCCACTGACGCGGCCAACATGAGCACATCTCCGCGTGCTGGTCTCATACCCCCCTTGTTGCCAGTCTTCCCACGCGAGTTCGGATCCCAGCTCCGAGCTCTGGACACTCCGCCAACTGTCAGAGCCAGTTGCGGTCGGGTTAATGTAGTCTTCCCGCTTCCCTGCAGTCATCTTGTAGAAGTGGTCCATCATCTGAGCATCCTCCCGGTTATCCACCGTCTCGGTATACCTTGGGCCTTGATATGGGTCGAGAGGCTGAGTGACCTGGACCTCCCCATATTCAAAGATCATCAGCTCCTTTTTGAGGTCGATGACAGCATAATTCTCAAAAGCCCAATCAATGCCTAACAGGGCGGGGTAAGGATCCTTGTCTCCCATAATATCAATAACCTCAAAATCAGTGTACGTCTTTACCCCGCAATGTTGACCTCGACACCTTTGAGTCGGCCAATCGGCAGAATGCAGTACTGGTTCACCATTCTGAGTTGAATGGGCGAGTAGGCCAGCCGTGGCTTTCCGAGAGCCTCCCACGTCTTGCGCGGCAGGATGTTGACGTCAGACCCTAAATCAAGCATGGTGTCGCTGATTTGGAATCCCCCAACCTGCGTATTGAGCCAGAACTCTTTACCTGTTCGTCACTTATTTCGCTTGATGCGCTGCACCGATTGGGGGGTTGTGTCCACTGGTTCCCCCAATCCTGTCCTCCCCTGCAGTGCCCCTTCCAAAGTACACTTGAGCTACTGCCGCAGAGCAGCACTGTCAACAATCTTGAGGAATAGCTGGATCCACTCTTCAATCAGGGTTCCTGGGGCGTGCTGTGGCCCAGGATCTATCGGCAGGGGTGCCATCAGGTCTCCCGCTTTGCGCAGCTAAGAAAATGCCTCAACTGCCTCCTGAAAATACTTCTTTTGTGCCTCGGGTCTGATTACCCGATGCTGGGAGGCTGGCCTGGCAACTGGTGTCGGCTCCTTTCCGCGAGCGTCCTCCCCTGTTTTCTTGCCGCCCCTAGTCACAATAGCGATGTTTTGCATGGCCGGAGTCGCGGCCACCCGCGGCTCGGCGTTTACCAAGTTCGTTCCCCTCTGGCGTGCACGTTCTTCCCACTTTTTGATGAGCTCGGGACAGTCTTCTGTAGCATGGGTGTTTACACGGCACTGGGAACACCACGGATGGTGAGGGAGGGGACATTCGCGAGCCACATGGCCCTCCTAGTCGCAGTTATAGCATTTCACTGGCCTGCGGCCCCCAGCGCGGCCTCCGCGCGCCCCGCCCCCTCTTCCTCTAGGAGCCTCATTCACCCTATAGGAGGGTCGGTCTAACCGGTCCGCGAGTGCATCGAGAGCCCGGCATTGCTCAGTGTTGTGAGTCGTGGAAGCGCAAAACTCACAATATACGTTGCTTGGCACGTTGGAATACTTCTGTAGGATCGGGCACATCCGAGGTGGATGTCCCACCGTCCGGCAAATCTCACAATACTTCGTGGCGGCTGGGTTGAGCTGGGAGGGGAACCCCGCATACTGCTGTTGCGGCTGGTATACCCCCTGCGGATTCAGCGCCACGCCACCCCCTGTGGGTGGCCCCCCTTGAATCACCGCGACCGAGGGTCCCACCCCCATGCCACATAACCGAGGACACTCAGTTGCGACATGGCCTTCGACCAGGCAGTGAGTACACCAAACGTTCGGCCTGGCTGGTCTGACCAGTTGTATCCCTTTGAGATTTTCAGTCAAGCTAGCTATCTGATGCTGCAATCCCACCAAGGAGGGATCCTGTGGGGCTGGACCTCCCCGATATTCCTGACGGTAGTCTGCCATGGCCTCGATCTTCATGGCCTGCTCCAAAGCGTCCTGCAGATTGTCAATCTTCTGTTGGGTGAGGGGGGTTCGCGTCAAGGGAAGCAAAGCCTTGATGAAACAGTCCCTCTGATGGTTCGGATCGATCGGGTAACTGAGTTTCCCAATCGTGTCCTTGAATCGCCGCATTAGCTCCCATGCGGTTTCTCCTTCCTTTTGTTTAATTTCCCAGAGCTCGGACAGACCCTGTTGGTCCATCTGGGGAAGCTTAAATTCCCGGAAAAAATCCCGCTTCACATCCGCAATGATGGGATTTGGGTGGGCCTCGGACCACTTGATGAACCATCGCAGAGCCCTCTCTCTGAGCGTGGTTTGGAACTCTATTAGTTTCCCTGCGTCCGGCGTCTGTCGAGCCCTCCAAATGGCTTCGCACACATACCAATGTTGCTCTACATCATCATTACCCTGGCCCGATAACTCGGGATACCGGGTAAAAGACCCAGCCATGTTCACTTGCGGCAGGTTGACCAGGATAAATCCTCCGGGTCCTGGTTGCGTGACTGTTCCACTTGGGAATGCAATACTACTAGTGCTGCTGCTACTAACGGGTGTCGTCGTCGACACTGAACTACTGTGCAATTGACTCAATGCTTTAAATTTAACGAAAATATTACTCAAAGGTTGATAAAGTACTAGGGGAAGGTAGGGATCCTGGCCATGCAGATTGGGGGGGTATGGTAGCCTGGAGAACTGAGTGTCGTCTACTCTTGAAACAGCTGCTGCATCACAACGTACCATTAGCCATCGGAACTTCCCTCGGGCTGCATACCTTCATCATCTTCATCAGTCACCATCTCTCTTGCTTGCTTGGAGGGGCTCCCATGCACCCATCGCACTCCCACAGCGGTCCCTTCTCGTCCCTGGGTATCCGTGTCCATACTTCCTACCATCTGAGGCGCCTCCTTCTGATTCTTCCTCTCGATCTCCCGTCTTTTCAAATATCGCATCACCCTTCTCCGCCACCTATCGGCAATCTGTGCCCGCCGATGTGCACGTTGCTCCCTCAGCATCCCTACGGCCTCAGCATCCATTCCCCCCTCCCCGTGTCACACTCTACGTAGCATCGGTCCCTTCAACCCTTCCCCCAGCACTGGTAGTTTACGCTTCCATACTCATCTTATGGAATTCTATCAACCCTTCATCCACCATCAGAGCTTTAATCCACAGCGAAATCTCCTTGAGCAGCTTCCCCCTGAGCCCGGAGCGGAAGATAGCCTCGGCCTTCGAGAAGGATTGATAGCACTCAGCAGCAAACTCCACAATGTATCCTTCCAATGTGGTCTCCACCCAAAAATCCACCACGCGGGTCAATTCGGTGTTCAACCGATGCAGAGCCACCAGATCTCCGTGCGCCCACCTGCGGTTTATCTTCCGCGAGGCATCTCAAGGCACCTTCATCCGTAACCTCTGCAACCAATTGTAAAGGTCGGTAGGGAACTTTCCCCAGAAAATTTCGTACGTATCCCCGGCTAAATCTGAGAAAAGGACGAGTTCCTTGATCGCTTCCTCCCCTTTCTTAGTCAACTCCGCTTGCTGAGCAATGAAATGGTCTAAATGATTATCCTACCATCGCCGTATCTCCCCTTCGAAGATTCGCGATACCATGGTCTAGATCCCCTCATATCATGCGGGTCCCGGCAACGGAACCATTTGTTGGCGATTGATCAGGTCTCGCGGGCAAGACCCAGGTTCAGGAGTTGTGGCCAACAATGGAGTCCGCTGTAGTCTAGGATCACGCTGGCATTATCACCCTACTCTGAGGAGTAGAGAGTCTCACCCGAGGCGTGCCGCGACCACATGCAGAAAGGGAATAGACCAGTGGCAAGGGACAGATCCGCAACTCATTTCCATCAGTGATTAGATTGCATATATAGAATCACATATGCAACAGCATTCAAGAAGCATACAGATATTAAGCAAATGAAATTTTAAAGCGTCTCAACCAACACACATGCATGTGAATCACACAAATAGACAGTAACCTTCAATTGTATTAGCTCTTGGCCAAATCCCAGTTACATAGCTTTGCAATGGGCTTATAGATCTGATACATATGCCTTGCGGAACAGAGATTTTACATCAATAGACCGTAGAAACTACAGAGACCTCATCCATGCTCTGGATTCCTGCTGCAGCATGAATTTCCTCTCCTTAGTCGCTCTCTTCTCTCTTATGCCGTGGAAATCATCTCTTCTTTCATCCGGGTGACTGCTATTTATTCACCCGCTGTCGCGACTGTTAGTTCTTCTTATGTCCTTCTTCAACTGCTTCTAGCTTTTCTCTGATTATTTGTGTGTTCTGCTTGCATTCTTCTGCTGTGTATTTTCCTTATCTGTACTTATGCATCTAGTTTCCTCCGCTATGTACCTGTTTCGTCGCAACCTTGGTAGCTCCGTCGTTTGATGTGGTTGCGGCTGCCATGTGCCCTCGTTCCGCAACCCCAAAATCTGGCCGTTGGTTCAAATTCAAAACATTCAAAACAAGGTTTTTCAAAACAAGGGCCCAATGTTCGGTGGAAAACCGTACCGCAGAACAAGATAAAGGTTTGAGGACGTATAATGGTGGGGAGTTCTGGGAAGAACAATTCAATAGCTCAGAAGAAGTGTGTAGCAACATGGACCAGGGTACTCCGCAAGCACACCTCAGCATAAAACCGAGTTCCACAAAGGCAGAACAACGTTGATGGAACAGTTAAGAAGTGATAAACAAGGGTACCCAAATTGTTGATTACTAGCGTAGGCAAAGGACTAGGATGCGCGGTCTATGGGTATCACCTTCATCAGGCCAAAAAGGATAAGACTCCACATGAGGTATGGACTGGTAGGAAACCCTCTCTTTCACATTTGAGGGTATTTGGATGTGATGCATATGTACATGTTCCAAAGGAGAAAAGGACCAAGCTGGATAATAAATCTGAAAGGTGCATCTTTATTGGGTATAAGGATGGCTTAAAGGGTTACAAGCTTTGGAACCCAGAAACAAGGAAGTTTGTGTACAACTGAGATGTGGTGTTTAGAGATGTGAAAGATGTTTTTAAACATGAATTCCTACCGAAGGAACCTGAGAAGATAGATTTTGAGCTAAAGGAGGATGAATCAGACTCTACAACAGAAAAAGACTCAGAAGAGGAAGAGCCACAAACTCCAGCTATGAGAAGATCAGTTCGAGAAAGAAGGCAACCAGAAAGGTATAGTCCATCTTCTTTTTGTTCAAGTTTTTCCTTAACTATAACTGATGATGATCCCAGAACTATCATGGAGGCAGTAGATTTAGAGGATGGAAAATTCTGGAAGAAGGCCATGGTTGATGAAATGGCATCCTTGCACAAAAATGAGGCATGGGATCTGGTGGAGTTGCTGGCTGGAAGGAAGCCCATCGAGAGCAAATGGGTGTTTAAGAAGAAGATGAATGTAGAAGGCAAGGTAGAGAAATACAAAGCTCGGTTGGTAGCAAAATGTTATTCCTAGGTGTTGGGAATTGATTTTGGTGATATTTTTTCTCCTGTTGCCAAAGTTACTTCTATTAGATTACTTTTATCTGTTGTTGCTGCATTTGATTTTGAGATAGAACAGATGGATGTGAATACAAAATTTCTTCACGGGGATCTAGAAGAGGAGATCTACATGAAACAACTTGAAGGCTTTATGGTGAAGGGGAAGAAAGAACTAGTATGCAGGTTAAATAAGTCTCTGTATGGGTTAAAACGGTCACCAAGGATGTGGTATCAGAAATTTGATACCTATATACGGGGACTTCGCTTCACCAGAAGCAAGGAGAATCACTGTGTTTATTTTAAATTAATTGGTGATTGTGTTATTTATTTGGTCTTGTAGGTGGATGATATGTTGTTGATTGGAAATGACAAATAAATTATCCAAGATTTGAAGACCCAATTGTTCTCCAAATTCGACATGAAGGATCTTGGTGCTGCAAACTATATTTTGGACATGGAAATTAAGAGAGATCAAGCAAAGAGGAAGCTCTGGTTAAACCAGAGGAAGTATGTCAAGACTATATTGCAGAGGTTCAATATGCAGGATAGTAAACCGGTGAATGTTCCTATTCCTTTAGGTGTAAAGTTGTCTATTGAACAGTGTCCCAAGACACAAAAAAAGAGGAGGATATGTCACGTGTTCCATATGCAAGTGCAGTGGGTAGCCTAATGTATGCAATGGTCTATACTAGACCAAACATTGCACATGCAGTGGGAGTATTGAGCAAGTTTATGTCAAACCCAGGGAAGGAGCATTGGACAATAGTGAAGCGGGTTTTTAGATATTTGCGTGGCACTAGTGATTATGGCTTGTGCTACCATGGAAGACCAGGATTGGAAAGAGTGTTGGACATTCATGGTTTTGTTGATGCATACTGGGCTGGAGATCTGGACCAAAGAAGATCTACAAGTGGGTATGTGTTTAGCCTATTTGGAGGTGCAGTCAGTTGGATGAGTAAAAGACAATCTGTAGTGGCTCTTTCAACTACAGAGATAGAATACATGGCAGCCACTCATGCAATCAAGGAAGCAGTTTGGTTGCAGAGATTGTGTTCAAGTATGGGGTTGGTGCAACGAGCTATAAGGATAGACTGCGATATCCAAAGTCAAATTTTCTTGGCTAAGAAACCTGCATATCATTCAAAGACAAAGCACATTGATGTTCAATATCACTTTGTGAGATATATGGTTGAGGATAAAAGGGTGTTGCTGGTAAATTTGGACACTTTGAAGAATTTTGCAGATGCATTGACGAATTCTGTGAGCACTCACAAGTTCTCTTGGTGTAGAGAAACAATGGGTGTTGCAGAGATGGACTAAGCTCTCTTGTGGCCCCCTTGCAGAAAGAAAACAACAAGTGGGAGAATTTTGGGTATGTGTTATAAACTATGTATGTTGTGTCGGGCATAGCAGGGGGGTCACAAGAGGGATGGCAGCCTCCCTGTCGGGGTCCGGGGCAGCGCCCCGAGAAATTTTTTTGGTGTGCGGACCCACCCATGGTTTTGTGCATGAGTTTGCACATGGTTTTGTGGGACGATGGTTTTCAGCCCCTGGTATTTTGTAGATCCGGTCAAGGGAACTATGGTTATGTCCTAATCCAGGGTTAATGCATTGGGGTTTATGTATGCTTCGGCATGTATATATATGTGTTGTAATACTAAAAGGAATATAATGAAAAATTAAGTTGGTCGGCCCGATTTGGGATCCAGGGGAAATTTTCTGTGTTTATCTGTTTTATGTTTTATGCTCTTGCTATTGTTTATTTTCTGTTTTAAGATCCATTTGTAGATAATTTATGTTCAGGGTTAAAACCTAAAAATACAAGGTTATGTGGACCTTTCATAAAATAGTCAAGGGACTAGTTGCATATATTTCTTTCCATTGACTAATAGAACCCTCATTTTTTCCTTAGTAACTAAGTTAACTTGATAATCAACCACTAAATTGTTCTCACATAGATTATGATATTAATGAAAATTTCTAAATATTTTTTTCACACCCATGATCCTTTCAAGAATGGATGCCAAAGGCAACTAGAAATTCAGTGGGGACAGTAAAAATGTGAGTACTTAAATGTTAATTTAAAATGCCCTGCCATTATGAGTTTTAGAATATTGAGAAGTTAATTGGTGATATTTTAACCTTTACGGGAGTGCATATGCTTCAACCACATTATTGGAGATAACCCTAGGCTCCAAGCATAAGTATAAACTATTTCCCCTCCAAGGCTATAGATAACCCCTCTTACACTTACCATTGCAAGGTGTAATATTGTGGTTTTTAACCATTGGAATTTTTGGATTATATCTTAAATTAATTTTAACCATGGATTTATCAAGCATAGAGATTGATCAAATTAGGTGAAATTTTTGTTTACAATGTAAATTCTTGACTTTTGTACCTTAATGGATTTGATCCCTTTCGATGTTTCAAATATCTACTAATTTATTAATATTTTTTTAAGGCCTAACTCTTCTACATTTTAGCTTTTTCCTGCCCAAATCCAATAATAATTTTTCTGGTGAAATCATGTTTTTTGGGGTCTACAATGCAGAAATGAATTCAATGTCCTGAAAAACCCATGGATCACTCATATTATGCAAATTTCATAGCTCAAATGTATTTCAAACAAATCCCTACTAATTTTGAGAAAAATTAAACGAAAAGTATGTATATAAAAATCCAAAACATAGAAGATTTAGACTATGCTTTTTATAAACTTTAACTTGATACAAATTTTTCTAGCTATTGTTATTTTTATTTTATTATTTCGTGACACATATTATAAATAGACATAGGTGTATGATGCATCTCTCAATCTAATTAAATCATGAACATGTTGCAATTAGGCTATTTATTTTATATATATGAGGACAAGTGGGATGAATTATGGTGACTCTAGAATGTAAAAATGTAGAACTCAGTATAGTATTCCTAGTGCGGAGTCTAAGGTAAAGATACAATTAGTGAATAATCATAAGTGAAATTTGCGGGCTTTGATCAAGGTGTGAGTTATTTGAATGCCCTCTACATTTTTAGGAGGTGGTATTCCTCTTTTCACTCACCGAGATATTTCAAAGCATAGAAATTTAATCATTCAACACATTCACCTATGAGTAGTGTTAGGTTCCTATAAATTATAGTGATCAATTTATGATTATCTACTTATTTATTTTGGGAATTTGCTGGTAAAGTTTAGCCTATGAATCACTAGGTGCCATAGCCTAAAGTTTTGCTTGTCCAATGAGCCATTTAGTTCTTGAACTCCTATGGCCAAGACAAGTCTGAACATTTGGGATATTTTTTGCATATAAATTCTGGGTCAGATCATGTTGCAGGTGTTTTCATGGTAAATTTCTCAAAAGCATCTTTCCAACGGTATATCTAGTGCTTCAAACCGACTTCTGAATCAAAAGATAGAGCAAGTTGAAATTTTCTCCTCAAAACCAAAAAACAAAGAAAAATTCCTGAGTATGAAATTATTTATTTGAATTATTGAAAATAATTTAAAAATCAAAACTCTAAACATTAGAACCACATTTACTTTCATGCATCAACCAATAATAAATTCTAAAGTCAAGGTAAATTGTGTCCCCACCCCACACTTAACTATTAAATCACCCTACTCTTTCATGCTTCGAGATATGTGCATGTTTTCATCAGTGGTAATTGATGAATTTTGGGGGTCCTCCTTTTTTACCTTTAACCTACCTGCCAAAAAGTTGTTTTTCACTTTACTTCTTTTTACAATTGTCACCCTCTTATTAATTTTGGACCCCCCTCCTAAACCTCTTACTACCTACCCCTATTAAACCATAAATTGTATTGATTTGAATATTACTATGTATGGCGGGAAGGTCAATGGTTTTGTTTGATTAATCAAATTTATGTGGAGTTGGAGCTTGGATTCCTCTAAATCTTGGGTGATACATTTATGAAATAATTTTTACGAATGAAGGAGGCTGAACTGAGGAAGGTGAAAGGAGATTTTTTACAAGTCATATACTTATGAAACTAATGTACATGTGAAAGCAAAAAGGAGGCTAAGTAAGAATAAGACTTGAGGTGAGGTGAGTAAAATGCGACTTAGGAAGGTGAAAGGAGATTTTTTACAGGTCATATACTTATGAAACTAATGTACAAAAGAAATTTGACAAAAGGAATTGAACGAGAGTGAAAAGTCACTTATTTTCATTTATTTTCCTCTTTGCATAAAGGAATATTTAAATTATTTTGAGATTGAAAATTATTTTAATTATTTTAAAATCAAAACCATGAGAGAAAAACAAACAACAGTTTTCACATAGATGGGGAAGGAAAATGGATTATGAATGAAAAATGTACGGGAACATGAGATTTGGATAAATATTTATCAAAATATTTTACAGGGGTAAAAGGCAAAGTAAAAACAAAAACACATCGATAAACAACGCATGGTTTTAAAAATCCATGGAAAGACAAAAACACATGGTTTTTAAAATCCATGGGAGGGAAAAACAAGATGTGGATTTAGAAAACAAGGCATGGATTTGAAAACATCACATCAATTTCAAACTAATATCGTTTATTCAAATAAATATGTTGAGATTTTATGAAATTCATATTCATTTATAGGTTTAATCAAAATATTTGGAAATATTATTCAGAATATATTATTTTTTCCCCAAATATTTTGTGACAATAAGGAAGTGTTCAAAAGATGATGAAAGGAAAAAAAAACAATATAAATTGAACTCAAAGGGATAGCTAGTTGATAAAGATGACAGAATTAATCAGGTTGAAAGGGAAGCTAACATGTTTATGAAGAAAACTTCAACCTCTCCAAATTCCAAGGCAGAAGATCAACATCAGTTGACCAATTTCCAGATATGAAGGCTGAATTTGTTCCAACAGTTGCAAATTTCCAGTGATTGATTTTATCTTTAATTATTATTCAATTTTTTTCCAGAAATTGTTAGATATTATTTTGTAATCAGTTCCTTTTGGAATCTGAAGTTATTTCAATAGGAAATTTATAAGTACGTTCTAATTAGACTTATCAAAGGGTTGGGACTTGTATGAAGAAAGACGCTTTTTGATGTAAAGTTGTTCACTGAGCTAAAGGTGATCATTTTCAGTAATACAAAAATTTGTTCCAGGATTCATGTGTCACAAGAATTGGCTATGTTTTTTGGTTATGGTTTTCCTCTTCTGTAATTGTTATTTCTCTGTTTTTCCATATGTTATTCCTATATGTATTATTTAAAGAAAATTAAGGGCTGAATTTGTTTAATTACACTCTCCTCTAGCTTATAAACAATATATGTGTTTTCAAATTGAAATTAAATATAGAATTAATTTATAAATTCTCTATCTTTAATTGAATCTAAATCTTTTCCTTCAATTCACCCCACAAAGCTCCAAAGATCTAATAGTCTGCCTACCTTGCCCTGTAACACTTCATCTGTTATTTCTGCACTTGATTTACCTAAGGTTTATGAATCAATTTCCCAATGGCTTATGCTTGAAGATTTAACCAAATATTTCAAAAATCAACCTCTGAACTAAATAACTAGCCCAATACCTTTAATCAACAAATCTAAATCATATAGAGAGATCCCTCTCTAAAGCTAGAAGGACTAGATTCCAGCTTCCAAAGTGGTTTTTTGGTTACCTCTGGGTTTCTCTCACAACCTTGGTAAATTATAGAGTGATAACAAGTAGATCATGTGATTTTTCAAAAGAAACATAGGAAATAAAAATAGTAGAAATAAATATCATCTCATTGATTCATTCCATGGTACATATCCATTCATACATTATGAGCAAAACATACTTTAAGTGAATTCATAGACAAAAAGTACATAAATGGCCCATATTTTTAGAGAACTCTAAAATGATTTCATTCATTCAAAGATCCTAAATAATGATATGATAAAATTCACGAGATCTTAATGCTTAGATAAAAGTATAAAAACCACAGCTTCCAGGGACTCCCGAAAATAGCTTTATGTGAGAGTCTAAAATAATATTACATACTTTAAGTTTGAATAAAGTAAATGCCTAAATTACTTTGCAAAATATTGATACTTAAATGTAAATTTAAATATATTCATTCCTTAAGGGACTAGGATTGGGATCTCGTAGACCAAAAATAAAGGTTGCAGTTAGCGATCAAATTTATAAATATGTAAGACAATTGAGAAATTTGGATGATCAAAGACTAGGGATAAAGAAAAAGGAATTCTTTCAGATAAAATATAGAACAGTCACAAAATTGCAGAAGGGTGACCAATGGAATGAATCCTCTCTCATGCAACATGTGTTGTTGGAGTATAAATTATCTTCATGTATCTATTAATCTAACCGCTAAGGTAGTTATTTGGGATTAAAAATTTTGTTTAAACATTTCCTAAGCCAATATTCGATGTACTCCTTCATTTGTGGGATGATTATATCTCGATTCATTCTTAATTCAAATATTTTCTCTTCAATTTCCTTTGTATTTAACCATATTTTTTCAATAATTGATAGTTGGTCCTCATTTTCATTGAAAAATATAACCAACCACTTTATTATCTCATTCTACAGAAAATTGGTGAAGTTGTCAAATTCATTACCCCGTGATGTTTTAATAACATTCAAATATTCTAGAAATATATCCTTTGGAATTAGCATGGAGACTCTAATAATTCTTGGTCCTTGCATATCCTCAACAACTTTTATGGACTCGAAGAAATCATTACTTCTATGATCATCAATATTTATACATTTAGAAATAACATCTTGTAGCATCTTTATCCTTGTGTACCATCTAGCCATGATTTGTTTGATCTGCTTCCCTATTGGAATCCCTTGCAGATTCTACTGGAAATCACTAAGATTAGAAATCCTATTGATAAATGTCATCAAAAAATTATCATTGAAATGTTGATAACACTCTAAGTCCTTTTTCAAATATTCTAAAAATAAAATAGTAAAAAATTTAGATAAATTTCTTAAAAGAAAACAAATTCCCCGTGCTTCTTCAATAATACCTAGTTGCTTATTGATATTTTACTCTAACATGTGTCATAATACCATTCAATAAATTGTTTTCCTTCTTAACTTTATGCGGTGTGACAAGTTTAGCTACTAATGTAGTTTATGGGGCTTGAATAGACAAAGGGGTCATAAATAGCGGTTTGGGGTTGAGAGCTTTTTTAAGCTCATTAATATTTTTCCTCAATCTCATGTTTTCGTTTCTTGCTCAGTAAAAGAGTGAGAAAGTGAATTCCCTGTGATTTTAGAAGTCCACTGGGTCCGCCTCCTGAGACATCAACCTATGACTTCCACTTTTTATTAACCTTATTATTCTAATTGTGCACCTTTTTAGAATGAGTATTGTGTATTGTTGAAGATTGTTCCTTAAAAATGGTTGGTTCTTTAGCAACTAACCCTTCTACTATCTTCTAGATCTCAGTTAAATGTAGTGTTACCCAATCTGGAACTATAACATTATCCACTTCCATATCAATGAGTCCTTCTACTTGTTGTGGCCCATTTTTAAAGGAAATTTTACTCTTTCATGATGTAACAATGTGTGTTTTCTCCAAGGTATGACGAGCGGGTGGTTCTTCTGCATCATCTCAACCTAATTATCATTCATTACTCTCTCCACAATTTTTAGTTTTTTTTTTTTCTTCTTCTTGGGGTTAAGAAGGAACTTCGTTGATTTTGTGGGGTTGAAGAGGGTTGTGCATTTGTAGGTTCTTTCCTCTTTGTTGGTTTTTCCTTTTGAATTGGTACTCACTTCAGTCACTAAATCATAATTATGCACCATTTTTTCCTTTTCCTTTGACATTCATACTTCATTTTTTCCACTTCCTTCTGTAATTTTGGTGAACAAGTAACCATATCGCATTGATGACAAATGTCTTGAAAATGGGCCCTTGAGATTAAATCCTTGGGCAGATTTGGCCTCACTCAATTTAAAAGGATTTAATGTTTTAGGAAATTATGTTGGATATGCAAAAAAAATCACCAATACCTCTCCAGTAGTAAATGGTAACGAAATAAATTGTTTCTTCATTTTTTTGTCAAACAAAATTGACGAGGAACAATATTGTCTACAAATTTTTGCAAACAAAATATTTATCAAAAATAAATATGAGAAGTAACAATAGTTTATCTTCATAACGATAAAACCTGGTATATTTTTTGTTGTCCTTTTCTACATCCACACATTTTCTTTTTAGGAACTCCTTTTTTTCTAAAGTTTTCCTTTATGGTTAATTTAATATTATTATGTGCCTAAATTCCTTGATAAAGTAGTCCTAAACAAGGTAAAAATGAAACAGAGCATTGTTTTTCCACAAAATAGGGTACCAAAGTTGTATTATTTCTACTATGTTAGTATTGGGGGGTAAATCGTTGATTAAATTACAATATAATATGGCCATCATGAAGAACTTGTAGGTATTGTAATAACCTTCTAATTGAAAATAAATCGAATTGAGATAACTTTCGCCCAGTCGAAGACAATTATTTTCTAAAAGAAAAACTTAATATATACAAGGATGAACTAGGTACATGAGACATAAATCATGTCCCATGTGTAGGAAAACAACCAAAAAAAACATTTGTATGCCTTTGCCAGTAGTGAAATATCAATGAGAGAAAGGTTGGCTAGAATGTGCGTGGTTCAAAGCAAGAAATCTTGAATAACATTAATTCTTCCACCCTAAGAGTTGAGGAAGGCACCAACTTCAGGCAATCTAGTTACTTATTTAGGTCTAGTAACTTAAGAATACTTTTGAAAACTTTGGAAGGTAACAAAATTGGGTGTTTTCCCTGTAAAGAAACTCTAATGGTCTTAGTCTTGGGGTCAAAGTGGCGGGCACACCAACAAACGATTTGTTTTTTAAATCAAATACCTCTAGAACAAAACTAACATTAGTGAGCCCTATACTCCAATTTTGGTTGTTGTTTATCTCTTAAATACTAAAGTTCAAATAACATTGATAAGTTGTAGATCAATGTAAGCTCTTTTTTTTCGCACAAGTGAATTAGCAGTATCTTCACAAATGGGATCCTTCTTTTACTTGCCATATTTCTTTATTCATTCAATGCAATTAGATATGCATGAAAAGTCAAGTAAGGTTTTACAAATCTCTTATTTATTTAATTTTTAGTTTATGTAGCATTTGTAGAAATAGATCGAAATTTGAAATTTCTAATGAAATCAGATTTAAATCAATAGACACAAATTTCTTCTACTCAATTTTTAGAAGAGAAGACATACAATAAAAACACATGGAACCATTCAATCACAAGGAACATGGTATTTTTACTGGGAAACCCAACTCGGAAAAACCCATCCTCTATCTTTATTATATCATATGAAAAAAAATGATATATTACAATGACAACTTCAATCCTTAAAGCTCAACCCGCACTGCAATACTGATCTCTTCCTCCTGAGTCTGCTCTGGAAAATACTTAGCCAAACTAGGCCTATTTCTCCTCATATTTCCTGACGCTATTCAACACCTAAAGAATAGGAAGAGTTCTTATTTCCTTGTGAAAATCCCAAGAGAATGAGCTCACCTACTACATGCAAACTCTATACACTCTCTAGTATACAATAATAAATACAATTATTCATTTTCCCTCCACTCAACTAGGTAGTTCGAATTGCATGCATGACTAGGGTTATTTTTAGTAAATTGACTAATTAACTGAGAGATCAGTGAGTTAAAAATAGTTACAACTAGTCAATTGAACTCATACTGAATCTATTCATAACTGGAGCTCAGATAACTGAGTTTCACTAACTATAACTCCACTACATTTTTAGATCTTAGTGATCAACTCATGCACAAATATACTTATTTCCAACAAACTCAAATTGACTAACTTAACTAAGTGACTCAACCATGTCGCTCCTGCTAATTTAGCCTCAACTTATCCTGCTAATGTGGAAATTTGAATTTCTCCATTTGACTAAGGCACAAGTCAAATGAAGCCTTTTTTTGCTATAATTTAACACTCCCTATTAGCAAGAAAATGGTTTTGCACAACCCCAATATTGCTCCAATGGAATGTACTGTGACACAATTATGTCTTTATCCTGCAACTATTTCCCAAGATCTGACCACATCAACTGACATTGATCTTTATACTACTAAATATTGTGGGCCCCTATAGCAAGGGTAATGATCCATGAGAATAGTATATTGCAACTGTTATTTCTCTCCTATGGACCTTGCCCAAATCTTTGCAACTCTGGTACTAAGGCTCTACATCACCCCACCTCACTCCTGGAGGTATGGTTGCATACATGGTGAAATCTACCTCTAGCTTGTAGAGTATTTAAACCCAAAAACCAATTTGTTTTACTTGTCCAGTAGAAACATGCTTTATATAATATTTCCCCTTACTGAACACCACATCATATCCACAGTCTTCAAGTACAGCTACAAAAACTAGATTTTTCCTTAGACCAGGCACATGCATTACATTCTTTAGGTGAATATGAGAGTCTAAATCCCTCTTAAACGTGACAATGCCAATCCATTTGGTACTATATCTCCCATCATCTTCAAGATTTATGGGTAATTGTAAGACCTTCTCCTCTAGGTTTCTCAAGAATTCCTTATTTCCTGTCATATGATATGAAGCACCAGATTCTAGGTACCACTTACTCCCTCTTACTTTGCTTTCCATGCAAGCAATGGGGGTGAAATCCAACTCGAATTGTAATGTGAGAGCATCTCCTCTTGCTTTTATTGGTGGCTCCTTACTAGATTTCTTATGTGGACACTTGGTTGCATAGTATCCATACTCATGGAAAGGAAAGCATTTAATTTTAATGAGGTCCTTCTTCTTGTCATGGTTCTGGTTGGATTCTGCCTCGCCTTGGGCCTTATTTCCTTTTCCAACTAAAGCACAATATCCTTTCTCATCAGATTTGGATGAGACTCCATATCTAGTGTTTCTTATAATCTCCTCATGCACCAAATCAAACCAAAGTATCTCCAAATTTTGGAGCTTGTCTCTTCCATTAACTGACTCATGATAGTTGTGTCAGAACTTCAAAATACCAAGGATTTCTAAGCTCACAAGTTCATATGGTGGCATAGTCTCTCCTACTCCTCCAAGTTCATCTACAACCTGAGTGAATTTGGATAGTTACTGAACACTATTTTCATTTTTTTGCATTCGAATGTTCTTGAGCTTATATTTCAATGCCAATTTCCTAACATCATGGTTTTTTTTTAATAACTCTATGAGGGTTTTCAACATTGCATAAGCATATTTCTTACCATAAAAACTCAAAACCACATGGTATCTAACTCCCTCTAGGATATTCCTCCTAGCTTTTGCAGTATATTTCTTCCATTGTGCTAGATGTTGTGCATCTAATGTTGTTGGTTTTGGAATATCAAATTGTGTGTACTCCAATACTCCATTATCATATTGTAGAAATTTATTAATACTGATGTATTACCGGATCCTCCTGATCTAACAATATTTATCTTCTTTCTAAATACAGAATCCTTCCACTGTTAAACTTGCGGAAATTTAAAACTCAATTACAAACACATGTGAATAAATTCAATCGCACATAACACAGTTGTTTAATGGGAAAGCTTAAAGCTAAAAACCCCAACTATCATATATTATGTATATCAATGGAATCATGTAATAATCTCATACAAAGCTTAGTACACCAAGCTATCAGTACAATATAGAATCATTACACACTGTCATGTAGAAATTTGCATATCTATGCACCAATTTCTTGCCTCCTGACAGCTTGCCTCCACTACGCAATCCCTGTTGAAGAAGACCCCTGAATGAATTCGAATTGGCCTTTCCTTGACTATGCAATCCTCATTGGCAAATCCAATGTGTTTCAGATGCATTGAATGCATCACTATAGTCACAACGGATAGTCCATCTCACCCTTTGACCTATCTCTCCACTGGGTCTCCACTAGAACTGACATGCACTATAGTTAACTGTTGTATTTGTTCAGTTTTTAGTGAGTTATTAGCTGTGAATTAATTAAATAATTAATTCACTTAACTCTCACTAGTGTATCTTTCAGTTAGACTAGATACAACTAGCTCAACTGAGTTTAACTCCATTAACTGAGTTAAACTGAATAACAACTCCCGTAACTACTCTTCCAACTCTGTCATAACTTTTCCACTTCAGTTCTAACTGAGTCCTTCATGCATGAGCCACCAATAACCCTAGGAATTGCATAATTCCTTCAGCCCACTGATTTGCCAATTATGTTCACTAAAATAAAGTGCTCCAAGAGAATAAGTTGATATTTATTGTCGGATTATTATTAAGGGCTAATAATAATCGACATGCACCTATTTTTAGATTGACTCTATAAATAGTCTTCACCCAATATTCTAAAAACAGAATTTCATCTATTTTTTCAACTGGATCAACCATCTACAAATAGCATCCTGCAACTTATATAATATGCTCACGATGTCTAAAAATAGACATACACCTAAAAATAGCCTGCGGGCCCCACTTAGTGAAGGTGCTTACTTTTCACTAAGCTCATAATCTTGTTGAATCTCACCACTCCCTCTCAAAAAGATAGGGATTATCCTTCACCCCGATCCTGCCTCTATGGTATTCGAATTTGCTCCTTCCGAGTGCCTTCGTCAGAATATCTGCATCCTGATCTTCCGTAGGAATGTACTGAAGCAACATGATCTTCCGCTACACACAATCTCTGATATGATGATACCGGATATAAATATGTTTAGATCTATCATGAAACACGGGATTAATCGAGAGTTTAATACAACTCTGATTATCACAATGTATCATTATAGGATCTAAATCTGAACCGAACAAACCAACCAGGATCTTCCTCATCTAGATAGCCTCACATGTAGCTTGACTTGCTGCCATATATTCTACTTCCACTGAACTGAGTGCCACGGATCTTTCTTTCCTGATGTACCAAGAAACTACTGTAGATCCGATACTGAAAACCCCTCCTGATGTGCTCTTTGTATCTGTTGGGCTGCCTGCCCAATCTGCATCCGTGAAGCCATGCAACTTCACCTCATCCATCTGTCTATACCATAAGCCATACTCAGATGTGCCCCTGAGATACCTCAAGACATGCTTGCCTGCCTTCCAAGGAGCTTCGTAGGCTTAACCATCACTTGACTAAGTTGGTTCACCGTATAGCATATGTCTGGTCTTGTATTAACTAAATACATGAGCAAACCCACCAACTGTCGATAAAAAGTGGCATCCACTACCTCTGCCGATGTAGCATCCTCTTTCCTCCAATTTTCTGGTAGAGGAGTATCCATGGGCTTGCAGCCCTCCATGTGAAACTTACCAAGTATCTCCCGAGCATACTTGCCTTGAGACACAAACAGTTCACCTTCTCGCTGCCATATCTCCAATCCAAGGAAATAATGAAGGAGGCCCAAATCCTTCATCTCAAACTCCTTTTCAAGATCTACCTTGCATGAGTGTATCAGCTACTCATCACCCATTAGTATTAAATCATCAACATAAATAACAATGATTAAAAGCTTACCCTCCACCACAATTTGATACAGGTTTGCATCCTCCTCACTCTTGGTGAAGCCAAGTCTAGTGAAATAGTTGTCGATCCATGTGTACTAAGCACGTGGTGCTAGCTTCAGCCCATACAGTGCTCTTTTAAGTTTGCACACATGCGACTCACTGCTGAAGATCTCAAATCCTTCAGGCTACTCAATGTACACCTCTTCCTCAATGATCCCATTAAGGAACGCAGTCTTCACATCCATCTGATGAATGTGCCAACCCATCTGCGCTGAGAGAGAAAGGATGGTCCTTATGGAAGAATATTGTGCGATAGGTTCAAAGGTTTCTTCATAATCAATCCCCTTGATCTGTTAGAAGACTCGGGTAGTAAATCTTTCCTTATACTTCTGACGCTCCCATCAGCAGCTTTCTTCACCTTGTAGATCCATCTTTTACCCACCGGCCTTAGAACAATCTCCCAAGCACTATTTTTGAAAATGGAGTCATACTCCTCCACCATGGCATCTACCCATGTGGGCTCCTGCACTGCTTCTTCAAAAGAAGATGGCTCTGTCACAATACACTTGCTCATAAGAGCCATATATCCAGTAAATCGGTCAGGTGATTGTCTCTGTCTGCGCTGTGATGTAGGGACTCCTACTTTCTGTGCCGCATCAAGCTCCAGTCTCTTAGCTTCTGTGGTACACTTTCTGCCAGTTCTGATGTTTGGTTCTGCATGAGTGGACTCCTCCACTCCATGATCCTCCTCCTGTGGCTGATCCACATCTAGAGGCTCATCTTTGGGAACAAGAAGTTCCTCCTCTGCATGCAAGTGTAGCTCCCTCTCAAGCAAAAACTTCATGGCTTTCACCTCATTGAATTTTATATCCTGTCGCACCACAGTCATTCAACTGTTTTGAAAATACACACGATAATTATGGGGTGTTTCTGTGTACCCCACAAATATCCCAACTTCTGCAGTCAGCTCTAGCTTCTTCCTGGCGTCCTTTGTCACATGAATGTAAACAAATGAGCCAAAAATATTCAAATGAGAAATATTAGGCTTCTTACCAGTAAAATATTTTTCAGGTGTACTCATGCCAAGTACTCTATGAGGACAATCGTTTTGCACATAAACCGTAGTGTTGCATGCTTCCGCCCACAAGTGCATCGGTAGGCCCTGGTCATGCAACATAGCTCATGCAACACCCACGATTGTTTTGTTCTTCCTCTCCGCGACCCCATTCTGATGTGGGTTATGAGGCGCTATGAGTTCTCTTTGAATTACTTCTTTGCTATAGAATTCTTTGAATTCCTTCGAGATATATTCACCACCATTATCGCTCTGCAGAGCCTTCACTTTCTTCCCCGACTCCTTCTCCACCAATGCTTTAAACTCACATAAATTTGAGAATGTTTCACTCTTCTTATGCATGAATAATATCTAGCATCTACGAGAATAGTCATCAACAAAAATAACATAATACCTATGTTTTGCTATTGAAGCAACCGAGAAAGGTCCACACACGTCTGTGTGAATTCTCTCCAGGATCACCGAAGCACAGTTCTCCTTCTCATGAAAGGTGGTCTTCACAAACTTACCCATAGTACATCTCTTGCATTGATCTGACTGCAAAATAGTACCCTTGGGAAGTCTAGTATAAATTTGCTGCAAAATATTCAAGGCGCCATGGTGAAGATGGCCCAATCTCCTATGCCAAAATTCGCCCTCATCTTGGCTCACCACTTCTTTTGCTTTGCCCATCATTGCAGCGTAGCCATCTACCTCTAGCTTGTAGATATTCTTAACTCAAATCCCTATCCTCTTGGTTTGACCCATTTTTTTATGTCGCAAGAAAGCTTTTCCATCACTGAAAACAACGTCATAACCTCTGTCCTCTAACATTGCAACCGAGACCAAGTTCTTATTCAGACCTGGAACATGCATAACATCTTTCAACAGAAATGGTTTACCTGACTCCCTCTCAAAGTTAATGATCCCAATGTCGGTCGCACTATATCTACCATCGTCTCCCATCCCTATATGCATTTGGAGATCCTTTTCCTCCAAGTCACTAAAAAACTCCTTGTCTCCGTCATATGGAAAGACGCACCACTATCAAGATACCACACCGATCCCATAGCACTTGAAACCAAGCATGCGATCAAAGAGAAATCAAGTTAAAATTGTGAGGCTAAGGCCTCTCCAACTAAAGCTCCAGTAGCCTTCTTATTCTTCTTTTTCTATGGGCAGTTAGTGGCGAGATGCCCATGTTCGTGACAGTGAAAACACTTCACTTTGGACAAATCCAGCTTCTTTCCTTTAGCCTCAGATTTTGAGTGGAATTTATTCCCCTTCCCTTTCCTTTCTTTAGCAGCCAAAGCAAAATTCTCTTCATCATCATTCTTCAATGAAGAGTTATCCCTGGTTCTTCACCTTATCTCCTCCTGCACAAGATCTAACCAAAGTCGCTCCCAATCCGGCAGTTTCTCCCGTCCATTAACAGAGTCCTGATAACTGTGCCAACTCTTCGGTAACCCCAGAAGAGCCAAGCTCACCAAGTCATCATCCGCAACTGTAATTCCCACACTTCCCAGCTCATCCCTGCATTGGACAAACTTCGTGAGATATTTTTGAATACTATCGCCCTACTCCATTTTGATTTTTCTGAGCTTATCTTTCAGCGCCAACTTCCTATGGTCGCTGCTACTTTGGAAAATATCTGTCAAATCCTTCCACATTGCAAATGGAGTGGCTTTCCCATGAAGGCTTGACACAATATGGTCCTTCACACCTTCCAAAATAATTATTCTTGTCTTTGCTACCTTATTTTGCCATGCGTCAAGTACTGCAACATCGCTAGAAGTAGGCTTAGGAACATCGATGTCGATGAACTCCTTCAGTCCATTATCTTCAAGAGCCACCTCCATCCTATCCTTCCAGGCTATGTAATTTGAGCTGCCCTCAAGGGCATACTCCAATCGCAACCCATTGAAAGATATTTCAATGAATACTCAACTGTCGTACCAAGAAATTTCTGCAGCAAATTTGAATTGTCCACCAACACAAAACTCAGCAATTAATCACAATTGCAATCTCCAGTAATCAATACTGCTCTGATACCATTCAGAAATTTATTAATACTGATGTATTACTGGATCCTCCTGATCTAACAATAGTTATCTTCTTGCTAAATACAGAATCCTTCCACTATTAAACTTGCGGAAATTTAAAACTCAATTGCAAACACATGTGAATAAATTCAATCGCACATAACACAGTGGTTTAACGGGAAAGCTTAAAGCTAAAAACCCAAACTATCATATATTATTTATATCAATGGAATCATGTAATAATATCATACAAATCTTACCACATCAAGCTCTCAGTACAATATAGAATCATTACACACTGTCATGTAGAAATTTGCATATCTATGCACCAAATTCTTGCCTCCTGACAGCCTGCCTCCACTGCGCAATCCTTGCTGAAGAAGACCCCTGAATGAATTCGAATTGGCCTTGCCTTGAGTGCACAATCCTCATTGGCAACTCCAATGTGTGTCAGATTCATTGAATGCATCACTATAGTCACTACAGATAGTCCATCTCATCCTTTCACCTATCTCTCCACTGGGTCTCCATTGGAACTAACATGCACTATAGTTAACTGTTGTATTTTTTTAGTTTTTAGTGAGTTATTAGTTGTGAATTAATTAACTAATTAATTCACTTAACTCTCACTAGTGTATCTTTCAGTTAGACTAGATACAACTAGCTCAACTGAGTTAAACAAAATAACAACTCTCGTAACTACTCTTCCAACTCTGTCATAACTTTGCCACTCCAGTTCTAACTGAGTCCTTCATGCATGAGCCACCAATAACCCTAGGAATTGCGTAATTCCTTCAGCCCACTGATTTTCCAAATCTGTTCACTGAAATAAAGTGCTCCAAGAGAATAAGTTGATATTTATTGTCGGATTATTATTAAGGGCTAATAATAATCGACATACACCTATTTTCAGATTGACGATCTATAAATAGACTTTGCCCAATATTCTGAAAATAGAATTTCATCTATTTTTTCAACTTGATCAACCATCTACAAATAGCATCCTGCAACTTATAGAATATGCTCACCATGTCTAAAAATAGACATACACCTAAAAATAGCCTACGGGCCCCACTTAGTGAAAGTTCTTACTTTTCACTAAGCTCATCATCTTTTTGAATCTCAACACATATAACACAACTTCCATTATGTCTTTCCAATCTATGAAATTCAAAGCTCCCTTCAAAGCATACTCAAGCCTCAATCCATAGAAGGAAATTTTTCTTGCACTCGAGAAATTCCTGTACTCGAATTATTGCACTTGTATAATTTGAATTCCTGCACTCGAATTCCTACACCACTTATCTAATATTCAAAATTTCTCTGAGAGATGGTAAGGAAATTGTTTTCTATGTAGTTTTCAATAGCTCTAATACCATGTAGAAATAGCTCAAAATTTTCAGCTGCTAATTAAATCAAACTGAAATCAATAGACACAAATGTATTCTACTCAAACTGCGGAAGGGAAAACATATAATAGAAACACATGCAACCATTCAAACACAAGGAACTGATATTTTTACTAGGGGACCCAACTGGGAAAAACCCGTCCTCTGTTTGTATTATATCATATGAGAAAAAAAGATTTATTACAATGACAACTTCAATCCTTGAAGCTCAACTTGCACTGCAATACTGATCTCTTCCTCCTGAGTATGCTATAGAAAATACTTATCCAAAATAGGCCTCCTTCTCCTCATGTTTCCTTTGTTGAGATTGCAACAAGATGATGAGCTTAGTGGAAAGGATTCGCCTTCACTAAGTGGGCCCGCAGGGTATTTTTGGCGCAAAGTCTATTTTTAGACTATGTCTATTTTTAGACATATGGATCATGTTTTATGAGTTGCAGGATGCTATTTGTGGATGGTTGGTCAAGTCGGGAAAAATAGATGGACTTCTATTTTTAGACATACTGGGCGGAATCTATTTTTAGATTGCCAGTCTAAAAATAGATATGTCGAATAATATTAGCTCTTAATAATATTTGGACTATAAACATTATCTTATTCTCTTGGAGCACTTCAGTTAAGTGCACAGATGTGGCACAGGAGTTGACAGAAGGAATTACGCTATTCCTGAGGGTTAAGTGGAGCTATTGCATGGATACTTCAGTTAGAACTCATGTGACAGAGTTTGGTGGAGTTGATTTAGGAAGTTAGTGGAGTTGTATTCAGTTTAACTAATCTAAACATAGTTGAGCTATTTGTATTCAGTTTAACTAATTGATACAATTAGTGAGAGTGGTGTGAATTAATTATTAATTAATTCACTAATTATAAACTCATTAATCAACTAAAGAATGCATCAGTTAACTTCAGTGCATGGATAGTTTCAGTGGAGACCAGTGCAAGAATAGGTGAAAGAGCAAGTTAACTATCAGTTGTGACTATACTGTTGCTATTTGAAACACACAGATAGGTGGAGTAGCCCATGAGGATTGCGCAGTTCAAGCCAGGTGGTTTATCTATTTAATGAAGCCATCCCATAGCATTAATTACGCAATAGAGGTTGGCTATCAAGTGGAAAAATATTGGAGCATGTGTTTTGCTAGATCTAGCTTGATAGTGTGTAGCAATTGAGGGTGTGCATGAGAGCTTGTGAGGAGCTTTTGTACTATGATTGTTACATGATATCCATGACATATAATATACATATAGTTGGGGTTTTCAGCTTTAATCTTTCCCATTAAATATTGTGTTCATATGTGTGATTGTTTGTGGTCTTAATGTATGCATGCAATTGATTTTATTTCCGCATGTGATGATCAATAGTAGAAGAGATTCTGTATTATGCATGAAGCTAAAATAGTGTGTGATCAGGAGAATCTCGGTGAATAATATCTCAGTTATTCAAATTTCTACATCCTTACGCAATTTAGCTCCTAAATAATAGGAAGATATCTTATTTCCTTGTGTAAATCCCAAGAGAATGAGCTCACCTTCTAAATGCAAACTCTGTACATTCACTAGTATACAACAATAAATACAATTATGTCTTTTCCCTCCATTCAAGTAGGAAATTCAAATTACATGCATGACTAGGGATATTTTTAGTAAATTGACTAGTTAACTAAGAGATCAATGAGTTAACAACAGTTACAACTACTCAATTGAAATCATACTAGCTCTATTCATGACTAGATCTCAGATAATTGAGTTTCACTAACTATAACGCCACTAGATTGCTACATATTAGCAATCAACACATGCATAACTCTACTTCTTGCCCATGAACTTGAATTGACTGACTTAAATAAGTGACTTGGCCATGTCACTCCTGCTAACTACAACTCAAGTCCCCCTGCTAATGTGGAAATTTGAATTTCTCCATTTGACTAAGGCACAAGTCAAATGGAGCATTTTCTTGCTACAATTTAACAAAATTTAACACCACATCCCTTTACCACCTTAATCGTGTCGTAAAAAAATAATAATGATAACTCAATAACCTATGGCATGTCTTTAAGTGGTGTATTGGCAGATAATTCACATAATACAATATCAACACATTTTCCACCTTGGATATTATACTTTCTAAAATGAGCTTCCAATGAGCTTCATTTTCCTTTATTTTCACTAGATACAACATATAAATAAAGAATTAATTTTGATAGAATATATAGTATGTGATGGCTCTCAGTATTGCAACAAGATTGTTGCAACCTGAATAACCTCCTTTAATTATCAACCCGGGTTCGTACAAAATTAAGAAGGGTCGACATTGTATGTGAAGAAGAAAACTTCCTCTTCCTAGTCTAACTCCTTTTGATGCAAGTGAAAGAAGGCAATGAAGCAACTTCAAATTAGCAAAGTTCCAGGTAAGCCACCAGTCCTAAGTTGCAAAAGGTAAATAGCAATAAGTAAACTTATTCTGCTTTAATGGAAAGGAAATGTATTCTACTTGCAGAGATGTAAATCATACATCTTATATTAGTTTTTCACAAGGTAAATTATCCTCTAATCTAATTTTTCAGGAAATAAATCACACCTTTTTTAAAGTAAATTGCAAGAAAGGAAATCTACACTAGTTGCAGAATTCAAGTATTCAAAAAGCAAGCAATGCGGAAGCTAAATTGTTACTCTATCGAGCCTCGGCTCAACCAAAGTGGAATCAAAGGATTCATAGGATATTCTAAGACATAAACATAATTCTACCAGGAATTCAGATTAAATATGGGCAAGGGAAGAGCTCGAAAATGAACTACTATAGGAAACTTGTTTTTGTTACAATAAACTACCAACAAGTTTGTATGTCGAGTTAACCTACCCAATGCCTAAGCTAATCAAGTCCAAATTATATGGGGTAAATTTAGTAATTAATTTGAATTCTTTTAGACTTCAATCCAAGTGGAATCAACTAAAATGAGCTTCATTAACTTGTGCTAAAATTCAACATAAATTAACTACTAAAACCAAAAATTTCATAACAGTGAACTAGTAATCTAATCCAAGTAATTCAGTGATGAAGATGACTTTGCAGTGTTATTATAAGGATGCATGACACTTGTAACTATATAAATGAGAAAAATATTACTTCAATCATTTAAATAATCTAACCTACATCAAATAAAGTATGAAACCTAAGTGCAGAAATGATAAATGTAACTAAGCAAAGAAATGTTAGAAAGAAGAGAAATAAAATACACAACAAGAATTTGAGGCTTTTGGGAGGGAAAATCCCAAGGATAATAAGAGTCCTATGAAGGAAACCAAGTAGTAGAACCTAAAATTCAATCTAAACTTCATTACTAGAATCACGTCAAGTACATCCCTACTAGAAATGAAAGTAGAACTGTTAAATAATATTTTTTCTTCACAAAAAATCCAAAAATTGCTCACCCCTAGAGGCCATTTCGAATTAGTACTTATAAAAATTAATGGGGAAGCATCCTCCTTGAAAATATGGCTTCTTTCCCCTCAAAAATCCCTCAAAAATAAATTTTGGTCCCTAGCAATGGGGATCTTCATTAAATGTGGAGTTTTGGCTTCTCCTGTAGCACGGAGCACATCCTTATATTTTCTCAATTAGTGAATCTTCATCTTTTGTTCAATAATTTCATAATATCCTATTAATTTATTATCCAATCCTGGTCCATCCTATAGCATGGATAAAGTCCCTAAATCCTCTCATTCTAAAGATCTTCCAAATCTGCCCAATATTCTGTAAAATAAATAATAATAGGCGCATAATAAGAAAGGAAAAGTAAAATTCCTAAGGACCCATTAAGACTATGAATTAACTCTATAATTTGCAAATAAGGGGGTTAAAAAAATGTTTTAAGTGCCTAGGAATGACCAAATGGACCTTATAAAATATCCAATTCTAGGGCCCATTAGCATGCCTTATGTGGAAACTTTATGTGCGTGGAGAAATACAAGTACAAAGGAAAGCATGTGCAAGAGAATAATATGTGTTGAGGGTTGAATGTATAGAGAGATGGATTGACTTGGTGTGGACTATGTGCAGAAAGGGGAGGTGTGTAGTGTTGTCGACAATTGTTGTCTACCCTAGAGACTGTCTAGAGCTGCCATAGACCAGTGCCTAGGACATCTTAGCATAGCAGGAGGCATATAATAAAACTGGGTTGTCAATCCAAAGGCTCTCCTACTATCTCTTGTTAAACAAGAAAATTGATTTAAAATGGGACCAGCAATCACAAAAACTGTCACAGGGAAAGTAATGTTGCAGAGGCACAATGCAAAGCTCCAATATAAAAGCATCATACAGTTAAGAGACAATTTACTGCAAAGAGGGTTGATTCAAATAATATGTCACAGAAATCAAATATCAGAAAATGTATAGAGGGAAAGAAACACAAGAGGATATTAGTTAACTTTGGTCTGATACCTAGTTACACAACAGAACCACATATGGGCTTATCATTCTAAGAATCCATACATGACAATGGCGTTTTAAAAGCATCCTCCCAAAGCAACTAATATAGCAGAAAAATGAATGAAATGAACATGGAACAGTATATCATGCCTGAGCCATATTTAAAGTGCTTGACTGATTCAAGTATGGGCATCAACTAGGATGAATCCTTACCTAAAACCAATGAGCCACTCGCATTCCAGTAACATGATACAAGAAGATGTATGAAATGGAATATTGTATTAAACACATAAGAAAAAGTACATACTGTGAAATACCAAAGACCAGGATCCTCATTATAGATAGAACTCCTCCTCACTGAGACCCTACGGGCTCTGAGCCTTGATACAAAATCTTTACAAAATGTGTACAAAAATGCCTTTCACAGCACAATTTTCTGATAAAAGTCTGGAACCCTTTCAATGTCCTTCTTCCTCCTTTTTATAGAGGAAGAAGAAGAAAAACCAATAAAAGAAGTAGGTGAAACATTTAATTGTTTAGCTTGAACAAAATGGTGGAAACATTCACACCCTTGTTGCTAAATTAATATGTTGAGCTATAGGTACTCTGAGGTCGGCTCCATGAAATAAATGCTGTAGGTGCAAACTTCTCCAGGGATAAGACATGAAGAATAAAATATGTAAAATTTTGTACTTTCCTGAAGAGAATTTGGCTGAAATAAACCCTGAGGACATTGTTTTCTGTGAAAAGATCTTTCTAGTAATCTGCATGGTCTTCGATCTGGTACTTTGCCTCCAAAAGGGTATGTAAGAGCCCCAAAATCCTTAAATACGTTTCTTGAATCCCCTGCTCTTCACTGATATTTTCTATATGCGCCATCAATTCTTCATCTGCTCAACCTGTGCATTTGAATGACCTTGGAGGGTTTGATAGATTTAAACCCGGGCTTTTTAATGGATGTCATGTCAGCATATCTTCCCGGATCCTTGCTCCATAATTCTGCATTTGATAATTGGTCCTCTGGAGCGTACTCGACTTCTGTGGTGGTGGACGTGAATTATGATGGTTCTCCATCGCCATAAACCTGCAAAACCCACAAAATGGTTAAAGAAAACCAGGCGCCAAGGTAATGGATGAGGTAGTGACCACGGAGTGGTGATATGGACTGAGTGAAACGATGAGGAGAAGCAGGGTGACGGAGAAATGAAGGGTGGCAACGAGAAACACAGTGGGACGACAATGTGTGGACGAGGCGGAGACAAATAACATAGACACATAAACGATGCATGGAAATGGTGGAGGCAAACGTAAATGACACGTGGGCATGTGGCAGGGAGGTACGAAAGACTGGTAACAGGATGACGTGGGTGCAGAGTTGGTTGATCAGCGGAACACGTGAATGATTCTGGGCCATACAATCTGCGAACAAGATCAACGGTTGAAACTTGGTGGGAGGGCGATGAACTGTGGGCCCGAAACACTGTACAATGGGTTTAACACATACACAACTTCGCAGCACGGCGACCGTAGGATGATGCCCTACAGATCGAACGGCTCATATCGATTTCGCTGCGCGGATCTGCCCGGACGATAATTCGCGATGAGGAGCGGTTTTGACACCGTACTCAGGGACGCGTGGCGGGCGCCCAATGGAATCGCTCCGATTTAGAGAATACCGCTCGCCTGTGAAAGGCAGTGCGATGAAAACAATCCTAGTTTTGGAGCGATGGACACGGGGTGGCGACCATTAGGGCAATAGGCAGCAGACCGTTGATCTTTGTTTAATCGGGCGGCTGAGAACCCACCCGAGCACCTTTTTGGTTTGGCATAGCGTTTCAGCCTTCGGTCGCGTGGAGTAGGAAGACAGAGGGCCAGGGCCAAAAGAGTCAGGTCTTTTATGATTTTATCTACGCATTTGTGGGTTTTTAAAATGCTTTTTAGGGAGCGGGAAAAATAGTGATAGGTAAGAGGCGGATGTCTTAGGCTATAACAGAGGACTTGACCAGATTTACATGGGACTATTGGCCAAAAACAGAATGAAGGGGCTAACATGTACAACAATCAGCTCCATCTCGGGACGGCATGTTCCTCCGTGGACATGTCGAGAACCTTCAGACCGTCTGTTTTTCTTTCTGTTAACTATGCTATTCGGCCCTACTGCATTTCTCTTCACAATTCGTCAGCACACATCCCTTATTGAAACAAGAACTGAAACAAAACTTATATACAATTATGGTACAACAGGCATTTCCTGCCTGAATCAGAATTGGAAGTAGGGCTTGAGAAATTGTCCGTTTACAGGGGCATCCAGCACGTTGCCCTGTAAATTCTCCAATCTAAACGTGTTATTGCCTCCCTGTTCCACAATTTTGAAGGGACCAAACCAGAGAGGGTCGAATTTGTTGTGCTTTCCTTTTTCAGCCCTCCGGACATCCCACCTGAGCACCAGATCACCAAACTGCAGCTTTTTGTCTTTAGCATGCTGATCAAATATGTTTTTCATTCTTTCCTGATATTCAGCTAATCTCTGGTTCACCTAGTCTCGTGTCTCCTCTAACTCAACCAACTGATTAATTCTCCTGACCATACCATCTGGTTCTACCTGAATTTCTTGTATGAAACGTGCCACTGGTAAGGCCAGCTGCACAGGAAACACTGTTGCTCATCCATATACCAACTCATATGGAGATTTCCCAGTTGCTCGCTTACTGGTAACTCTGTTAGCCCATAGAGCAAATTTCAATTGGGAATCCCAATTCTTCTGATTCTCATTGATAATCTTCTTCAAGGCCCTCACCAGGGTTTTTTTGGAAGATTCTGCCAAGCCATTTCCCTGTGGATAGTAAGCTGTGGAGTGCTTAAGTGCAATATTGTACTGTTGACAGAAATCCACAAATTTTTCAGATTTGAAGGCCTGTGCATTATCAGTCACTATTCTGGCAGGGCAGCCAAACCTGGATATGATGTTTTCCTCCATGAACTTTATGATGACAGTGTCAGTAGCATTCCTTGCAGGTATGGCTTCCACCCATTTTGTAAAATAATCTGTGGCTGTTAATATCCATTTATGTTGTCCACTTGATGGGGGATGTATTTCTCCAATAAAATCTATTCCCCATTGTTGAAATGGCTCATTCACATGAACTGGAATCAAGGGCAGAGCTGCCAACTTCTGTCTCTCAGCAAATTTCTGACACTTATCACATGCTCTAACCCAGGTAAAAACATCTCCAAATAATTTTGGCCAGTAGAAACCAGCCTTCAGTATTTTATGAGCAGTGGCCCTCCAGCTATAGTGTCCTCCACAGATTCCTTCATGAAATTCCACCATTATACTTTCCACTTCATCCTCTATGAGGCACAGGAGTAGAATGCCTGAAGGATCTCTCCAATACAACTGACCATTGGCAATTATGTACCTTTGAGATTTCAACCTTAAAGCTCTGTATTTTTCTTTATCACAGCTGGGGGGACAGCTGAGTGTCAAAAGATATTCAACTATTTCTTTGTACCAAGGACTAGTAAGATATTTTATGTGTGCTCTTTGAGTGACTATCTCCAGTCCTTGCTGTTCTTTTTCTCTCTCAGACTCTTCGTTTGCTACCATGGAAAAATTTATGCCTAAAGCCTGATAATTTGATTCAGATAAAATCTTGGCTAGCCCCTGCCCTTTAATTAGCTTAGTAGGTCTGATGTCCAGGTCATATTCTTGTATTTTTGCAATCCATCTCCCCCTTTTCCCTTCACTGTCTCCCTAAATGAGAATGTCTTTAACAGCTGCAGTGGGGACATATGCAGTAATGTGGGACTACAAAACATACATTCTAAAGGCCTTGAGGGACTTTACTAGGGCATATGCCTGCTTTTCCAATATATTGTACTTCAATTCTGCGTCATGGAGCACCTGGCTGAAAAAGGCAATAGGCTGCTCATATCCATCTTGATTTTTCTACAATAACACTCCAGCTACTGTATGAGGTGATGCAAAAGAAAAGATCATGAATGCCTTTGCATAATCCGGTCCAGCCAGCACAGGAGCTTCAGCAAATGCAGCTTTAATTCTAGCAAAGGCCTCCCGTGACTCTTGTGACCATTTCACCTCATTGTTCTTTTTCAGCATATCAGTTATATGCCTAACTATTTCAGCATAGTTAGGGATGAATCTTCTCAAAAAATTTATTCGGCCTAAAAACACTTGCACTTCTTTTTTATTTCTGGGGAGAGAAATATTATTTATCCCCTCTACTCTTTTAGGATCTATTCTCACCCCATCCTTAGTTACAATATGCCCCAAAATCTTGCCTTCCTCTAATGCAAATAAAGACTTTTGTGGGTTAAGAGAAAGGCCATACCTTCTGCATTTTTCAAAAGTTCTTCGCAAATGCTCAATGTGTTCAGCATAATTTTTTGAAAACACTGTAATATCATCATGGTACACCACCAGAAATTTATCCTGCTCCCCGACGAAAGCAATATCCATAGCCCTCTGAAAAGTGGCTCCTGCGTTAACTAATCCAAAAGGCATCCTGGCATACATGAATGTTCCCCATGGTGTAGTGAAAGTAGTCTTCTTCTGATCTTCTGGAAGTACAGCTACCTGATTGTAACCAGAAAAACCATCCATCATTGACATTCTAGAGGCTCCCACCACTTTCTGCAGGATGTGGTCCATCTTAGGCAGTGGATAATTATCCTTTAAAGATGCTCTATTTAAATTCCTGAAATCCACACACAGCCTTATTTCTCCATTCTTCTTTCGAACAGGGACTAAATTAGCAACCCATTCTGAGTACCTCAGTGGCACAATTATTTTGGCCTTTAGCGGCTTCTTGATTTCTTTTTCAATGGAGGGAAGTAGCAAAGGATTTATCTGTCTGAGCTTCTGCTTATAAGGTTTTGCATCTTCCCTCAAAGGAATTTTGTGCTGCATTATACTAAAATTAAAAGTCTTAAGGTCCTGATAGGACCATGCAAATACATCTTTATAAGATTGAAACAACTTCAGGTATCTTTCTTTATATTCCTCTGGGACCTTCTTAGATAGCTTTACAATTTTAGGCTCAACATTGGTACCCAGATTCAGATCTTCCATTTGATTTTCTTCTACTACTTTATTCTGTTGCAAAGGGACATCATTCTTGTCAAATAATCTTTCTAGAGGCACCAGCCCTCTAGGTATCACATTTCCCTTCAATTGCAACATTTTACTTCCTGCCATTTTCTCTTCCCACTTATTTTTTGAAACATTCCCAGCCTCATCTTCTTCGCAATCATCAATCTCCATATTGGAGAATTCTCCCACTGTCTCCAGGAATCTCTTCATCTGTTCATCATCTTCGAATACCTGCCAGTGCTTAATATTATCTGGGATTGATGGTCTATAAAGTACCTCAATTTCATACCTCAAGAGAGGGTTCTGAGGAGGACGAAATGTACTAGCAGCTACAGCAAGGGAATCTGCCATTCTATTCTACTCCCGGGGCATGAACTGGATATTGAATGCTGAGAAGAAATTCTCCACCATGTCCCATACTTCATTTCTATAAGCCCTCAACCATGGGTGCTTGGTTTGACACTGATTTCTGACATGTCTGACTACCAGCTCAGAATCTCCCAAAACTTTTAAACTCTGTATACCCATGCTCCTGGCTATTTGCAATCCCAAAAGCAGTGCCTCATATTCAGCCACATTATTAGTAGCTTCATATTCCAATTTAAAAGACAGTGGCACCCATTTTCCTGTGGGGGAAATTAATAACACTCCAGCCCCATTTCCTTCTCTTGAATTTTCTCCATCAAAATACAGAGTCCATACTCCTGCTTCATTGTCTTCTAAAGGCTGCTCAGTCTTGATTTGGCAGAAGGAAGATTCATGAGCAAAATTTTGACGTTCTTCAAACATAAAACATGAAAAATCTCCTTCTTTGCTATAGACTGGTGAGTTTTCTGAGCTATCAGCCTTTGTAACCATCTTGACAAATCTAGTTTCTCTGTATAATCTCCTCTCCTGGCCACCAAAAACAGGGATAGTGGCATAGGTTAAATCCATCTTGAGTGACCCACCAATTTTTGTTCCCCAGGACCTTGACAACAGCATGCCAAAGCGAGCTGGGATGTCAGCCACCACAATGTCCATTACTACGCTTTTTGCTGGAATTTGGGCCAGATTGACCACTAAATCTTTAATCATCCCCAAGAATTTAACTCTTTTGGAATCAAATGAATATAGGTCTTTATATGGACGTGTGATTTGCAGACCTAGTTGTTCCATGACTGACAAAGGCATAAGATTATGGGAAGCCCCAAAATCTAACATACAATTGTGTAACAGTAGGTCATGAATAACTAGAGACACATAGAAAGGAGGAGTAGAGGGGTCTATCTCCTCGACATGTGGGCCAAAAACTACCATGGGTCTTTCTTCTTGGAGATTAAGATTGTCTGGCATTGTTGGTGCTTCAGGACGAAGTAACAAAGAAGTAACTTGAGATTGATATACGGGTTGTTTTAACAGTTCAGTCAAAGGGACTGGGATTTTGATTTTCTCAAGCTCTTTTTGCAGATTGAAAGCAGGAGGGGGCTTTTCTATTACAACTTCTTTTGACTCTTTATTTTCAGTTGAAGGTTTAACTTCTTTTGATACAGACTCGACATTAGGAGGGGTAACTACTTTTGAAGAAGAAGGGGCTTGATCAACAGACTGCAAAGGTTTGATCAGAGGAATCTTACCTTTGTCTGTGACTTTCTGCATTGTTGACTCCTTTTGAGTAGGTGCTTCCTTCTGAGGAGGCTCTTCTTCATGTTCCTGAGTCCTAGTTCTCTTTCTGGAGGATCTGAGATCATATCTCCTATTGAAATGTGCTTGCATGAAATCATTAAAGTGTTTGCAGTAGTGATCAATTTTTGCATCTTCTGTGTCCCTGATCTTTCTTTTCTCCCCATTTTCTGAGAAAAGTATTTTCCATATCATCCCAAGTGGTTACTGAACAGTTTCCCAATGTCTTGAACCATTTTCTGGCTTCACCATCCAGAGACTGTACAAATAGTCTTAAGACTACGTCTAGATGTTCAACATTAAAGTTTTCTGCAAAAGAGCAGAAGGTCTCAAGGTGTTTCTGTGCATCGATTTCATTTTCTCCAGTGAATCTGGGCAATACCTTTAAATAATCCTGTGGCATGTCATTCAGCACCTGAGGTAATGCCAGGGGAGCATATTTATTCAACAAAAAGGCACGAACATTTGCCATTGGAGGAGGCGGGGGTTGTGCAACAATCTGGTGTACAAATGAAGGAAGAGGAGTAGGAAGAAGTGGAGTATGAATAACAATGGGGGTATACTGTATAGCAGCCTGAGGCGTAGATGGAAAAAATTCATGGTTAACAGGGGCTACTTCTGTAACTTATTTAACTTCTTCAGCCTCAGGGGTAGGACAAAAGTTCTCTTTGGTTCTATCACTTCCCCTGGGTGGGCTATCTGAGTAGTATTCAGGATTTTCTTCGGTGGAGTCGAGATTTCCTACTAGAACTTCTTGAAAAGAAGAAGATGGAAAATCTTCTTCGAAAAACTCAGGGATTTCAGCACGGGCTGATTTCCTCTCTTTCCAACTTCTTCTGTGTATAATCTTCTCTGGGTCAGACACAGAGGGTATCTTCGATTTGGACGTATCTAACCTCAAATGTGGCTTTCGAGGAGCCAGGACTACCGATAGATTTATCAAATGAATAACGGTGTGGAGTCACCAAGGTAAGAGATATGCAACTCTTCAACTCTCTGTGCTCACCTGATTAGAGAGTAAATATGGTTTGTCGAGGCCCAGGGAAACTGATATTCTTAAATTCGTTCCCTGGCAATGGCGCCAGAAAGATGTTGTCGACAATTGTTGTCTACCCTAGAGATAGTCTAGAGCTGCCATGGACTAGTGCCTAGGACATCTTAGCATAGCAGGAGGCATATAATAAAATTGGGTTGTCAATCCAAAGGCTCTCCTACTATCTCTTGTTAAACAAGTAAATTGATTTAAAATGGGACCAGCAATCACAGAAACTGTCACAGGGAAAGTAATGTTGCAGAGGCACAATGCAAAGCTCCAATATAAAAGCATCAGACAGTTAAGAGACAATTTACTACAAAGAGGGCTGATTCAAATAATATGTCACAGAAATCAAATATCAAAAAATGTATAGAGGGAAAGAAACACAAGAGGATATTAGTTAACTTTGTTCTGATACCCAAATACACAACAGAACCACATATGGGCTTATCATTCTAAGAATCCATACATGACAATGGCGTTTTAAAAGCATCCTCCCAAAGCAACTAATATAGCAGAAAAATGAATGAAATGAACATGGAACAGTATATCATGCCTGAGCCATATTTAAAGTGCTTGACTGATTCAAGTATGGGCATCAACTAGGATGAATCCTTACCTAAAACCAATGAGCCACTCGCATTCCAGTAACATGATACAAAAAGATGTATGAAATGGAATATTGTATTAAACACATAAGAAAAAGTACATACTGTGAAATACCAAAGACCGGGATCCTCATTACAGATATAACTCCTCCTCACTGAGACCCTACGGGCTCTAAGCCTTGATACAAAAGCTTTACAAAATGTGTACAAAAATGCCTTTCACAGCACAATTTTCTGATAAAAGTCTGGAACCCTTTCAATGTCCTTCTTCCTCCTTTTTATCGAGGAAGAAGAAGAAAAACCAATAAAAGAAGTAGGTGAAACATTTAATTGTTTAGCTTGAACAAAATGGTGGAAACATTCGCGCCCTTGTTGCTAAATTAATATGCTGAGCTATAGGTACTCTGAGGCCGACTCCATGAAATAAATGTTGTAGGTGCAAACTTCTCCAGGGATAAGACATGAAGAATAAAATATGTAAAATTTTGTACTTTCCTGAAGAGAATTTGGCTGAAATAAACCCTGAGGACATTGTTTTCTGTGAAAATATATTTCTAGTAATCTGCATGGTCTTCGATCTGGTACTTTGCCTCCAAAAGGGTATGTAAGAGCCCCAAAATCCTTAAATACGTTTCTTGAATCCCCTGCTCTTCACTGATATTTTCTATCTGCGCCATCAACTCTTCATATGCTCAACCTGTGCATTTGAATGACCTTGGAGGGTTTGATAGATTTAAACCCGGGCTTTTTAATGGATGTCATGTCAGCATATCTTCCCGGATCCTTGCTCCATAATTCTGCATTTGATAATTGGTCCTCTGGAGCGTACTCGACTTCTGTGGTGGTGGACGTGAATTCTGATGGTTCTCCATCGCCATAAACCTGCAAAACCCACAAAATGGTTAAAGAAAACCAGGCGCCAGGGTAATGGATGAGGTAGTGACCACGGAGTGGTGATATGGACTGAGTGAAATGATGAGGAGAAGCAGGGTGACGGAGAAATGAAGGGTGGCAACGAGAAACACAGTGGGACGACGATGTGTGGACGAGGCGGAGACAGATAACATAGACACGTAAATGATGCATGGAAATGGTGGAGGCAAACGTAAATGACACATGGGCGTGTGGCAGGGAGGTACGAAAGACTGGTAACATGATGACGTGTGTGCGGAGTTGGTTGATCAGCGGAACACGTGAATGTTTCTGGGCCATACGATCTGCGAACAAGATCAACGGTTGAAACTTGGTGGGAGGGCGATGAACTGTGGGCCCGAAACACTGTACAATGGGTTTAACACATAAACAACTTCGCAGCACGGCGACCGTAGGATGATGCCCTACAGATCGGACGGCTCATATCGATTTCGCTGCGTGGCTCCGCTCGGACGATAATTCGCGATGAGGAGCAGTTTTGACACCGTACTCAGGGATGCGTGGCGGGCGCCCAATGGAATCGCTCCGATTTAGAGAATATCGCTCGCCTGTCAAAGGCAGTGCGATGAAAACAAGCATGGTTTTTGAGCGATGGACACGGGGTGGGGACCATTAGGGCAATAGGCAGCGGACCGTTGATCTTTGTTTAATCGGGCAGCTGAGAACCCACCTGAGCACCTTTTTGGTTTGGCATAGCGTTTTAGCCTTCGGTCGCGTGGAGTAGGAAGACAGAGGGCCAGGGCCAAAAGATTCAGGTCTTTTATGATTTTATCTACGTATTTGTGGGTTTTTAAAATTCTTTTTAGGGAGCGGGAAAAATAGTGATAGGTAAGAGGCGGATTTCTTAGGCTATAACAGAGGACTTGACCAGATTTACATGGGACTACCGGCAAAAAACAGAATGAAGGGGCTAACATGTACAACATGTAGAGTGCAAGAGAATACTTCAAGTTTGAAAAGTTCCACACACTACCTTTTGGAAAAATTATTGTGTATGAAATTCAAGAAAAGGAAAGGAAAGAATAAGTAATACATGATGGTGATAATGATACACAAAAACGGGTCAACAAGAGGATAGGATAAGGTGTATTACCTTTAATTTTGAGACTAAAAGTTATAAAATTCTTTTGTATTTTATTTATCTTTCTCCATGATTCTCTAGAGATACTACATACCCAAACTTCACATCCATATAAGAAAACATGAGTGATGAGAGTCTAAAATAGGAATTTTTCTTATCCCATAGCCAAAGTTCCAATAAGTTCAATTGCTTTCAAGCCCATATAAAGCTTCCACCCTCCATTTATGCTTTTCTCAACGATATAGCTCCAATTGAGTTTGTGATGAATATCGATTCTGAGATATTTTTTTGAAGGTAATTCCTCCAAGCTATTTTGTTATATATAAAAATATCGTATGTGATCTTTTTGAATTTAATTAATATAACCTTTGTTATGCCAGTGTTCACAGTCATACCCATACTAGAGAAAAATTCCTTGAGGCTTGTTAGTTTGCTATCAAGGTCATAGGGACTCCTCACCATACTAACAACATTGACATAAAGAGGGAGGATAATGACTATAGTAGCAAGAGTTGGGCCACTGCAACCAACATCTTCCAAACAAGTTTCTAACTCATCAAAATATATGTGCTAAAAAGGGTAGGGGACACAAGACAACCTTGCTTGACTCTTATATTGTAGTTAATTTATTCTAAACATCCCATAATGTTCCTAATTTTGGAAATAACCTTCTCATACAACCTTATCACAAAATATCTTAACTTGAAATGAAATTTTATCTCTTGTGACCTATTTTAAAGGTTAGTCATGGGGACTACGTCAAAATCTTTTCTAAAGTCAACAAAACAACAAACGAAATTGGTTTTATCATTGTGACACTCCTCCATAATGATCCTAAGTGTAATAATTTGATCAACAATTGAATGATATCCTCTAAAGCTAGCTTGGACTTTGGATATTTTCTCATGGATTTCTAGCCATATATTGATCATATTTTCCAAAATTATTCCATATAACTTGGCTAAGATGTGGCTAATGGTCCTATAACTTGAGGAATTACTTTTATGCCCAGTTTTAAAAATAAGTAAAGTGGGGATTTGAGTCCAAGATTTAGGGAACCCTTGGTTGACTACTAAATTGAAGGTATTGTGTATGTGAGTGTTACACAGCATTTTTTCACTGTCCCTGCAATCCCCAACTCGCACATTGGAGGGTTGTGTCTGTGACCAATAAGCAATGTCATGCTTTGCAAATACCATCATTGCATCCCTTTACATGAGAGCAATATTCCTTCTGTTGACAATTCCCTGAGCAGAGCTGTAAAAACCCCTATTTTTACCTTGGCGCGAGTAGCCAGTTACACCCTCGCATTGACTGGGAAATTTAACACTGAGCCTGCACTAGTTGGCGCTCTGTGCCAGTTAGACACCCATGCTAAGCTGTTTCTGGAATGTTTTTTAAAAATAGAGGCGGAGGTTCCATTCCAACCACCTAGAGGATGAGTCATTGGGAGTGGTTGAACTGAAAAAACCACGGACTCCTTCCTTTAGTTAGTAGTTTCCACCTCCCTTGGAACTCTCCTAAAGGATAGGACTCCCTCCCACCTTTGTAGGGATCCAAACCTCCTCCTTTTCCTCTATAAAAGAAACTACTCTCTTAGTACAGGCTAACTGAACTTGGAGAATTAGACATACTATAGCTGAATTACTAGAGAAGATAGAATAAGAAGGAATTACGTTGAGGAAGCTTGAGTCCATGACTTCTAAGAGAGCTTGAGTCCATGCCTTCATCCTGTCTGAATTCCTTAACGAACATTTGAGACGTGCTTTACCTTAACCCCGCTGGAGGAGACTGCAACGTCAAAGCATCAGTTGTACTCTTCCCTCTATTCATTTATATAAATGACTACTATTTGGTTCCACTATTGTGTTATGATGTTTATTTGATGTGATATGTTTAGCCCTCTTTAACTAGCTAATAGTTATGAGTGAAACCATTATGTCATATGTTGTTCTTGTTCTTTGTCCTATGTGCAGGTATCTGAGCATAACAGTGAACAAATTGTAATTTTCCAAGGTAGGAGCGAGAGGCTACTACTCTTTCTGCAATGACGACAACGTTGGATTCCAGGTAGGTCAATCTACCGTATCTTTTGTTCATTCATTAACTAGGAAGCAACACTTTAGCGTGTCCTTTTGTTTCTAGACCTACCCTAGGGCTAGAGGGATCATCTCTGTCCGCAGAGAGGTTTTACCTTCATAAAAAATTGGCGACTCCACTGGGGATCAGTGCGAGTTTGTCATTTCATCCTGTTGGGTCAGTTTCAATTATTGGTTTAGTTATCTGTCTTTTTCTGGTTTGTTTGCTTAGTTTCCATCCTCTGTTTAGCTCCAGAGTGTCAAGGTTGACCTCTGCTCATTAGGTTTTGGTTTTTCCTCTTCTTTCCTTATTTATCTGGCTTGGCGTGGTTTTTCTCTGCACAGTCACGCCGATTGGCGCAGGTTGCTCTTTTTTCACTCGCGCCAACCTTTGTATGGTGCAGACTATGGCCTTACAGTCGTGCCAACCTTTGTAGGATTTGGTTTGACCTCCTTAATGAGTGTTTTGGTCATTTGTTCTTGCTTCTGGGTTATTTTTTGGGTGTGATTAAGCCTTTGGGACTGTGTTGACTACTGTAGACTTGTTTCGCTCAGTCGTTTGTCCATTTTCTTGTCAGTGTCATTTAAGACCTTAGGGTTTCTAATTGTTCTTCTACTCTGAGCCTTCTGTATGGAAACGAGTCTCTTTGATTGTTTTCAGTCTCGTTTTGGGTCATTATTCTAAGTTTTTCTTGATCCTTTTTATTATTTGTAGTGGTTCAATGATAATTTCATTTTTTGATTTGTCCTTGTCCTTCTTACTTTGAGCATCGATTACTTTGCTTTGTTGGGTCATTTTGGGAAACTCTCTTTTTGATTGAAAGTTTGTTGCATTAGCTTGCATGTTTTTGTGTTTGTTTTGAATTGATTGAGTCATTCAATTTTAAATCTCTACATTCGCAAAACTCAAACTAGTGTTTTTTTTTTTCCATTGAATTAGTACGTTGTGTGCTTCATTTCATTGGAAAATTCAAAAAATATGTTCTGCATTCTTTCTTTGCATCAAATTTGAAACGTTCCTTTACATAACTAGCATTTGTCAATCTAGGAAGGAGTTTCGTTTTCGATTGATTACATTAGAGGCATTAGAATTTTTCTTCGCATACTTTCCTTGCTTGTTATTGTTTGAAATATTTCTATCCTTCCCATAACTAGCATTCATCGAATTGAAATGATGTTCATTTGCATATAGCTTGCATTTAGGAAGTTGAGCTCCAAATTTGATAAGGCCTTGAAATTGAAACATAATCCAAGATCAACTTTAAAATTTGCTCAATGAACCTAAGGCAACATTGAAACCTAACGCAACATTTCTAGTGGTCTAGGCTAGAGACATGTTTCGGCGTCTTAAAACCTAGTAGTTGTCGCTCGCCTTTTGGCTTCAGACAGCGCTAGTACTGACTTGTGCTCCCCGTACCATCACGTATATAGAGGGAGACCCCTCTAGGTTGCAATCCTTTATCTATAGGAAGCTAAGTCTGCCGCCTTGTAATCGTGATACACTGAACAAAGAATTCGGGGAGACTACCTACACGTACATTAAGTCCTTGGTCATTTCTCTTTCATTTGATCACCAAGGTGTATATGGCAGTTCACGGAAACCTGGTATACCCTCTTTCTTAGAATACCTGAGTAGTCGTTTTGATCTTTTCGTGACTCTTTAAACAAGGAAAATATCATCGAGCACTTTTCCTTTCATGCTCGTTTCAAATTGAAAGTGACTAGAGTCATATTTTGTCTATTTCTCGACTCTTAAATCATGAAACAATGAATTTTGGTTTCAGTGTTATAAAATTAATCACCCACGATTACACGCCTATTAAAATTTTGTTACTTGGTTTGATTGATTTCCTTAGCTCTTAATCTTGGAACCTTCGATTGGTTCTCTCTTTTCCTTCCTGTCCTGATCTATGGTCAAAGTGGCGGAACCTCCAGTTTCGTCATCCTCATTGCCTCCTAGTGGTGGTTCTTTTCCGGACATTTCTTTTGAAACCCCTCAGTCCACTAGGTCTATTGAGTTTTCGCAGCCTGTTCTTCCATCTATCCAACCCCTTGCTACTCGATCTCTGCTTGACGATCCAGTTGAGTTCAATTGGCCTCCTTCAAGTTCTTGGTCTGGTTTTGGGGAAGAAGGAGAATTTCCTCCTCTTACGTCAGGATCGCCTTTTGTTTCTGTTGCGGCACCTCCTAGTCCCCGTAGTCTTTTCAAAGATCTTATGGCAGATTCAGATATGGATTCCTCCAGTCCTGTTGGCAATGAAGGAATGCCTATTTCCACAGGAGAATATCAACTCTTTCCTGAAGATCTCTCCCGTGCCTCTATCCAATCTTCTCCACCTTCGGTGTCACTTCCGACTGGCTATAGGTATTTGAGTCATATTATGTATGGTGTTGCATCCATAGCACAATCCAGCACAGTAACTCCTCCTTGGAGTTCGGTCCTCCCTTCGTTAGGACCGTCACCTTCGACATCAGATCCGTCGGTTACTGTTACGTCTGTCCTAGTTCAACCTACTATCTGTGTGGCTTCGTCTACACCGGTTGTTACATCTCAGTCGTCAGGATCTTTTCACACTCGCAGGTCTCTAGTTCTCAATCCTATGTGGCATATTAATCCCGGCCCGGGTAGCTCACAATCCCGCACCGCGGAAACTCTGTCTACATCTACTACGTTATGGTCTACCTATGCGTTTGATGAGCATATGTTGGATATTCACCGACGTTATGCTCCTTCGGCAGAAGCCTCACCTGCTTCAAGTGTTGTTTCCACTACTCCTGTGATTCCTGGCGGCCTTACTTTTGAGGAGTATCTGTTGGTTGTTCAGCAGCAGAGCTCTCAAGGTTCTCAGCAGTCCCAGGCTACTGGCCACCCTCTGTTTCATCATTATGATGTTGTTGGTAACCCTATTTATTCATATCCGATTTATTATGATGAGTGTGGTATGTTGAAAATGGCAACAAGAAACAGTGAAGGAGGCCTCCTGAAACATCTTTCCTGATCCTAGTTGGAAAGTGATCACCTAAACTAGGTGGGGCCACACAGGTGATTTTTGTCGAAAAGTCTATTTTTAGACTATGTCTATTTTTAGACATACGGAGCATAATTTGGGAATTCCAGTTGGAGATTCTTGAAGTATGCGACATGTTGGTAAAAATAGATGAGACCCTTATTTTTAGGACCCAGGCTATTTTTAGATTGTATCTCCTAAAAATATGGAAGTCAAATATTATTTACCCTTAATAATATTTTGACTATAAACAGCAGTTTACTCTCTTGGAGCACTTCAGTTCGAGTCATGGAGGTGGCTCATGCAACTGACAGAGGAATCACGTGGTTCCTAGGGTTTGATGGCATCTTGCATGTTAGACTTCAGTTAGACTCATGTGGCAGAGTTTTGGTGGAGTTGATTGAGGAGTTAATGGAGGTGGTGTTCTGGTTAACTAATTGAACTAGTTGTATTTAGTTTAACTGGCTAATACACTAGAGATGAGTTGTGTGAATTAATTATTATTTAATTCACTAATTATAAACTCATAAATCAACTAAAGAATACATCAGTTAACTTCAGTGCATGGACAGTTTCAGTGGAGACCAGTGCAGAAATAGGTGAAAGAGCAAGTTAACTATCGGTTGTGACTATACTATTGCTATTTGCAACACACAGATGGGTGGAGTAACCCATGAGGATTGCGCAGTTCAGGTTGGGTGGTTTATCTATATAAAGAGGCCATCCCATAGCTTGAAAACGCAATTCAGGTTGGCTATCAAGTGGCTAAAGGTTGGAGCATGAGTTTTGCTAGATCTAGCTTGATAGTGTGTAGCATGGGAGGTAGTGCATGAGAGATTGCAAAGAGCTTTGTACTATGATTGTTACATGATCCCCATGACATGTATAATATACAGATAGTTGGGGGTTTTCAGCTTTAAGCTTTCCCATGAAATATTGTGTTCATATGTGTGAATTTTATGGCTTTAATGTGTGCATGCAATTGATTTTATTTCCGCATGTGATGATCAATGGTAGAAGAGATTCTGTATTATGCATGAAGCTAAAATAGTGTGTGATCAGGAGAATCTCGGTGGATAACATATCAGTTATTCAAATTTCTACATGGTACTCCTGTTTATTTTCCTCCTTAGGATCCTCATCAAATCGTTTCTCAGTTTAGACCTACTTTGCCTATGCAACCCTATGGCTTGCAAGGACAACCCTCTATGGGACAACCTTTAGCTCAGCAGGGCCCTACTTTTGGTCCGCAGGGACAACCATATGGTCCACAAGGCCAACCTTTACAAGGACAACCTTTGGTCCAACATGGACAACCCTCCGGTCTCTCGGGTCAACCTCTGAATCAACCTGGATCATCTTTTGGTCCTGGGGGGCAAGTTTATCCACCACAGGGACAACCTGTTGCACCTCAATCACAGCCGCACATTCATTATGGCCCAAATATTGTGCAACCAGGACAACCCTACGGTCCTTCTCCGGGTCAACCTGTTTATCAGAGACAACCTGGTCCGTCACAACCATTAGGCCAACCTTTTCCACAAGGCCAACCTGGTGGCCCCCAACAATCATTTCAACAGCCGATTCAACCAGCTCAGCATCCGTTGCAACCTGTCCACCAGCAGATTCCTTCGTTTCCGCAGCCAGTTCTACCTGTTTACCCTGCTCAACCTGCTTAACCGCAGGGCACTTATTACCCTCAAGTTTCATATCAACCAGTATATAGTGCACCCCAGATTCCTTACCCTCAAAATCAACCTGTGTATCAGCAACCTCAAATTCATGCTTACATTCCGCAGCAGAATCCTTATGCTACTCAGCAAGGACCTCAGTGGTCTACTTCGACTCAATATCCTGGTCCTCAACCCCAGTATCAACCGAATTATCCTACTTCTAATCCCTATGATTTGAATCCTTCAGAACAGAATGTATGGGAAAAAAATCCCGCTTGGACTGGGTGGAATGTACACACAGGTCCTTATCAAAGACCTCTGATGAATTTTAATACTCAATTACCGTTTCTTGCTAAGTTGGAATTACCTGATGTGTCAAAATTGACAAATGATCCTATTCTTCATAACCCGTATTGGCCTCCGGTTCTGACCAAGATTCCTGGTGATTGTCCTAAATTTGAGGGTAAACCTGGTGAAGACCCCCAAACGCATGTTATGACTTACCACTTGTGGTGTTCTTCTAATTCTTGGGTCGATGATTCTATTCGTCTCCGTCTTTTCCAGTGAACTCTTACTGGTGCCGCTGCAAAGTGGTACATTGAGCTGTCTCGTGGAGTCTTTCAAGATTTCAATTCTTTAGCCATGGCATTCCTTACACATTTTCAGTTACTGATCTGCTATGAGACCGGGACGCATCTCCTCACTTCATTGAAACAAGACCGAGCTACTCATATCTTGGATCATATTCATGAGTGGCAGCGTCATCGTCGGATGATCAAATTTGAGACACCTGATCAGCTTCTGACTCATTGGTTCACCACCTCCTTTTTCAATCAGATTGCCAAAGACATAGCTATGGGGGCATGTGTAACCGAGGAACAAGCCATTGCTTACGCCCAGTACCTTGATCTTGTGTACTCTTAGTCTGGCGCATTATATGATATCTTGCCTGATGCTCCTCGACCTAGAACTTCTAAACTGCCAGCGACTCCATCTGTTGATGGTATTATTGGTTTCGTATCTCAGACTTCGCAGAAGTCTTCTTCATCTAATTCTGGGAAGAAGAAGTCCACTTCTTCCACTAATGTCGCTTCTCAATCAACTTCGAATTCTGGCAAACCCGCATAAGTGAATTTTGTTCAGGCCAATCCTACAGATAATACTTCTAAAGGTAAGAAGAAGGGTAAAGGTAAGGCCAAAGCCGATACCCCGAAATAGGATTCTCTGAAACCTCGTTCTGCTGATAGTTCTCAACGCAAACCGAAGTATCCTTGTTTGATTTGTGATGATGAGCACTTCACCAAGGACTGTCCTCGACGGTCTGAAGTGAGTCGATTTCTCAAAGGCACCCAAGGAGGTCCAGCCATTCTTAAAGAACCTTTCCCTCAGCAGACCCAGATGGTAGAGAAACCTCAGTCCTCTGCCCAATTTGGCTCTCATGTGTTTATGATGAGCGGTTCTTCACCTATTTCTATTACTACTCGATCGAAATATTATTCTGGTTTGCGTCAGGCAACGGGGAAGGAGATCGCTGATGGTCCTCCTCCTCCACCTGCTTCTGGCTCTCTTAAGATTGAACGGCCTAGCACCGAATCCATTGTATGGCTGCCTTCCAAAGGCGTACTCCATAAGTCTTCGTACAATCCTAATGCCCGTGCCGCTCAGCATTACAGTATTGTTGAGGATTTGGCTCAGGCACCATCTACGACGTCTGCATTAGAAGTACTTCAGAGTTGTTCGTCGCAATGGAAGGATTTGCTATCTACGATAGGTGGGGTCGATCCTGCCGATACTAGCCTTATTGCTTTTGATTTAGAGAATTTAGTCCCGCGACTCCCGCACCAAATTGTGCTCATCATTCAAGTTGGTATTAATGGTTTGAATATTCACCAGGCCATCGTGGACGAGGGTGCGTCTACATGTGTTATGTCATCTACTTGTTAGAAAGCCATTTTTTCTCCAGCTCTCACTTCTTCACCCAATGCCCTTGAAGCATTTGATGGAAGGGAATCTAAACCTCTTGGTGTTCTCGCTAGTTTACCAATTACATTAGAAGGGAAGACAGTCAATGTCGAGGTCGAAGTCATTGATGCTAAACTCACTTATAATCTTCTCCTCGGACGCAGTTGGACTCACGCCATGCTGTGCGTTCCATCCACTCTCTTTTGTGTTTTGAAATTCCTGCACGAAGGAAATATTATTACTGTCGATCAATTGTCTTTCTTCACTTCTTCTTCCGATAACAATGTTCTGTGCGTGGATAAGATTCCTACTCCCTAAAAGAGCGTCAGGCCAGGCCTTTTCAAGGACCCTATCATCATGGGTATTTTTCCCCTTCCACCATTAAATACTGTTCAGGTCAATATGATTTCTCGCACCGATGACCCCTGGGTTATCCCCTCTCCTGAACAGATCGATTCGTTCGGAGATTCGATACCATGGAGTCTGATTGAAATTTATTATTGTGAACTCATTGCTGCATCGAGCACTCCATCCTCTGATTCTGTTCCTTCGAGCGTGACTCTTCAAATCTATTCTTAATCCCCTTGGCTTGGTGATTTTGATTCACCAAATCCTTTGAAATAAGTGTTTCCTTCCGATGAAGCCATCGTGGAAACCATGTCTCTCGAAGATCTACCATGGGATGATGGTCATCATTGTTCCTCGTTTCTACCAAGTCTCGAGGCCATGTCTACCTGTCTTGAGCATTTTTCTTCTCAGGTTCCTTCTCCTCCGCTTCAAATGCCTGTTCAGATCCATGAAATTTTTTCGGAAGGTAACTTGAGTAACATTACCCAGACGATGCCTATCGACATTCCGTTAAACCAGGAATCGTCAAGAACATCCATATCAGGGTCACTTGTTCTTCTGATGAAGTACAAGTCTATACTAGCCTTTTTCGCGAATTCTGTGATGTCTTTGCATGGTCCTACGAAGAAATGCCCGACATTGATCCTAGCATCGTGGTACATGAGATTCCTACTTACCTTGGTTCGAAACCTGTTCATCAGCATCTTCATCCGTTGCATCCTAGGAAAGTTGCTGCCATTAAGGCTGAAGTGGAAAATATTCTCAAAGTTGGTTTCATTTATCTTATTCCATTGACAGAATGGGTCTCTAATATTGTTCCTATAGATAAGAAACTGGGCACTATTCGTGTTTGTGTTGAATATTGTGATATCAATCGAGCCTGTCCTAAGGATAATTATCCTACTCCTTTCATTGATCAAATCATTGACGACTATGCCCGGAAGGATATTTTTTCCCTTATGGATGGTTTTTCTAGTTATAATCAGATCAACATTCTCCCGATGGATCAACACAAGACTGAATTCATCTGTCCTTGGCGTACCTTCACATATAAGAAGCTTCCTTTTGGTTTAAATAATGTTGGGGCCACATTTCAGCGCGTGATGTCTTATGCCTTTCATAATATTCGCCACAGCGTTCAGCCTTATCTGGATGACCTTCCAGCGCATTTAGCTAAGCGTAGGGATCATCCTGACCATCTTCATCAGATTTTTCTTCGTTTTAGACACTATAATATTCAGCTTAATCCGCACAAGTGTGTCTTCTACGTTGATTCTGGTAGACTCTTAGGGTTTATCGTGTCCAAAGACGGAATTCGTCTCGATCCTCTCAAGGTTGAGGCTATTATCAATCTCCCCTCTCCTTCCTCATTGCATCAGTTGCAGATTTTACAAGGGAAAGCTAATTTTTTACGTCGTTTTATACCTAACTATGTTGAAGTAGCTAAAGGATTCACACAATCGTTGAAGCAAGGCGTTCATTTTTGTTGGGATGAAATCGCTCAGAAATATTTTGATGTGTTGAAAACATTGCTTGTCAATGCTCCTCTCCTCCGCCCTCCAAATTATCATCGTGATTTTTCCCTTTATTTAGCTTCTTCTTTCAGCACGATTGCCATGGTTTTTGTACAAGACGATGATGACGGTCATGAGCATGTTATTTATTACTTGTATCGTAACCTTCTTGACCCCGAAACGCATTATGCTCAAGTCGAGAAGTTAGCGTTGGTTGTGGTTCAATCCGTTCAGCGTTTTTGTCATTATATTCTTTTGTGCACAGTGATGGTGATTTCTGAATGCAACCCCATGACCTACATATTGTCTCGACAATTGCTGGGGGGAAAATACTCAAAGTGGATTTTTATCCTCCAAGATTTTAATTTGGAATTTACTGCTGCCAAGTCTAAGAAATCATTAGTCTTTGCTGATTTACTCTATTCTCTCCCTTCCAACTCCACTCCTTCTCATTCTGAGGAATCCATTCCAGATTATTCACTTTTCTTGATTAGCACCCTCGATCCTTGGTACGGTGATATCATCGTCTATCTCCAGACTTCATCTTTTAGATCTGAGTTGATGAAGGATGCCCGCTGACGCATCTGCCATCATTCGCAACCTTATCATATAGTTGGAGATGCCTCTATTGTATTGGAGTTGATTCCATACTCTGTTGATGTTTGACTCTCGAGGAGGCTGAGAAAGCCCTGAATGACTATCACAGTGGTGCCTGTGGCAGTCACATGTCTGGTTATGCTACTGCTCAAAAAAATCTTCGTGCTGGTTATTTTTGGCCTTCTACTTTCAAAGACTGCATTGTCGCGGTTCGTAAATTCCATGATTGCCAGATTTACCAACGCAAGACGTGTGCGCTACCCGTTCCTCTTCATCCTGTCATTACCATTGGTCCCTTTGTGAAGTGGGTCATCGATTTTATGACGTGTAACCCTCACTTGGCTGCGGGGCATGCTTATATTATCGTCGCCGTGGACTACTTCACCAAATGGGCCAAGCAATGCCTACACTTGCCGCCGACAGTAAGACAACTGCCCAGTTCATATTCAATCACATTATTGCTAGGTTTGGTGTCCCTCAAGCCATTGTTACCGATCATGGTTCCCATTTTCGGCATTTTATGGTGGCGGAGTTGACTTCTAAGTTGGGTCTGTGTCACAACAGCTCAACGTCGTACTACCCTCAAGCCAATGGCCAGGTTGAAGCTATGAATAAAGTTCTTGTCACCATGCTTCAACATAAGATTGGGATCCACAAATCCAATTGGCATCTCATGTTATTTTCGGCTCTTTGGGCATACCGAATCTCAGTTAAGAACACAACTGAGTTCACTCCTTTCCAGTTGGTTTATGGCCTGGAAGCTACTCTCCTGATTGAATGTGAAATACCTTCGCTCAAGTTGGTTGTTGAATTACTGCCGAATACTTTGCCAGAAGAAGAGCATCTCCATTATTTAGAAAGGCTGGATGAAACCCGCTGCTTTGCTACTCTCGTTATTGAAGCATAGAAAAAGCAGGTTAAAGCTAATTTTGACCAGTCAGTTTCCCCTTGTTCTTTCGTTGAAGGAGATCTCGTCCTCCTGTATGACCAAGCTCATGATAAGCTGGGGGCAGGCAAATTTCAACCTATGTGGACTGGACCCTACATCGTTAAACGTGTATTGTAGAATGGGGCCTATGAGCTAATTGATTACGAAGGTCATCCTCTTGAACATCCCAGAAATGGGTTGTATCTCAAAAAATATTATGCATGAGTAATCCATGCGTAATAGGTGTACATAGGTGTTGTTTTCATTTTTGTACATGTTTTTGGTTTGGTGTGCTTTGTGAGCGTTTTCCTGCTTATTGGATCTTGCTTATTGTGCAGATGTCTATTACCCCTTATGTCGGTTTCGCGGATGGTGCTTCCCGCAGTACCAGGAATTTATCTTCGGCAGCCTAGATAAAAAATGATCCTGCTGGTGAGTTGATAGATCTGAAAGGTATTTGTCTAGGACGAACTACAAACAATGTCGCTAAATATAATGTTGTCATTGAGCTATTAACCGAGGAAATAAACCTCGGCATACGCACATTTCTTGTAAATCTAGATTCACAGCTTGTTGTTCTGCAACTCAATGGTCATTGTTCAATTAGAAATCCGCACATTCTGAGATTGTATTTACATATTATTTTGTTGGAAAGACATTTTGATTTTATTACATATCAACATATTCCTAGATGAATGAACACATTAACTGATACAATGGCTAACATTGTATTAGATAGAAATTTGCGTAATTTGAAAAAAGCATCATCATATGTAAAAGATCCATGTAGAAAATAGATGTATATATATATATATATATATATATATATATATATATATCGCATGTTTATAGTTGTGTGCATCATAACTTCAAAAAATATATGTGTGTTTCTGTTACATCCTGAGACATCATGTCTCTCAAAATATGCAGATGAAAGTAAAACCTAGGTGTCTAATCAACATGGTGCTCGTGATAAAATCTCACTGCCCGTACAAGCCACCTCAGCAGGCGGTGAATTCGGTTTGGCACCCCTACGGTATGTCTCTGATAGGCGTGAGGAACATCATCAAATCGTGCATAATCCAAGACTCCTCGTGTGATTCCCTCCAGATTGCGCACTATATCATCTTCCTCGCCACCCTCACCTTCAAGGTCGAAATCACGAGGGATTCATCTCGCTATCGGTGACACACCTGTAGGTCTCTCTGGGATAACATCTGCAATCACACAGATCTAATGTCAGAACACGCATTAAAAAAAAAAAAAAATCATAATACTTATAAAACTTAAAAAATGAGTCTCACCCAAATCTTCATCCCAATCCTCTCCCTCTGGGAGTGGGAGGTACGGATCATCAGTGAAATCTGTACCAGAGTAGAGCCAGTCCTCCACGACAATCAGTTGTCGGCGGAGCCAATCAAATAATTCTGGTCTCCAGGACATATGTTGACCGCCCCCTGCCCTTGGCATCAGAGCTGCCCATCGAGCCATCCGTGGTTCTCTCACTAGTGGTGTCGGGACTATGACCTCCTGTAACTGGAAAATGGGTAGTCGTTCCAAGAAGAACGATACTAGAATAGATCCATAACCAAATTGTTTCAGTTTGGTCTTCTTGCATTTTGTTAGCGACGCTTCATGTTTATTGTCACAGCCTCTGCCCAATTGTAGATGATCGGTGCCAAGCAGTCTACAGCAAGAAGCAACTATGTCTTTTTTGCTTCGTGCAGTACTTGTGACCCTACAGCTCGTGTGATGGTATGTAGCACCACTCTTAGTGTCAAATCTAGGATAGTGTGGATATCAACTTTTCCACTGCCTGATCCCTTCCATGCTCCTGGACATACCCTGTCTATCACCATGGTCATGTTTTCCATGCAAGGTCGGGTGCCGATTAAGATTGGTGCTACTCCCCTCCGCGATAATCCTGTTATGAAATAAACGTCAGAGACTTCAATCTCAAGTTCTTAATCCCGAAGGATGAACTTCTCCTAATTTTCGTCCCATATGATAACCAGATATTGTAATAACTCTGGTTGGGCTCGGAGACATGGCGTTAGGAAAAAAAATTTCATACCACAGTTTCTAAGAGCTTCCATGACTCTCTCATTTTCCATGGCCAGCTCGTCTTCTTCGCTATGTTCCCGTTATTTCCATTCAATGACCATTTTGCCTCTTTCTACCTGCAAACACATTCATATGAGTGGTATTAGCCATTTTTGAACCTTAAATTTGTGAATAATTGGGGTATTTGATTAACATTTTTGCATAAAAATGGTTTGCGCCATTTGCACGACTATTTCCCCAACATTCGCACCAATGGGCGCGCCCTAGTGTAGAAAATTGGGCGGTTGGCGCAACTCCGTGCCCAAAACCAGCGCTAACCATCGTGCCCTAATATTTACATTTCCTCCCCCAGAATTCAGAATTGGAAATTGCAAATAGTAAGAAATGACTTAAAATGATAAGAGGGATCTCGACTCTTACCTGGAACTGACGGATTTGAGATTGATCTGTTAGTTTGATCGCTATCGACGCCACAAGATTGCACAGTGAAATGGGTAACTATTGGTCCACAAGAGGTAAAAAGTGAAAAGTAATTATTTTTACCATTTTTTGGCATATTATAACTTTTTCACAACCCTAATTAGGTCTTAAGACATATTTTTCGATTATTTTATTGTATTATTCTTGAGAAATGTTTTTTCCACGTGTCTCTTGTGCAGCAATAGGTTTTTCATGCGACAGTGATGAAGTAACGAGTTATATTTTATACTTTTTAGGACTCGGTAAAAACACCAAAAAGTCACTACTGGAGTCAACTTTCAGCTCTTTTCTGACTCTCTAAAGTTGAAAAGATTGTCGAGATTCTTGTCGTTTTGAACTCGTTAAATGGCTGCAAAATGATATCTACCCAATATACGTTTACCCCTTTTTCAGGCTAGGATGGATTATTTACGAAAAAGGAATACCTTAGCCTATTGCGACTAAGAGGTTCTTTTAGATATTGTTTTATACCTTTTCGGATCTGAGAGACTACCTATGAAAAGGGACTACTGGAGTTTTCTTTTCTGCCTTCTTTTCAAACTCTTTAAACATGAAAAGATGACGAGTTTTCCCTTTGTCAGACTCGTTAAACCCTGATGACATTGGACTTCGTCACCATGACGTTATTTGAGTTCCTCCTTCCTAGGGCTCGTAAAATGTACTACGTTGGATTTGTCCGAAGGAAAAAATTATAGTACAAGAATATGCTATCCCCTTCAAGTTTGTTTTAAAAAATAATTGGGGTACTTGCCAGAATTGGTGGGGGGAAATGGAACCAAGTTTTAGTTATGTTGGCAGTATGTCGCTCTTGAACATGGCACTTGTCTGCATTCATGTCGGGTTGGGGACATCTCATTTCGTCATTTTTTCCTCCATGGGTTTGGGTAATCTTTTTTGACCTATCATCTACTCTCTGCCACGTCATCATGACCTCAGATCCTTTGATGTCAAATATTGCCAAATCCAATGTCGTGCTGTTGATATGTTCAAGAGAAGTTTTCCTTTGCAGTTGTTAACCTTCCTCTGATTCTTTGTTTGTCCTGATTCACTTTCATCATGTTCCTATGTCTCGTGTAGATGATGTGGGAAACATTATGGCCCTCCTTCGACCAAGTCATTTCCGGTCGACTTCAGCTCATTATCCAGGAATTTGATCTAGAGACTCCCTTCTGGTTCCTTGGAGCCTGCATGCCTCAATGGCAGGTTTTTCGCATTCGACGCAAGGTTCACATCATTGGCCTTCGATCGAGTGATTCTATGGGTGTTCGACGTCAAATCATTGTTCACATTCCGTAGATTGTACCTTTTGTACCTTGAGGGCCATCGTCATCATTGGTGGTTTCTCTCGCTTCTATTAACGGATTTCATCATTGGCTGGTAATCAAACGATTTTCCTACATGCTCGACTTCAGCTCATATATTCACATGCTCGAAATTGTACTTGTTTGGGTTGAGATGGAGCGCAAGACCCTGGGTTTTGTTTGATAAATCCAAGCTACGGATTTTTGTGGATTATTATGACTTATTGCATGACTCTCTTGATTGGATGGCTGTGACCATACCTGAGTCTATTTATTGATCCTTACAGCTGGATGGCTGCGTCCATACCTTGGATCTCAGTTTTTATATACTCTGTTATGGATGGCTATTCCCATGCCACATTATTCATGTATCAAAGATATCAGTTGTATTTTTAATTGCAAGTCTTCCGACAGTGGTGTTTGGTTCGAACACGTTCTCATAAATCATTTCAGCCCTCCCTCTCCCTCGGACTTCATGCTTTAGGGGGCATCTGTTACATAGCATTTTTTCACTGTCCCTGAAATCCCCAACTCGCACATTGGAGGGTCATTAAGCAGTGTCATTCTTTGCAAAGACCATCATTGCATCCCTTTACATGAGAGCAATATTCCTTCTGTTGACAATTCCCTGAGCAGAGTTGTAAAAACCCCTATTTTTTCCTTGGTGCGAGTAGCCAGTTACACCCTTGCGCCGACCGGGAAATTAACACTGAGCCCATGCCAATTGGTGCTCTATGCTAGTTAGACACCCGCGCCAAGCTGTTTATGGAATTTAAAAAAATAATAGAGGCAGAGGTTCCATTCCAACCACCTCGAGGATGAGTCATTGGGAGTGGTTGAACTTAAACAACCACTGACTCCTTCCTTTAGTTAGTAGTTTCCACCTCCCTTGGAACTATCTTAAAGGATAGGACTCCACCCCACCTTTGTAGGGATCCCAACCTCCTCCTTTTCCTCTATAAAATAAACTATCTCTCTTAGTACAAGCTAGCTGAACTTGGAGAATTAGACATACTATAGCTGAATTACTAGAGAAGATAGAATAAGAAGGAATTATGTTGAGGAAGCTTGAGTCCATGACTTCTAAGAGAGATTTAGTCCATGCCTTCATCCCGTCTAAATTCCCTGACAAACATTTGAGACGCGCTTCGCCTAAACCCCACTGGAGGAGACTACAACGTCAAAGCATTGGTTGTACTCTTCCTTCTATTCATTTATATACATGACTATTGTTTAGTTCCAATATTGTGTTATGATGTTTATTTGATGCGATATGTTTAGCCCTCTTTGATTGGCTAATAGTTATGAGTGAAACTATTATGTCGTATGTTGTTCTTGTTCTTTGTCCTATGTGCAGGTATCTGAGCGTAACAGCGAACGAATTGTAATTTTCCAAGGTAGGAGCGAGAGGCTACTACTCTTTCTGCAACGACAACAGCATTGGATTCCAGGTAGGTCAATCTACCGTGTCTTTTGTTCATTCATTAACTAGGAAGCAACACTTTAGCGTGTCCTTTTGTTTCTAGACCCACCCTCAATAGATGAAGAAAAGGTATCTCTTCTTGTGAATGGTCATTGGTTGAAAGTATATCATAAACCACTTTCAAAAGAAGAGTTTGTCAAGAAATTTCAAGATAATATTGATATGGAGTTAGAGAAGAAGAATGCTTCTTCTTCACAAACTTAGCTTTTACTTTTCCTACATTTGATAAACATAAATAAAAAATAAAGTGTATAAGTATGAAAACCAACCAATGATTGGCATACTTATGCAGAAAATATAGGGTGAAAATCAGAGCTCTCTGACACCCTATATTTTCCATTTTCCTTTCTGTAATAAAGTAGTAAAAACTACATTCATATTTGCAGTTCATAATATGAAAAGTTTCATTCCATCACACTCCATTTTCATTTCATTTCATTCCACTTTCATTTCATTTTCACATTCATACCATTTCATTCCACTTTCATTCCATATTTTTCACTCATTCCATTCATGTTCATACTTTAAAAAAAATAAAATATATATTTACATTTTGTAGCTCATCACATTCTACAGTTGAGCACATTGTGAAACTGATTCTATTCTGCAGCTAATTTGATTTTGCAGCCACTTCAATAATTCTGACATGATGATTGCAAAAGGGACTAAAGGATTATGTTTTGAAGGTCACCATGCTACAAAAGGAGTACCTAAGGAACAACATCAAGCAACAACAAACAATAAGGTTAAGTTCTAAGGTAAAGTGTAAAAATTTATTTTAATAGAAAATTTAAAAACATAAAATATGTATAATATGTAAATTCATATGTTCCTTGACAACCTATCATTCGAATTGATTACAAATCCTCATCATGATATATCTTGACCATATCCTTCATATAAGATTGCATAACGGTTCGTCATTAATATCCTTGATTGATGACTAACGGTCATGATCATGGTGTGACCTAATTGTCTATGTCTCTCCAAGACCGTATCACTTACTTATTTCCTACAGCTCACCATAAACCCTCCATCTGTAGCTCATTTATTTCCATCGTTTCCATAGCCAATTCATCTCCATCAACTCTACAGTAAATTCATTTCCACAAAAAAGAGGGGTAATTATGAAGGTTGAAGGCACTCTACATAGAAGAAGGATGGGTTTTATTGTTAGAATAGAACCCGTGGGGGCGAAATACATGGAAGGATACCCACAGGTTAGAGAAATTCTACAGCAAGCTGGATGGATGAGATTCATAGACAAGTTTAATGTCTTTCATAAGGAAATTACAAAGTCATTTGCTCGGTCTTTTGATGGAACCAAGGTGGATATTGGGGACATTAAATTTATAGTGACACATTCATTCCTAGCTGAAGCTACAGAAATTCCGAGGCATGGAGAGAGATGGTTTAAGAACAAAGAATTACATAATGAATCATGGAAGGATATACTTAAAAACCCAAGTATGGATGTCTCGGTCTTTAGAAAAGGAATCCCAAGTACTGCTCTGAAAAAAAAATGGAGAAATATGCTTTTGATTTTGCAGAAATTCATAACTTGTGAAGGAAGATTTGGAACCATGTATGTTTATCATATCCGTTTATTAATGAATTTTCTAGAAAATGGTGAAACCAACCTTCCCTTATTTCTTCTCAATAGTATAAGAAGAATGGCCTCGAATGTAAAAAAGAGAATACAATCCATAAAGACCACTATGCATCACCATGGCTTGGTTAAAATATTGATTGAATTTCACTTAAGGAGCATAGGAGACAATTGGGAGGATCTCCTTGTTAGGAATCATTTTCAAGAACAACCAGAATCACCACCCAAGGAAGAAAATGTCAGGAGATCAAGTAAAAGAAAGAAAACTGATATAATTGTTGAAGACAGACCTAAAACTTCACCACAGAGGGATAATGAAATACTAATTTCTGAGGAAATGACAGAAATTAGAAAACAAATTAAGCCTAGAGGAAATAAAAATAAAGAGAGTGAGGTTATAAATGAAGGGTATGAAAGTCCTCCAAAACTAAGAAGGATCTCTAGACTCTGAGGCATTATGAAGAAGACATTGTCTAAAGAAGCAAAGCTCATAAATATAGAAGAGGAAACCCCAGTTTCATCACCTGTTGATAATTCTCCTAAGTACAATCCTCAAAACTCTCCTATTTATCATTTTGAAGAAGGCCCCAGTAGAAGATCTCCTGGTATAGATCCAGTTCAGCAACATATATATGATTATGTAGAGTTGTTGGAAAGAAGAAGTATCCTCTAATTGACTCTCTTAAGAAAGATATTTATGGATTAGAGATATTGAACAAGCACATCAAGTTGGAAAATGAGACTTTGAAGGAACAAAACAAGTTGGACAAATCAATGCATGATAATACTACTCTGCAGCTAGGGCTATTGCACAAGGAAAATAGGAAATTGAAGAAGAAGAACAAGAGACTGAAAAGAGCAATCACAAACCTCAAGTTCAAACTTCTTATGAAAAATCCAAGAATGACATTAACTTCAAAAAGTAACAAAATAATAATATTGGATGTCCTAGCTGAAGTATCTAAGCACATGCAGTAAGGGAGAATAATTCATAATTTTCGAAAATTGCATGAGGAAATGCAATGATTTTGCAGTGGGGGTATGTTGAACCTCATGATTACCCTCTCCTTTATATTTTTTTCATCTCATTCCACCACTTTTCCATAAGTTCATAAATCCTAATCAGTGAAGAATTTTAAGGTTTTGTCTCAAGGATAAATTTAAATTATTGTCATATTATATTTTCATGATTTTTCTATTTTGATAAGTTTTTCCAAATTAACTACAGAATGCAGCCTGTTCTGCAGCTAACTATGCGTTCCGTAGCCACTCTTATGGTTTACCAGGTTCCATGTGTCAGTTGAGGAATCAAGCCACATGAGTGTTTCTAGAATCTTGCCTATATGGATTCTATCCTACTCACATGGTCCAGATTGACATAAAAAGGAGCCTAAACTTATGGTCAAAGTTACAAGTCAAATAAAATTACCTACAACAATAAGACTCCTGATTTTCTCTTCAAAGAAAATGATGAGTCCAATAGTCCTATTTTGATTGTAATTCAAGTTAGACACCTGTAGATAACTTAACTCACAATTAGTTATGTAGTTTCTCTTTAAATAATGGTTCCACGGAACTGAGAGATAGTTTAGTGCAGTTCACATTTCTAAAGTGAATACTCTATTTTCCAGACTTTGTTTTAATAAAGAGGTTCAGTTACCAAATGCTTGCATGACTTCACTTTTGACAAGCTAGGAGTCAACCAACTTAGTAGCAGAGAGCCCATGCTCCTGAAGGAGGTTTTTATTATGTTTTCTAGTTAGATTTCCTTTACTCTGCTTAGCAATTTTTGCTTATGCTTCATTTCCAGTTTTCAATTAGTTTAATGTTAAAATACAAATTGTGTATACTTACACTTCCAAAACGTTTTATGAAAATAGAAACTTTGTTTTCACTATTGAATTAAGGATTGAAGTGTTAAGGAATCACAGTTGTTTAGATTTATTGTTCTTGTCTTTCATTTCCATTAGAACAGAGTTGTCAATTGTTGTGTTAGTAGATGTTTATGAAAGCCATTTTAAATATGCTAAATTCTACATTAAATGGTTAAATATCTCACATATGCAGTAGTTGAATTTATCTTTCTTCTTTCATTTTCTTTCCAAGGACTAAAAGCATAATTTATTTCTTCAAAGGCATCTCAAGAGGTTAAACACTTCACATTTTAGTGTGGATGACAAGTCAATTATACATTTAGTTGATTTTAGTTAGATATTACATGCTTTTAATTTCAAGACTCTCACTTAATTGCAAACAAAAATCTTCCCAAAAACCACTCTAAAAGGAATTGATCTAAACATATTAAGAGGGGATGGTTGAATGATTAAATGTAATGCAATTTTTGAGTTATTCATTTACAGAGTTTTTCTCTAGTTCAAATAGGTGCAATTAGCTTACTCAAACATTACTTCAAAAAGGTCACTCTTTACAAATTGAATAATTGGAGTAGCTAAACACATCTTAGATATTTTAATTTGCATTCCTTGTTTTCTGGTCTAGGACCTTAGCAAACTAAATTACAAACACTTGCTAAACTCCATCTGAATAGGGTCATGCCTAACAATTGAATGTTGAGATAACTGAAGGTACAATAGTTGATTCATTTTCTGCTTTCATAGGTATTGTAACTCTCAATATTAGTCTTTTTAGAAATAGATCCATGGATTAGGATTAACAAACAAAATAGATAGATTCTTTGATTATTAAAATAGGTCTTAACTAGCCCTTATCTTTTGGTTTGCTTTTATGAAAAATAGAATAGTTTTGGTACACTTCCTTTTATTCCTTCTCAAATTAATTTAGATTCACTTAATTCATTTCATAATTCTAGATTAACCATCCTTGGATTTCAAAGAACAAAAACCCCCCTAAAAACAAAATAAAACACAACACAATGAAGTAAGAAATAGGTTGCTTAAGCACATATGGTGCACTAAACTTCATCAACTTACTAGCCTTGGTTGATAATTAATGACAGCAATTTAGGACACTAAATTGACTAAACAGGAGGTAGGAATTACTTTTGGCATATCCTCATAGAGATGGTCTATGAACTGCTCTAATTCAACCTGCTGCGCAAGGCCGACGATGTGTGTGGCCTGGGCTTGGGTGGTTTCGGTAGCTTTGGTCACAATAGTTTGCTCGACCTCACTAAGTTGTTGTTGTGCCTGCAGCTCTCTGTGTTGAAGCTCACTAGTGATGGAGATAAACAAGAAGTGCAACTATGCACCCGTCTATCATGCAACATCGAGGTTGACCGAAGAGCACGCACGGACTTGGTCGCCTAATACTGAGGGTACCATAGAAATAGTTGTGCCCGGGAGGGGGCAGGTCCGACTGTCCATTACGGTGGTCAAGGCTGTAACTGTAGCTGGTTGGCTTGCTTGATTCTTCTACGCCTAATCCACGCTCTCCGGAAGTGTGTCTAATTTTAGCTGAAGGGCCTGCAGTTTGGATTGAAAACCTTCTATTGTGGCCTTGTACTGTCCTTACAAAGCAACTTATCGGTCTTCTAATGCAATGGTGACGGCGTCCGCAATCTTCTCTAAGTCATATTTTTTCAATGTGACCTTCATTTCTATGCTAGGATTAATAGCCTTGCGCTTCTTCCTTGGTCCTTTGGGAGGCTCACTGGTGCATTTAGTACCATGTGGGGAAGTCACATCTTCGCCACCAAGCCCTTCGAGTCCTTGATCCTGCTGAGACTCTTGCTCTATCCTTGTGGTAGCATCCTTAGGGATTTATTGGGTCATGCTTTTCTTCGTAGCATGTACCTCAGATTATTTTTTTCTTTCCAATGGGATAGTATTCTTTGGGGTCGTGCTTTGGCCAGATGTGCCTGCTGTAATCGGGGCAGATGACTTGAAGCCAAGATTCCATGTCGATGGCCACGTTGAAACCACTTAATCAATTTCTGCTTTTGTAGCCATATAAGGGAGAGTATACCAGGCTGGATCTCAGTGGGCACAAATTTGCACATTGTGTATAGTAACCTCAAAACACCACAATATCCTTATACTTTTCGTAGATCGTGGGTAACAAGTGCGGCTGGGAATGAATTGTTGCTACCAGAGCATGATCAAATAATACCCAGAATAACTTATTCACCTCGATCCTCTTGGGATCCTTCGAATCCCAAATTTTTTCAAACTGCACACCCTCACACATACCTGGCTCAAGTTCGGGGAGAACTGCCTCGTCAGGTGCCTCCCATGCAACCAAGGCAATTAACATCATCATCCAGGAATTGCAGAATGCCTTTCCATGTTCCTGCGCCTTGTGCACATTGTCTAAAAATTCATCAACAAGGTTCTGCGACCAGTTGTAGCAAACCCCTTTTTCACATCTACCAGCGAGCTGAATTAGATAAGCGGGGACGACCGATACTTGGCACTTGCGCATCATTTTGCATGCCAGTATTAGGGTAACCAAACCCCTTTTTCACATCTACCAGCGAGCTGAATTAGATAAGCGGGGACGACCGATACTTGGCACTTGCGCATCATTTTGCATGCCAGTATTAGGGTAACCATGTATACACTCGTTAGTGTCAGCCTTTGCATCCTTCCTCCGTTGATCAAACATGCTCTTACAAAGTGATCTTAAGGTGTCAAGGTCAAATTTTGTCATTTCAATGAGTCTTCAAGCAAAATTTGGTCACTAGGCATTAGGTCTAGGGTTTGTTTTCACTCTTTTCAAAATTGTCCAAATGTCGGTCCATGTCACCATTCATTTGAGTGTACCATCGTTCAGAGGGTTTTCATCATCATGTCAAGTTCCATTGGGTCATTTTACATCTTGTTCATGCTTCAGTTGTGCCTTGGTAAGGTCCATTTCCCTCTCCTAGGGTTTTGGAGGTAATTTCTCTTGGACGGTCAAATCATCGGAAAAACTTGTATCCTGATGTTCACACACCTTCCCCTATCCTTAATATACCTTATTAAACACTTCCCATCACTGAGATCCCCAAAATTTCTCATTTTTGCACAAACCCTAGTTTCTTGCCACAACTTGGCAATTTTCTAGGCTAGGCCTGTGTTTTGCCCTTTTGGACCCCTTCCCCTCACTCAATATTTGAGATTCCACTTTCCCCTACTTCCTAACATCCCTCCCTACTTCCAAAAATTTCCCCAAGAATTTAGAAGCCCCTTATCCCCTTCATTTCGCTTCATTTCGACAAAATTCCTTGTTTCACACATCGGGATAAGTTTCACTCAAAAGATGTTTCAGAGAAATAAAAGATGAATTTTGGAACAATGAGAGAGTTTTTTGTCCACAACATCCCAAGGAAGAAAAACCTCTTTCAATGTTTACATAGGTATCATGGTTTTAGAGAAATGTCAAAAATACCGTTGCCTCAGGAGAATTGAATGCACCTCTGAAGTGACCTTGGGAAAATCAAGATTTCTCCTAGCATGGTTGGCTAAATGACTTGCTTGATGAGTCAAAGGATAACTAGACACAAATATATTTCTAATGAGCTATCATGAGCTCAATTTGGAGTTGAGGAAGACCTTCAAAAGTTGACTGCAACAGCGCTCTGCCTTGAGGCAGCCTCATTCTGCTCATTTTGACTAGTGTTGGGAGATTTGATTTTTGACAGGGTAAATGAAATCCAAATTGCATAATTCCACTTGTGTTGGAAAGTAGACTCCAAGAGCTTTCCAACGAGCTATCACACGCTCAATTTGGACACCGGGAAGGCCTCCAAAAGCTTCCTGAAAAATGCACTATGTGGCAAGAGGGAAATGCGACCCACTTGAAGTGGATGCGACCCACTTGAGGGAAATGCGACCCACTTGCTAACAGAGTTCAGAAAATTGTGTTTTGTGCCCAGTTTCGATTCGAATCAACTCCAACAACTTGCAAACAAGTTTTTATCATTGCTCAGTAGATTTTTAACAATGTTGTGATGTTTTTGATGTTGGGAAAGAGGCCATGTTTGGAGAAGAATGTATAAACCCTACATTCACATGAAAATTAATTCCTTAAAGGTTTTGAAAGTATATGGGCAGTTTTATGAAAAGTTTGAAAACTCTTGAATGGTAAATATGCTCATGCCCTAGCACGTTGTGTATATCATCCTCACGCCCTCAGTTATCATTTTATCACTGCTGCCATCACCATAATATTGCCACTGTCATGGCCATTTGTGTCACTATGGTTATTGTCGTGTTGTCCCTATTCTCCAGTTCATAAAACACAATCCCATGCTTGTTGCTCCTTTGACAAATTTTGGCCATCATTATTAAACTATACCATACATTTGCATTTGGTATTCATTTGTCAAACTTACTTGTGATCAAAACAGTGATAGTTTTTATGCCATTAAAACAGAGCCATCCTCATTATGATTTTGTTTTCCTGTGGTACTTGGGTGCATGGGTGACATTTATTGGGTTTTGAACAAACATTAAAACTTTGCCTTCACTGCACCTATATCAGCATCCATATTGCAAATATCTTGTTCAAAGCCATGTCAGAGACGGATTCAGTTTATGAGCAAGGATATGAGCAGGACAGTGACTCAACCATTGAGGTTGATGTACTGAGATGGATCATAGCAGTGCACCAGTAGTGGTAACATATCAGAGAGGCCACATAGCTTTGTTTGCAGCATCACGACGAGTACTATCTCCACCCGGGGTGGAAGGGGTCTCGTTGACTTCATCAGCAGCGCGAGTACTATCTCCACATGGCGTGGAAGGGGTCTCGCCTTCTTCATCAGCGTAGGTACATTCACAGGATCATGATAGAAACAAAGACATGTTCCGTCATATGAAAAATCATTATTGGGCTCGCATGCATGTCTGCAAAGCAAGAATGAAGATTCTGAAGAGGAGGTTGAGCGAAGCACTAAAACGGCGGAAAAGGCCTGATCCACTCCGGATTTTGGCCGAGGCTTAGTTTGCTGGGAAAGATACATGATGGAGGGTCTTCACTCCAAATTTGAGCAAATTCGGAGAAATTTTTGTCATTTTGAAATATTTTGGTCTAAAAACAGGTTTTTCAGTTAAGCGGGTAGCGCGCCCATATGCTCACTTTTTTTCGGGACACTTGCTGAAGGAAATCTTTGCATTTTTGGATTTTTCATGGTAAGTTATGCATCCTCAGGCATTTCCGAAGCATTTCATCAGATTCTGGATGGTCAAAAATCTCAAAAACACCATGAAAACCACCTTGCTGCCACCTTTTGCACCAGCAGGAAGTACGTCTGGGAGAATGAAGTTTTGGAGGGGCAAATGAGCTCCAAATTGGGAAATTCCACTTGGGTTGGATAGCGAACATCCAGGGATTTCTAACAAGCTATCATGAGCTCAATTTGGATGCCGGGAAGTGCCTCAAAATCAGGTTGAAAGGCGCGCTACCCACTCAGTTCAGGGGCGCTACCCACTTAAATTTTTGGCTGAATTTTCAACTTCTAGCTCAGAATTTCGGCCAGTTGGGACCAGTTTTGCTTGTGGATGAAATTTTTGGGTTTTCATGATGTAAATTGATGGTTGACATGTAAATTTGGCTCATTTTTACCTATTCTAGAATATCCACTCTCAAAAAAGTGAAAATCATGTAAATGAATCAGTTTCCACTCTTTTAGAGGCAAGTTGTTAGCTGCCTAGATTTTAGCTCCTTGTTTAGAATTAGTTGGAACTGCTCCTAGAAGGAGGAATTCGACCCCTAGAGGTGTGGGAAGGGGTTAGGATGCTCTATATGATGTAATTTCTCAATCCTTTTGAGAGGTTGGAGAGGTTGGACTCTTGGGAAACTTTTGGCACTATTGTACATATTTCTTCATATTTTTGGCTAAGGAAAGATCAGAGGTTTTGCGGCACCTGTTGGGATTCTTGTGGTGTTCTGTTCTTGATGGTGTTTCTTCTCTATTTATTGTAAGTTCTTCATGTTTAATGTATGCCATTCCTTTCATATGCTTCTGAAACTAAAATGAATGAGTAGATGAGGTTGAAACCATTGTTTACAGTGCTCTGCCTTTGAATTCATTTAGTTTTACATGTTTTCGACTGTTTGGAGAGGATCCAAGTTCTTCTTTGCCCTCTTCAGCTCCTTATCGTTCTAATCCATCCATATATCCAATCAAAAGCATCAAGACATTCACCTACCTCGCCCCAACTCGAATTCTGCAAAGGTCTGACCTTATCCCCGGACCCAAAATTTGTTTTTCCCATTTCTCCAGCGAAAACCCAAAAAATCAAAATCAAACATACCTATCTCTTTACTAGCCTAAAATCAGTTCCCTTATAAAGTCATCTCGCACCCTATTGTTCATTTTATCGAGATTGACGGAGAGAGCCCTCTCCTGTCCTCGTAGGGCTAGCTACGAGGCTGAGCGTGGTTTGATGTGGCCTTGAGTTTTACCTCATTTCAGCCTGAGGTAGATTTGAGCGCTAACATAGTGGCGACCATACTGGGGAAGAAAATGGTTTGCTTGTTACTGTCATTTGCTATAGACGGAGTCTGAAGTCACGCCAGGTAGCCTTCGAACTGCACATTGCTCTGCGAGTGCATAGTAGATAAAAGCTGCTTTAGTCGATCTCCGGTTTAGCTTGTGAATGTGTCCTTTGATTTGCGAATTCCCCCAGTACATGTATCGAGTTCAGATCTGATGGTTGATGGTGGACAACGATCAGACATAAGAAGGCTGAAATCATTCACCTGGTGACTCCAATTCAAAGTCTGGAGGACTGACTCTTTCTCTGAGAAAATGGAAGGATCTTACACAAAGTTCAGGTATCTAAAGTGGAATGGTATTCAGGATCTAATCTGCTTTCTTGTAAATTACTTCTTTGCTGGCCTTGAAGCTGTCCTCAAAGTTTTTCAAAATTTGTTGTATGATAAAGGTGATCAAAATCTTCACTCGACCCATTCAAAAAGTGTGAATGCTGAGTTTCCCTTTGATCCTGGTCTCCTTACTTTTCCCACATATTATGATGACTCTCTTCAGAGTGATGAGCCTAAAGAAAACAAAACTGATCTCGCAGCTCTTGTATATACTCCTACACCTTTCATAGTCCCAAATCGGTACAAACCTCTTGTTTTACCTTCTGTTCTTCATGCTTTCCCTGCAAATTATGACCTATATCTACCAAGATTTGACGGTGAATGTAACAATGTCAACGCTGAGCAACATGTGCAGAATGTTGAGACTTTTCTAGATCTTTTTGAAGTTGATGATGAAGATGTTAGTATTAGGCTTTTTGCTCTTTCTTTGCAAGGCCAAGTGAAGATTTGGTTTAAAGCCCTGCCTGATGCGAGCATTTCAGATTTCCAGCAGTTTGTCAAAGTTTTCCTTGATAGGTGGATGATCGGACAGAACTTTTTGTTGATTATAGAGGAGTATAACCAGCTGAAAAGATTGCCAGGGGAGACAGTACAACAATTTTCTGCTAGATTTAACCAAGTTTATTTTTCGATGCCAGCTGATATAAGACCTTCTCCTAGATCTGCTCTCTTGCACTACCCGGGTGCCTTTGATCCGGAAATGGAGTTTCAGCTGAGAGAAAAGAATATTGCAACACTTCACGAGATGCAGAACAAGGCAATAAATGTAGAGGCTCATTTGCTGATCTTGAGGGCAAGGTTGAAGGAAGAAGAAAAGAAGAATGTTTCAGAGCAGCTGACACCTTCAGAGGAAAAGCTTGATCTTTTCATAAATGCAGTAGAAGAGATGGTGCGGAAAATGACTGCAAAAAATGAAAATGACATTCAAGAACAAGCGGCTGACCCAAAACATTTTGTTTCTGATCCCAATTGTCATAGTGATTGTTTTATAGATCATTGTGAAGAAGAGAGAGCTGTTGATATGATGTGTATGTTTGATGATGAATTGCCTCAGTTTGATCAGTATGATGATGATTATGTTCTCCAAAAAGAACCTAATCTTGCAGAAAAATCAGTAGCTAGCTTGTGCGAGGAGGAAGTTCACTTTCAGCAGCTCGAGTACAGTGATCAACCGATGCATATCAGCTATGGCAATGATGAGGAAAGTGTAGCAAATTTTGATGTAAGTGAAGGATCTTTGCCTTTTTGTTTTGATTCGTTTCAGTTCATTAGAGATAACTTCCATGCAATCATAAATCAAACGTCAACAAGTCTTGATCTGGATCGTCTTGAGGGCAACGAAAACTTCTCATATTCAGACTTGCAGCCCCCAAAAGTCATTGATTTTCAAGTTGCAGCTGAAGACTTGGAAGTGGGCACACATGATTTAATGATTCAAGGTGACTCCATACCTTTCTGTTTTGAATCATTTCAGCTTTTGAAAGATAAATTGCATAGTAAATCTTCAGATGAGCAGCTTGTAGCATCAGATTTTCAGCCATCCAATGCAATTGAAGGTCAGATTACAAATGAAGTTGTGGAAGATGAAATACATGATTTGATGATGCAGGAAAATTCTATACCCTTTTGTTTCGAAGCATTTCAGTTTATAAGGCAGAATCTTCGTAATATATCTCAAGAAAAAGAGGAACAATGAGTAGGATGTCATACAGTTTCAAGGGATACAGTGCAGCAGTCTTCTCAAGTTTTTGATGATCCTATTGCTCGTGTGTTGGATGATGTTTGTTGTAAAAATTCTTCTTCATTAGCTAACCATGTGCCGGAAAAGAATGTTGATGATAATCTTATTCAAAAGTTGCCTTCATTGTCTTGTCTAACATATTTTTCATTACAAAGCTCTCATCAAGGTTTGCAGTCATATGAGGAGATTAATAAAGGAGACTTTTGCTCTGTCTGGAATCAGCAACGGAGTTTGGTATTTCATGAATTTCAGGATCCTTTTGACAGCTTGCTGCAATCACCAAAGAAAAGCACCGTAGATGTGAGGAAAAGTTTAAGATCAAGGTATGGAGATTATCTAGACCAGAGCTATGTTTATGAAGATCCATTCGCAGTATTCTTGCAGTCATCCAGTCAATTTATGCTTTGCAAGTTTATCAGCAGTCCACTTGGTTCAAAGTTTCCATGGGAGTTGCCTTTCAGTAGTTATTTCTCGTTGTTCATAAGAAAGCATTTGGGAAGAAATCAAACAGCAGCCAGCATGCTTACATGGTTGCATTGGCTGTTCCATTACACTTGATCGGGTGGTGTAAAGCACAATTAGAGTAGGTTGTATTGAATAAGCTCTACTTTGAGCATATTTCCAGTTTGTCGGTTGTGTTTAAGTATCGAGTTAGTTTTTAGTTGAGTGAGATTCAATTTTTGTCGTCAAGTCATCAATTTTCAGTCATGCATTTCAGTTTGAGTTTTGATTCCATTGCCCAATGGATAAGGCACTGGTCTTCTCTCCCAAAGATCTGCCGTTCTTGGCACCTCCAAGGAGCTACCATCCCCATTGGAGCCAATGTTAGAGTCAGCCTTTGCAGCCTTCCTCCAGTGATCAAACATGCTCTTACAAAGTGATTTTAAGGTGTCAAGGTCAAATTTTTTCATTTCAATGAGTCTTCAAGAAAAATTTGGTCACTAGGCATTAGGTCTAGGGTTTGTTTTCACTCTTTTCAAAGTTGTCCAAATGTCGGTCCATGTCACCATTCAGCTGAGTGTACCATCATTCATAGGGTTTTCATCATCATGTCAGGTTCCATTGGGTCATTTTACATCTTTTTCATGCTTCAGTTGTGCCTTGGTAAGGTCCATTTCCCTCACCTAGGGTTTTGGAGGTAATTTCTCTTGGATGGTCAAATCATTAGAAAAACTTGTATCCTGATGTTCATACACCTTCCCCTATCATTAATGTACCTTATTAAACACTTCCCATCACCGAGATCCCCCAAATTCCTCATTTTTGCACAAACCCTAGTTTCTTGCCACAACTTGGCAATTTTCTAGGCTAGGCCTGTGTTTTTCCCTTTTGGACCCCTTCCCCTCACTCAATCTCTGAGATTCCACTTTCCCCTACTTCCTAACATCCCTCCCTACTTCCCAAAATTTCCCCAAGAATTTATAAGCCCCTTATCCCCTTCATTTCGCTTCATTTCGACAAAATCCCTTGTTTCACACATCGGGATAAGTTTCACTCAAAAGATGTTTCAGAGAAATCAAAGATGAATTTTGGAAAACTGAGAGAGGTTTTTGTCCAAAACATCCCAAGGAAGAAAAACCTCTTTCACTTTTTACACAGGTATCATAGTTTTAGAGAAATGTCAAAAATACCGTTGCCTCAGGAGAATTGAATGCACCTCTGAAGTGACCTTGGGAAAATCAAGATTTCTCCTAGCATGGTTGGCTAAATGACTTGCATTATGATTCAAATGATAACTAGACACAAATATCTTTCCAATTAGCTATCATGAGCTCAATTTGGAGTTGAGGAAGACCTTCAAAAGTTGACTGCAACAGCGCTCTGCCTTGAGGCAGCCTCATTCTGCTCATTTTGACTAGTGTTGGGAGGTTTGATTTTTGACAAGGTAAATGAAATCCAAATTGCATAATTCCACTTGTGTTGGAAATTAGACTCCAAGATATTTCCAACGAGCTATCACATGCCTGATTTGGACACCGGGAAGGCCTCCAAAAGCTTCCTAAAAAATGCACTATGTAGCTACTCATAGAAAAGTGCGCGCTACCCACTTGAGGAGGGGCGCTACCCACTTAAAACAGAACCCAGAAAATTCGTTTTTTGCGCCCAGATTCGTTTCAAGTCGACTCCAAAAGTTTGCAAACAGGTTTTAATCGTTGCTCAGTAGATTTTTAATATGGTTGTGATGTCAAACAAGCCATGCTTGGAGAGAAATATATGAATCCTTCATTCACAAGAAAGTTAATTCCGTAAGGGTTTTGAAATTGTATGGGCAGTTTTATGAAAAAATTGAAAACCTTTGAATGGTAGATATGTTCACACCTTGGCACGTTGTATAGATGATCCTCACGCCCTCGCTGTCATTTTATCTGCTGCCATCACCATAATATTGCCGCTGTCATGGTTATTTGTGTCACTATGGTCATTGTCGTGTTGTCCCTATTCTCTAGTTCATAAACACAATCTCATGCTTTGCCCCTTTGACAAGTTTTGACCATCATTATAAAATTATACCATACATCTGCATTTGGTTTTCATTTGTCAAACTTACTTATGATCGAAACAATGATAGTTTTTATGCCATTAAAACAGAGCCATCCTCATTATGATTTTGTTTTCCTGTGGTACTTGGGTGCATGGGTGAAATTTATTGGGTTTTGAACAAACATTAAGACTTTGCCTTCACTGCACCTATATGAGCATCCATATTGCAAATATCTTGTTCAAAGCCATGTCAGAGACGGATTCAGTTTATGAGCAAGGATATGAGCAGGACAGTGACTCAACTGTTGAGGTTGATGTACTGAGATGGAGCATAGCAGTGCGCCAGTAGTGGTAACATATCAGAGAGGCCACAGAGCTTTGTTTGCAGCATCACGACGAGTACTATCTCCACCCGGGGTGGAAGGGGTCTCGTTGACTTCATCAGCAGCGCGAGTACTATCTCCACATGGCATGGAAGGGGTCTCGCCTTCTTCATCAGCATAGGTACATTCACAGGATCATGATAGAAACAAAGACATGTTCCGTCATATGAAAAATCATTATTGGGCTCGCATGCATGTCTGCAAAGCGAGAATGAAGATTCTGAAGAGGAGGTTGAGCGAAGCACTAAAACGGCGGAAAAGGCCTGATCCACTCCGGATTTTGGCCGATGCTTCGTTGGCTGGGAAAGATACATGATGGAGGATCTTCGCTCCGAATTTGAGCAAATTCGGAGAAAATTTTGTCATTTTGAAATATTTTGGTCTAAAAACAGGTTTTTCAGTTAAGCGGGTCTCGCACTCATATGCTCACTTTTTTTTGGGACACTTGCTGAAGGAAATCTTTGCATTTTTGGATTTTTCATGATAAGTTATGCATCCTCAGGCATTTCCGAAACATTTCATCAGATTCTGGATGGTCAAAAAGCTCAAAAACACCATGAAAACCACCTCGCTGCCACCTTTTGCACCAGCAGGAAGTACTTCTGGGAGAATGAGGTTTTGGAGGGTCAAATGAGCTCCAAATTGGGAAATTCTACTTGGGTTGGATAGCCAACATCCAGGGATTTCCAACGAGCTATCATGAGCTCAATTTGGATGCCAGGAAGTACTTCAAAATCGGGCTGAAAGGCATGCGACCCACTTGGCTCAGGCATGCGACCCACTTAAATTTTTGGCTGAATTTTCAACTTCCAGCTCAGACTTTCGGCCAGTTGGGACCAGCTTTGCTTGTGGATGAAATTTTTGGGTTTTCATGATGTAAATTGATGGTTGGAATGTAACTTTGGCTTACTTTTACCTATTCTAGAAGATTCACTCTCAAAAAAGTGAAAATCATGTAAATGAATCAGTTTCCTCTCTTTTAGAGGCAAGTTGCTTAGATGCCTAGATTCTAGTTCCTTGATTAGAATTTGTTGGAACTGCTCCTAGAAGGAGGAATTCGACCCCTAGAGGCAGGGGAAGGGGTTAGAGTGATCTATATGATGTGATTTCTCAATCATTTTCAGAGGTTGGAGAGGTTGGACTCTTGGGAGACTTTTGGCACCATTGTACATATTTTTTCATATTTTGGCTAAGGAAATATCAGAGGTTTTGCGGCACTTATTGGGATTCTTGTGGTGTTTTGTTCTTGATGGTGTTTTCTCTCTGTTTACTGTAAGTTCTTCATGTTTAATGTATCATTCCTTTCATATGCTTCTGAAACTAAAATGAATGAGTAGATGAGGTTGAAACCATTGTTTACAGTGCTCTGTCTTTGAATTCATTTAGTTTTACATGTTTTCGACTGTTTGGAGAGGATCCAAGTTCTTCTTTGCCCTCTTCAGCTCCTTATCATTCTAATCTATCCATATATCCAATAAAAAGCATCAAGACAATTGCCTACCTCGTCCCAACTCAAAATCTGCAGAGATCTGACCTTATCCCTGGACCAAAATTTGTTTTTCCCATTTCTCCAACGAAAACTCAAAAAAATCAAAATCAAACATACCTATCTCTTTACTAGCCTAAAATCAGTATCAATTTTGAGTCATCGCAGCCCCTTTGAAGATCCTTTGCTGAGATAGGACCCGAGAGAGTCTTCTTTTGTCTCCCGTAGCTGTCAGCTAGCGAATGTACATGGTCTTGATGTAGCCTTGAGTTTTACCTTAATTCCAAAATTTTTTATAGATTTGAGTTTTCGAAATACCGCCCGACAACCACTGTCACTGGGTTAACCTCTTTAGCTGCATGATGATATTTCTCGTCGGACGTTGCCGAACCATTGCTCAACTTCTTGCCGACACCCTCTCAGGATTCAGCTCTCGTGGTAAGCGGAAGGTTAAGATTCAAAGTGAATACGGCACAAGGACGAGATGCACTCTGATCCACAAACCCCCATTGTGACCAACAACAAGAACCAGTTAGGCACGAAACAACGGTGGTGTTGTGTCGGCAAAAGTGGGGGGATGCGCCGGCGGTGGCCATCACACGAACGGTGCTGCCAGTATCCTCGTGCCCATGCCACTAGCTATACCTTCGGAATGTTACCATACAACACTCTTTCAAGATATAATTCTGAAGACAATGCAGGGAAGGCATCTATATTGCCTAGATCACGATCATCTAACTTAAGGAGGGGGAGGCCTCCGAACATATCACCATTCAAGGGCACCTGCACCAGGACCAAAGCCATCTATAGGTAGGCGCGGACAACGTTGACATTCTTGGGGATGCGCATGGTAGGATTTCTTGTCTTAACATATGGCAGCAGCCAGGAAAGTGGGGTCACATGCATATCTTCCTCTGGAGCCGTCATAGAGCGCTTCGACGAATCAGGCGAATGACCCTTAGGCACCTTTTGAGGGGAATGCACAATCCCAAGGGACGTGCATGGCTTCACCCTAGCCCACTTCGTATCTTTCTCTTTTCCTTTCTCTGCTCCCTTCACCTTCCCTTTGCCCTTTCTCTTGGTCGACGTAGACACAACCTCCTCCATATCAGGGGTTACTTCTGATACATCTTCATACTCAAATTCCCCAGAAGTCGCGACAGAAAATGATTTAGCAGGGTTAGTAGTGGTCATTCTTGCTTGGAAGACGAATTCATGGTTGCTGCTGTTAGAAGGGGTAGCTTTCCTAGACATATGGATGGCAATGGCACAGAATAGACTGAGTTCACAGAGGAGCACAAGGCACAAGAGTCTCGGAAAGCAAACAAACTTGTCCTGACTAACACCCCTCTGTTTATAGCCCCAGATGGGTAAAAATGGTCAGATTAGCCTTAATTACAACTTATCATTACATAAACGGTAAAAAATCCTCCTAGATCGCCACATTAATTTCCAATTTCCCATTCTTTTCAATGCTACAATCGTTTTTCCACCTAGTTGCCCCATTCCAACGGCTAGTTTTTCCAGCTGTGTACCACCCCTGTGCCTGCGTCGCACTTTTTTGCATCTCCTACCCTACACAGCTATCAATCCCGCCTTCGATTTTTTAGTCTGGTGCATGTAGCATCCTTTACACAACTACTCTGGCCATATAGTCATTTGGTCAGCACTGGATTGTCCCTATAGGGTTTTAGGCTACTTCCATTAATGTACCTTGGCAAGTAGTCTTCACGCAGCGTTGCCAACCTGGCCGCACCACCATTGGTAATATCCTTCACTATGTATGGGCCCAACCAGTGCTTACAGAACTTTCCTGGATGGCATACAAACTGGCTATCATAAAGCGATACCAATTCGTCTTCCCTAAAGACCTTCTGCTAGATATGTCAATCATGCCATGCTTTTTCGTGAGCCTTCTGAACTTGCTGGTGGAATTGATCTATGAACCGATCTTCTTCCAAGGCCACCAACTGCACCAAGCATTCCTCCATGATGTCTGGTTCCACCATGTTTGTAAAATCTGAAATGCGCAGGCTGGGAACAATGTATTCCATAGGCATGATGGCCTCCTTCCCATAGACCATTCTAAAGGGTGTTTTTCCTGTGAGTTTTTTACATGTGGTCCTATACACCTAGAGTACTAAGGGAATGTGTACGTCCCAATAGGTTCAGTCAGTGTTACAGACGCTAGTGATAGCGTGTTCCAAAATTTTATTGAAGGCCTTTACTGCCCCATTCGCTTGTGGGTGATATGGGGTACTCTTCGTGTGGTGGATCTAGAATTCCTTAGTCAAAGCCACAATAGTTTCATTAACAAAATGCATACCTATATCGCTAATTATGATCTTCGGGCAACCAAAACTGGTGAAAATATGTTCAAAAATGAAGTGCGTAATGGTATCTACAGTATAGTCCTTGAAAACTTATGATTCTACCCACCTGGTTACATAATCAGTGGCGGTGATGATGTACTGGTCGCCCGTCTTCTTTCCTAGGGGATTGATGGGTCTTGTTGTGGTCCTGTGATTTGGAAAATTGACATACCAAGTGACAAGGCAACATCAAAACCAATCTTTATATCTCTAGGACCTAGCCTTCCTAGTCTCAGAGAGGGATCTTTCAATTTTTTGCAAATATATGACTTGTTTGCTTGTAAAAGGTTGATTTTAGGCTAGTTATTAAACACGAGTTTGTTTTATTTTTGTTTGGACATGATGATCTAGGCCGGATAGGAAGAAAGAGGAAATCTCCAAGTCATTTGGAAATGGAGTCGAATGGAAGTCTTGATAAGTCCATCAATGGATCAGAGGTATCAAAGGGAAAATCTAACTTGGCCAGTGGATCTTCAAGGTCTTTCAGGTGAAATGAAATGGACATCAATGGTTTTAGAATGAAAATTAGAACTAAGGGAAATTAAGAATCCTTAATTATATGTACTTCTCAACAAAGGGACTTAAAAGATTATCTGAACATAAAGAGGCATTCAATAGATAGGGCTAACCATAAATTCTACAAACCACACTTCATAAAATAATAATTTCAAGACAAACTTCTCCAATGAAATATACAAAGTGAGAAACTCATTTAACTTCCCGTGATTTCACCTTCAAGGATAAGAAAACATTCAAGATTCACACATAACTGTATTCATAGAAGAGGGAACTCCTAGACATCTTTGACTACAACTATAAAGACCTTCAAAACAATTAGTTAATCAAGTACAAAGGGTATGCTCGGAACAAAACCTCTTTGGCATACTTTGAACAATGGTACTTTGAAGGGAGACTTCAAAAACAGTTTTTAAGTGGCAACATGTAAGCAGGGAAAACCATAAATCATTCTTGAGACCAATTGTATTGAACTTATTTCAGAAATGACAAGCATAAGGGTTCTAGAGAGAAATTAAGAATTCTATAAAATATCGTAGCAAAGGAAAACATTAAGGCAGTGAAGAGTAAATAGAACTAAGGTGCTTTCAAAAGACATTTCTTAGCCTAAAACTTTTACTCTACTGCAACAGAGAATGATGAAACATAATGAAACAAGAAATAGCAATAACAAATTTAGAGTTACTTCACCAACAGCCAAGCTCAGGGATCCAATGATAGAGCCTTCCCCATAAATAAATAGGTCAAGACATCCATAAGTTCCAAAACACCAATTTCTTATTAACTTCAACAGGACTATGTATTACTTCAAAGAGTCATCAAATGCCAACAATACAATGAGTTCCAATGCAGTATTTATACTGCAAATGAGGAGGTGGAACTGATCTAGGGTTTGAGAGTCATTAACTACAGAGTAAATGCATTCCTAGCCTTGATAACCATGCAAGGCATACGGTAGGAAATCTTCAACTACTTCTCCGCTTCAATAACTCTGTCTTAACTTCTGAGAGAAAGATAGGAGAAAAGATTGACTTTTATGGTTTATCCTTATCCTTACAATAACTGTCTGACAGTTTTAAATATATTTTTTAGTGTAATAACTGTTTAATCAGTCTTTGCAAGTAGAAAGTAGGCCAAAGGTGTCAGTTGATTTTCTGAGTGAATAACTACTCTTGGTTGATGTATTCGAGGCTACTTTAGCCTAAGTTTCCTTAATTTCATCATTAAACTGTGTTTAAAGTCAGATTCTACCTTTGGCCTTCATAATTCATCATGTTGTCTTTATTGTTTTATTGATTTCTTTAAACCTTTATTCATTGTCTTTAACTATGTTTTTTATCCTTAATCCACTTCGATTAGTCTTTAATCTTCTATTCTCCATTCTTCTTCACTGATATTTTGTTTTTGTTTTGTTGTGTGTGGGGGTTTCCTTTTGGTGTGCTGGAGGGTTCTATGATTCAACCAGTGGTCATGAAACACTAATTAAACCTTTGAATCAAACCCTTAAACCCATTCTTCATCTATTTGGCCTCATGGATCATCATCCATAAACCTTAGTAAAACAATTTGACTGTGGGATGGCCCTTTGACTTGGGGCTGCCATTAAACCTGCAATAACAAAAAAACATTAATAAATCCTGTGTGCTTGGCTACAAACTGCTTCAGGGGTTCATGGCGTCAGGGAAATGTTCTGAGGAAGGGGATATGCATGGGAGGAGGGGTTCCAGGAGGAACCGAGGTGAATTTTGAATAATGGCACAGAAACATAGAATAGTGGTTTTGGGCAATACCGAGGTAGTATTTGCGCAGGGTTAGGTGGTAAGAGGTTTTGGTCCCATCAGATGTGATACCATCCAGCGGATGACACACATCTTGGGGAAAACCACTTTTATCGCGCAAAAATGGGATTTTAAAATATTTCAGAGAAATGAGCGCGATAACAATTAGGGGCCGTCGGATCTGGGGGATCCAGATCTACAGTGGAGGGTGAACGCAACGGGAGAAGGTGTTTGGCAGTGGAGAATGGGTGAGGACAGGTGGCTGATGATGAATGGACTAGCGGGATGCTAGTGAAAGGTGGGCCAGGGTGATGATGTCAGCTCTTTTTTTGGGGAGTGAAATGTTATCGGGCGGGGTTTTTAAAGGCGAGGTGGGATAACAGCCGTCAGATGAGGATAATGGATGGTGGGGATCCGTTCAGGGAGAAGCGAGTGAAGAAGGGCCGGGATGAATGGGGAACGGGAGAGGAAGCGATGGACGTTGCATTGGTGAAATCAACGGTTGAGATTTTTTAGACGAAAGCAGCGGTGAAGTGAGAAAATAAGGGGTGAAGGGAGTTGAAAGTAAGGTGCGGAGAAGGTGGTTTCATGGGGGAGTAAGGGGACCAAGGCTAAGAAAAAGGGGTTTAGACTTAGCCCATGGTTGCAGGCCTCGATCACATAGGGAAGGAGTGGATTTAGGCTAAAAATAAGGATTTTTAGACTTTTTTAAAGGTTCTGATAGGGTTGGAAAGGGTGATTTAAACCAAAAAAAGGGTTTTTCTCATGGTTTAAAGGTTTTTTAGTGGAATGGAGAGTATAAGAAGGGGAAAATGAGCCTTTTAGAGGAAAAAGGGATTGATAAAAATAGGGGTAAGGATGGTAAAATGGGGAAATGGAATGGAGGTGAAAATGGTGAAAATAGCCTGAAAAAAGCTTCCTTTTGAAACAGCAGGGTGATCTTTTAGAAGGCATAGATGAATATTTTGGTGAATTGATAGACTTAGGATGATGAAGGCAGTGAGATTTCTAGAACTCACAATGATTCTTGAAATATTATTTCTAGAAATCCAGGATTGGCAATTTAGTAATCTTTGGATATCATCAAAATTACTTATGACTAATAGTGGCTCCACTTGGGGAGGGCAGCTATCTTTTCAAGGTGTCCAGAACCTCAATTTATGAAATCTCTGAGTTTCAACAAATCAGTGCCTTATCCATTGGGTAGATTTCTTCTTTTTCTTGCTGATATTTCTCTTAAAAAGACAAATTTTAACAATATGCAATGTATATTCCTTTCACACAGTCTTTATACCTACCCAATCCTACTTGTCCTAGCATTTTCTCTTCTTTTGAGTGCATTTGAACTAGCAAACTCTTTAACATTTTATTTTTGAAAAATGAAAATAAAATAGCTATTCCTATCCTTATTTCTTCCAAGAGTCCTGATTAAACTGTTGAACTCTTTATTTCTCTACCTATTCTAACCATCTATCAAGATTAAACTGTTTGACAAATTTCCACTCTCTAGTCTAAAACAGGAAGTTGAAAACATAGTCAAATCAGGATTAACCAGTCTGATTTGCTATGAGGCTATGGCATTTTGTACAAGCTGCACATAGACTTTATTTACAGAAATTTAAAACAAAACTGTGAAGGCTTAAGATCTAAAATTGATAGACATCCTTCTTTCTTTCATTAGTTCAAAGTTTGATCTTTTTAGAACCATTTCACTTTTCTCTAATCTATTCGATAAACCAAGTTTACACAGTTTGGAAAATATTTTTCACTAATCCTATCAGCAAAAATTTAAAGCATGGTTTTAATCAGGATTAGAATTTCTAATTAACCTTGGTTGTGGCATCTGAACAAATGTAATATTCCAAATCTAGAACAGCTCAACAAGCCTGCTGAAATAACACACTTCTAAGAATTTTGTGCATAGAAATGAGTTTGCAGCTCCTAGATCCCTTAGATTAGCTCATCTAAGATCTAAATCCAAAATGAGAGCAAAAAAAAATCAGACTAGGTGAGTTAAACAGGTCTCCCACAAACTAGTCTAGCTTAAAATCACCCAAAGAGAGGGGCTGCGGCTATATGCAAAGGACTGCTTCAGAAATAACACAGATCCACTGAAGCACAGTAGGAGGCTGATATGGAGGTATAGAAATCAGATTTATAACAACAAATCAGATGTGCATTACATCCCATACATTGTACAAGAGAAAGAATGAGACAATACAGGAAAAATCCTCAGTAATGAGGTGTTACAACCATAACAAAAGACTGTATAACCATGACAACCTTATTTTAGGGGCTAAAGCAATAGTTTATTAATCTTCATATCTAGCACATATCTGTACATAAAATATTAGATCTAATACAGATCTGTGTACAAGAAATGTTGATCTATACATTCCCCTTGGGGTTTTGTGCAAAACATGAAGCACAAAGAGTAGATCCGAGATCTAAGGTTACATATTTGCATAATGATTCAAAAATTTCTGAATAATGCAATGGGACAGCATATCAAATCTGAAACAAAAATGTATTGGATGCCCAATCCATGGATCACCACAGTGAGAGGAAGAATTCTAACACTGGAGATCTCTCCTCCAAAATGCAAACAAAACACCCTACAGCTTCTCCTTTGCAAATAACACAGTCCAGGTGTTAGTCATCAGTATTTTTACCTGTTATTGATGACTAGTTTCCTTAACTAAGTTTTCTAGAAGCTGATCTCCAAACTATAAAAACTGTCATCTAGAAAACACCCCGAAACAATTTTTTTTTCCTCCTACCCCTTCCCGTCAGTCTATGATGAGAAAAAAATTCAGCTGTCAAGTCCTATCTGATTTTAGCAAAATATCCTTGTTTATAGCTGTCATAGCTGTAAATTATTTGCCATCATTTACCCTTGTTTCACAAGCCATTCACTATCCAATAACTAACAAAATGTCTGCAACCCTATCCCTAGTCATCTTGTCATTTGAAAACCTGATCATACCTGAGAAAACATTTAGTATCTGTCAAGACTATTCCTAAGTTAGATATTTGTGTTTAGGGATTTTTTCCATGGCTAAGACATCCTAAGCCAAAAACATCTGTCTAGTACCAACCTGCCATAGATTGTCTTACTGTTTTGCAAAACAAGTCTTGTTCCATCCATAGGTCACACACCACTACGAGGTCATTTTGTCTCAGTTCAGAAGAAGTTCAACAAAGATCCAAATCAGAAGAAGATAAGTATTTTCACTGTCTAAAAATAATGTGTTTAGATCAAGAAAAAATCTCCATAAGACACCAAAAGAGCTCTCCAAGGTTAAAAGTCATATGTTTTTACATCTCTGCAGGGGTGTAATTGTAATGATGATCAAAGTGCAAAAGAGCAAAGGGACCAAATAAAATAGGTCCTCCATGCTGAATTAGTTTTCCATAAGTAAAAAAAATGAAATACAGTAAGTGAAGGGCAACTAATAGGTATGGTATAAAACCCAAAAACTACCTGAAAAATAGAGAGCTGCCTCCAAGTCACATGAATGCAAAAGACTAATGTTATACTGATCAGCAGTGTTTCATCATCTCCTCCAAAAAGCAGTATTGCATAAACTTTTCAAAAGGCATCATCATATAGAAAATAGAAGACAGCTGCTTCTTATGCGACCTCAAGCCTAGGATGTGAACATTAGTCAAAGGACAATTTTAAGATACTCCTAAAAACACAGTCAAAGGAAGAGACACATGATTGCAGAAAGATGACATAGTTTTGAAATAGATGAAATGTCATATCTACAGTGAGAACCTCCTTCAAAAGAGCAGACGGTTAGAAGCTCAGTGCTAACCTCCTTCATCAAAAGTAGATGGTTAAAAGCACAGTGAGAACCTCCTCCAATTAAGAGCAGATGGTTAGGAACATCATAATATAACCTTCTTCATTTAAAAGCATAGGGTTAAGGTGTTTTAAGTGACTTCAGAAATTATAGGCCACCTCCTTCCCAGGGATGAAACAAAAGATGCATCAACAGTGTTTCCAATGGTGTTTGAGTGGGTTCTCTGTTTGAAAGACAAGGGTGAAAATCAGTGGAGCAAATGAAAGTTTATAGTTTGAAGGCCTGAGTTTCATTATCAACAAAGCAGTGACATTATGGTATTAAAAGGGCCATCTATTTTTCTATTTTTAAAGGTCACCTCCTTGATGAACAACAGTGGGTCCAGTCTTGGTTTAAAATACTTCCTTACTTCAACAACAATGGATACATAGGGTTTCAAAGGCTACAATGATTGGTATTTTTATAAACCTTTTCAAAAATATATAAGGTCACTGTTTCAAAATAAATGGGATTGTAAAGTGATGAAGCCCTATTTTCACTCATAGTCAAAAGGCTTATCCATTAAATAATGAAAGACAAAGTTTTGAAGACCCAGGTAGTTTGTCAAACATAGGCCTCCTTCACAAATAAGTAGAGGGCCCACCATTGTTTGAGGGTATTGAAAAGATGACATGTGGAACAGATCAAATCATAACTGTTGTTGTTATATGGTTTTAAAGAAGGTTGGCATAACAGTTTTAAAAGGGCTTCATTATTGTTTGTTAGCATTGCCTCCTTTGTAAATAAACAAAGGCACAAAGTCACTTTTAAAGTTTCTTGCAAAAGCAAAAAGAGCTTTTTCATTTCAAACAAGGAGGAAAAGGCATTTAAAAGAACCCTCACCAAGTTTAAAAAACTCAAAGCAACATTCATTAGCATCATGCCTGAAGAAAGAAATAGTTCTTGAGAAAAATTTGGAGAATTTTTCAAGTTTAAGGTAGCTCGGCACGCCTGTTACAATGCGCGGCGCACCTGTGCTCGGCACCTAGGGCCGATCTGACAGGCCATATGCGCGGCGCGTTTTGCTTTCAACGCTCGCCCATCAAACTGTTCTTAACGTTGCTTCTTGCCCACTGAACCAGTACTTAAAAAGCATTAAAGACTCATCTTTTATGAAGGTATTTGCCATCTCTTATCCAAGTCTTGAGTTCGGAGGAGGGTTTAATGATGAATTTCAAAAGAGAAACAATGATAAAATAATAGGTTTGTTATTTTGAATAGAAGAAAGAAAAATAGTTGGTTTTCAAGAGTAAACTCTCTTATTCATCAAAATCACAAAAACAGAGTTTGAATAGATGGATTTCTAGTCAAAAGAAAGGAGGTCTTCTTATGCTATGAAATAGTGAAGGATTTGTGTAGTCTCCAATAGAAAGTAGAGTTTGTGAAGGTTTTTCAAATCAGTTTAAAGAGATATTTTAATAGTAATTTCAAAGAACACTATGATCATCTAAATCAAAGAAGAACAGTGGTTAGAGGATAGGGTTTTTGTCTTCTTAAAAGAGGTTTTTCTTGCTATGGATAGCAAAGAATCAAAAACAGAGATTGAAGGTGAAGAAACTGTGTGTCAAAATCAAAAGACATTTGTCTCCAAAATCCACAAACAGACCTTGTCAAAGACCTCATTGCTCAAACAAAAATACTGAAGAGGTGAAATTGTTTTCATTCAACTAATACTTGTTCGCTAAACTCAAAGAAAAACAGTGGTCATTTAGGGGAGACAAAGTTTTTTTGAAAGACATATTACTCAGTGACAAGGAGACTGTCTTTTGTTTTAGAGAATAAATAATCATCACATAAGAACAGTTTATTCAAAGAGAGAACACAGTGTTTTTCTAAGGGTACAATCTTTGTTCTGAATCAGTCCCTTAAAAAAGTGATATCAAAAGCCACAGTGATTTTAAAGGAACCTCTTTCTTGCTTCAAATAACCACAGAAAATAGTGAATTGAGGGAGAATATTTCATATTGTCAAAATCAAAGAAAGCTTTTTTCATTAAAACAAACTTGTTGGCTCACTAAGGACAGACTTAGTTTTTCAAAGAGTAAAGGGTGTGTTGGTTGAAGACTTATCTCAGTGATCACTTAGACAGTTTATCTTGGTAAGTCAGTAAAGAATATCAGAAGCAGAAATGCCTCCAAAGAAGGATAGAAAGAGCAGGTATCACAATAGGTATGAGCCTAACTCAACTCAAGAAGTGAATGAATCCCCTTCAGTGCTCTTTAATTTTCATGAAGTAGGGTGCTTGGAATTTTTCCAAAAGGTTCAATAATTGAAAAGTCATCTTCCTTTGACACATTTGTTTGCTTTAAAGCTGCAAGGGAATCATGTTCATCTAGCAGGTTTAGATTTCAAGCTCTCTCCTAGGGCTATCTCCAAAGCTACCAAAATTCAATATATCAGATAAAAATGGTTCAAACAAACATACTTAGATTTAAATCACTACAAACCCTTCCTAAAATATAACATCGGGTTGCTTGCCCAGCTATTTTCCCCTTCTCCTACTTGTTGACCAGCTATGCCCCTCTCATGAAAATCATAATGAGATATTTCACATGTGAAGGGAGGTTTTCCCGAATTTATGCTTACCATATCAGGCTTCTTATGCACTTCACAAGAACTCAATTGCAAAACTTCCCTTTTTTCCTCTATAGAAGCATAGACAAGATGGCCTCTACTGTCCAAAAGAAGCCCTCCTCTCAACAACAAGCTTGTTTATTTCATCATTCCCTTATCAAGATCATCATCCTCCATCAACTTGAGAAAAAGGGAGTTTCTTGGGACTCTTTCATCTCCCATCCCAATTTTTCCATTGCATATTCATCTCATACACCTTCCTCACCATCCACTCATCATGTTTCTCCTTCTTCTAGTAAATCCACTCCTAAAGGACAAAAATCTCCTATGATTGAAAGTGAAGAAGAGAAGAGGCAAACTAATAGTGAAGAAAGGCAAAGTGAGAGGAGGCAAACAAGTGATGAGGAAGGAAAAAATGAAGAATCTAAGCTTGACAATGAGCATAAAGAAGGCAGTGATGAAGAGCTGGAAAAAATTGATGCAGAGCACAGTAGTCATGAAGAGGAACATGTTGGCAGCTTAGACAGTAGTGAGCATGATGGTGATGAGGCACAAAACAGTGAGGGTACAGAGCACTACAGTCATGAAGAAAGCAGAGACAGAAAAGAACAAGGCAGCCGTCAAGGAGACATACAAGGTGGTAGCCAAGACACTTATGATGAAAAACAATAAAGCCCTCAAGCAGGCAATGATGGTGGCAATCAAGCACCAAACAGTGAGCATTCCAAAGAGGGCAGCATAGAGCAAAAGGGCCAAATCAGTGACTATGAGCATAGCAGTGATAAATACAAACAAGGCAATCTTCAAAAGGAGGAAAACAGTGACCAAGATGATGATGGAAGTAGCAAGGTTAAAGACCAAGTTGAGCAAGTGCAAATAGGTAAAATTCCTCCTTCTTCTCCTCCACACCACCAAAAGCATGTGCTAGCTGCCTCTCCTAGGCAAGGGGCCATGTTTTCCTCTCCAAAGGTAACAAAGTCCCAAACTTCAAGAAAGAAAGTGGCTCAAGTTGTAACTCCCAATGTTACTAGAGCACTCTGAAGCAAAGGCAAGTTGCCCAAGCAACCTATCATTGAAGTGCCAAAGAAGAGGAAGACCAAGAAATCTATCCAAGGCAAGGGGAAAGAGAAAGAGGAAAGTAGTCATGAAAAGGAAAGGGAGTTTGATATAATTCAGATAAACAATGATGATAGTGACAATAAATATAGAATCCTTGAGGCTCTCTTGCGAAACAGAGAATATCAAATTCATGATCTACAAGCTGATCTAGAAAGCTCAAAAGACTTCATCCATGTCCTATAGATGCAAAACAAGCAAATGAGTGGTCAAATGGCTGTATTTGAGGCCCGAGCTTTCAAATATCAAAGGGAGGCCTCCAAAGCACAAACTATGCTTGAAGAGCTTATGGGTAAATTCAATGATACTGAAGAGGAAGAGTAGCCAAGGAGAAAGAGGCCTAGGACTATGGGTCTCAAGAGAGCTTTGGAGAAAAAGAAAGAGGAAGAGGCAGCCCTTCTCCGATCTTATCCTCTTACTCATTTGCTCGCCCAAGAAATAAAAGATAATAGAGAAGCATGGCTTGAAAGGGAAAATAAACATTTAGAGGACAAGTCAGAAAGAGCTAATAGAGACTTGAGCCTGCAAAAGAAAATGACCGGGCACTATAAAAAGCTAAATCAATTTGCCCGAAGGAAATTGAAGGTTACACAAGAAAAGCTCAAGGCAGCCCGAAAGAGGCGCTCGGTAGAAAAAGTGGGGAAAAGCATATCAAATATTGAGATCTTGCCTTCTGCTTCTCTACAGGTTTCTAAAAACCCATGAAGGTCTTGCTCACCAAAATTGGGCAAATTTCGACAAGTTTTTGTTTTTTGACATTTTTTGGCCTAATTGCAGAATTTTGTGGGCATCACCATTTTTGTTTGGAGCATCCTCAGACGTTGAAAGTGGTAAAATTGGATGCATTATATTCAATATCATCTACTCAGAAAATTTCAGATCCAAAGGATGAGTTTTGATCCCCTAAAAAGGTGAAAAACAGTGATTTTTTGACTTTCTGCCTCTCATATCAGCAAAGGGCTAATTTCTGGTTTTTTCCACTCAGGTCAGTTTTTCACATACTTCCAGCAATCAGTTTGGGAAAAAAAAATAGTTTCAGAATCCATACATCTAGGGCTTTCCAGCAAGCCATCACAGGCCAAGTTTTGACATCGGGAGGTCCCTCAAAAGCTGTCTGCAAAATAGGGAATTTTCTGCTGCTATGTTCCTGTAGCATTTTTTCAAAAAAGAAGTTTTCTGAAGTGGCTTATCCAAATGTGCGCTGGTCATTTTTAGCCATTGTCAGTTGTGAAAAGTCAATTTAATTTCCTTTTTTAGCATTTTAATATATTTTTATAGATATTTTGTGCCTTGGGCTTTGAAGCACGGTGCAAAATTATGTGTTGTATTGAAACCAATGAAGTATGATTTATCTGGAGGTTTTCCTTCTCTTTGGCCTATATATTCCAAGAGATTTTATTGTAAACAAAGGCTGAACTTGATAATATAGAGCAATACATGATATTACAAGCTTTGAAGAAACACTTTGTCTCATGATGTGGATGATTTCTTGTTTGTCTTGGATGGTGGAAGAGGACTATTTGTTGGATTCCTTGGCCTGGTAAATGGTATAGTGTTCCTATCTGTATGTTTTCCTTAGTTTATCATACATGTTTCCATGATTCTTGCTTGTTGTAAGTCAGTAAAGAATAGATTTGAGACATGCCCATGGAGGCACCTCAAGTTTCCTGATTTTATTACAACTTCTATGTTTTTCTTCCTTCTCAGCCATATCAAAGAATTCTTAACGCCTCTTTGATCACTGAAGAAACTTGTTGCTTGTTTCATTTATGGTTGTTATGCATGCTAAGTATGATTCATGGTATGCCCTACTTACTCATGGCTAGTCAAAGCTCCATCTTTGAAAACTCTCTTTGAATTATTGATTGTCTTAGTTTGAACCAAGGAGGTCTTGTTTCGATCTTGCCCTTTGCCTAAAAACTTTGCATTCTATTTTCAAAGTTCCCAATAGCTCAAAATATGATGTGTACGAGTTCCCTCTTCGTAAATTGAGTTGTTTGTCCATATTATTTGTTTTCCCAAAATTCTGAAGGTGATTTCCCAAAGTTGGAGGGTCTTATACTTCCATGCATCACTGGAATGTTTATTTTATGCATTTATTAGTTTAAGTTTCATTCATAGAGACCAATGGTTACCCCTAACTTATCAATGCTTGCTGATTAACTATTCATGTTTAAAATATCTTTGTATTTCACAAACTTAGTGTCCATCTCATTTCATTCCACCTAAAAGAATCCATTTTACCTCGACCAAATCAGCCCTGCAATATACCTTCTCCACCCTTTGAGGCAGTCTCAACCTTATTGACCCCATAGCCCAGTTGATCTGATATCTTGTTATATGTTTAGCCTTTGATCAGTTCTTCCCTCAAAAACCTAAAAAAAACCAAAACACACTTAATGACTAGCCTAAAATCAAAATCATAGAAAGAAAACAAGTTCATATCCTTTGCACAAATAGAGAGAGCCCTCTGTGAGTCCAGGAAGGCTAGGTCCTTAGGCTCCAAAGTTGGTTTGATGTTACCCTGTCATTTGGCTTGCCAATCTGCCAAATCACGGGACCCTAACATAATGGAGATCACGGTGGGACTTTTCTGAGTTCATATTAAGCTTAGTAACTTTCAAGACTCTCGGAAAACCCCTGTTGAACTGAGCATGCTATCCTGTTTATCCATCCCACCAGTCACTAACATAATGGCGATCGCGGTGGGACTCTGAGTGAATAAACAAACTTAGACTTCCCTAAACATTTTCAGTATCCCTTAAAAGGACTATCTTGTCGACTTACCCCACCACTCACGCTTAATGGCAATCATGATGGGACCTTTCCAAGTTAGTGACAAACTAAGTATACTTAGGACTCTAGAAATCCTTTGTCTTCAAGAATATCCAGTGATTATCAGCCACTTCATCGCCACACTAACATAATGGCGATTATGGTGAGACTCTCTATGTTCATGACTGTCTAGCAAACTATTGTTGGCTCATTAGTCCTTCGGATTAAATCATAAAATTAATTGATAAAGCCATTAGAGTAAACTCTCTTTGTTTCATCACCTTAGCCCAGTGCTGAAAACAAATTTAGGACACGCTTACAAATCAGACTGCATATAAAAACTCAGAAAAACCCCAAAAAAGAAGCATCCCTAGATTGGCTTTTTATCTATTTTTGGTGGTGGACCATAAGTACATATCTCTCAAATAACAAAAACATCCATCTGGCGACTCCACTAGCCTCCAGTAGGCCTAATACTCCATAAAAAACCAAAAATTCCATAAAACATACTTTTTTGTTGATTCAGCTTTCCCAAAAAACTCAAAATTCATGATGCAGCCTCTGAAATTAGTGAAAAACTAAGGACAAATTAGGGATTCAGAAATATTCATCTAAACATAGGAAATCAACAGAATAAACTTGCAAATAAAACCATAGCTTTCTTAACAATCTAGAAAACTGTTGAAACTAAGTTTGACGGCATTTTTTGCAAGTTTCCACATAAAATTTTCTAGAAAACATTTTTTCCAAAAAACATCTTTGTTAGTATTGGTGGTGGACCACAAATCTCAAGAAAATCCACCTGGCAACTCTACTAGCCTTCATTTTGTTTTCACCTCACGCACATTAGCAAAACCCCTAGAGAGGTCTTCCATCCAAAAACAATCACAACTATCACCTTCTCTAAAATTTGACTTTGAAATCTGGCTTCACGAAGAATTAATACCAAATCTCACTCGGACCCAAATCCCCCTATCACAGTTGATAACCTAGAAAAGATTTTGTAGAAAACTTCTGAAACTGGTAACTTAGCTACCGATAGGACCATCCAAAAAGCAAGCTCTGTACCTGAACACCTTACATCCTTGCAAGATTCCTAGTTTGACTTGAGTTCAGCAAAAACCCTTCTTAGAAGCAAGTTGCAAATTCAAATCAATCTTGATGATCTTGAGCCCTTAGATTTGCAATAGAGTCCTAGCAGAGAAGCCTCACCCACTACACCTCCTGATTTTCAGCTTCTCTCCCAGTTTGGCTCTTATCATCCCAAATCTGCTCAAAATCAGTCCATAAGTCCAAGCACTTTCGCCACACTTTTTCAAACCACGACAGTGCAAATCACCTCATCCCATACCACAACACCTCATACTGTAAATCTACCATTCGCTCTCATCATGGCAGCTTGGTATGCGCCCTTAGTATTACCACAGCCTTTGGTACCTTTGCCAAATGATTACCAATCCAAAATCCCACATTTCACCAGGGCTGAGGCTACTACCGCCCAACAACATATAGATAGAATTAGTGATGCTTTTGAATACATGGAATTAGAAGATGAGACCATAAGAATGAGGATGTTTGCCCAAAGCCTAGGCGGAGAACCCAAGAAATGGTTTAAAAGATTAGCTCCTAACAGTATACATGATCTCCCAACACTTTACCAAACTTTCATAAATAGGTGGGAAATCAAGAAAAGCCCCATCCAAATCCTTTTTGAATATAACAATATTAAAAGGAATATAGGGGAAAGTGTTCAGAACTATTGCACTAGATTCAAGAGTTTCTATAACTCCCTTCCACCTCACATGAAACCTCCACTTGGCTCGGTACTAGTAAAATTTCTCGAAGGTTTCGATCCAGACATGACATACCAACTAAGAGAAAGAGACCCCGCAACCTTAGAAGAAATGAAAAAAGTAGCTATTAGTGCTGAAGCCAACCTAGCTGAGAAAAGAGTTCGGATAAGATCAGAAAAGAAAGTCACATTCCATGATGAGGTCATGCCTTTAGTTTCCTCCTTAGACCCCAGAATAAACAACCTGGTTAGATCCATGGAAAAAATGTGGCAAAGAATAAGTCTGAATGAAAAAGTACCTCTCAAGGACAACCAGCCAAATCCTCAAAACAGAAACCGGAACCAAAATTTTAGAAGAGAAATGCCTCAGAACAAACCAAGGGAAAATGACCAACAAATCAGGCCACCTTTCAATGAAAACTAAGTTGATGAGGTATAAAGAGATATCAAACCACTTGATGAAAATCACTTAAACTTAATAGGTTCTGATAACGAGGGTGAGGTTTTCCTCACAGAAGAAGAACAAGTTTTCTTCTCCTCAAATCAAAATGAAGCAAATTATGAAGACCCCGAGGATCCCGAGGTAGGACTACAAAACGCTATAATGGAAGTCCACAGGCAATATGATCTTAGGAGTAAGAAAAACCAGGACAACTCTAAGAAAGGTAGCTCAGAAACTGCTGTTACTAAAACCCCCGATACCATACTTAAAAGAGCATCAGATAGTAACAAAATCATGGCTAAGAAAACTGACCAAAACAAAGACAAAGCTAGTCAGGAAAGCCTTGATCCAAACTATCCTAGTACCTCTACTAAGATTCCTAAAATAGCTGTATTAAACAAAACCCTAAATCAGAGTCAGCAAATTAAGCACATAGAGAAATTCATCGCTAAAAAAATTGAAGCAAATCTATCTAAACTGTAAGTGCCCTTCAGTTTTGAAGGAGAAATTTCCAAAATCAAGATCACCATTCCTCTCACTGAACTTATTGCCCAAAGCTCATATAAATCTCAAGTGCTAAAAGTCCTAAACATAGGAAATGATGCTAATACTCTACACCTAGCTGATGACACTCCTGAGGTATTGTTTGGACCAAAAATGGAAGGAAAATATCAAGAGGGAACCACTCTTCCTTTTAACATTAGCCTGAATATACATGACCAAATCCTACATAATGCCATGCTAGATTCTGGGGCCTCTCACAATCTCATGTCGAAAGTAGTAATGGAAAGATTAGGCCTAGAAATAACAAAATCTTATAAAGACTTATATTTATTTGATTCAAGCAGAGTCGAGTTTCTAGGCCTAATAAAAGATCTTTGTGTCAGTTTGGCTCAAGTACCTGCGAAACACCTAGTCATGGACATAGTGGTAGCAGACATCCCTCCCAAGTACAGAATGCTTTTATCCAGATCTTGGGGGGCCAAGCTTCAAGGAAATATTCAACTAGATATGTCTTATGCCACCATTCCTGTGTTTAATCAAACAAGAATACTGTATCGGGAATCACACATGAAATATATGGTCAGCAGCCAAGAAAGGCCTGATAACATCCCTATGTATTCCATAAATTCAAACATGGATTCCTTCATCTTACATCTAGAAGGTGACACTGATGAAAACACAAGTGAAACTGAAACTAGTTCAAGCACAGTATCGTAGCCAGACCAACCTCTATATGATGAATTTGATACTCAAAACTATCATGACCCTGAACAATTATGTCTTGATGAGAGGGAATTTGATTTTCCACTAATAGAGATAGATCAGAAAACAAAAAACATTATACGCCCTCAAGCAAATTGCTCAAACCAAGGACAAACATCAACAATACAATCAGGAACCTTTTTCAAAACAGAGGCACTAGAGGACTTGCATATTACAAACCTCTTTCGAAATTAGGGGCATGGGAGCCTAATGTTCTTGCCATACTTAAATGCTTCACCATCTCATGACTTTACCTCCTTGAATGAAACCTTGACTATTGCCACAACTGTTAAAAATCCGAGGAGAATGCCTGATAAACTTGATATAAAGGGATGTGATAGCTATAGTCCAAAAACACCCAAGCTGATTGAGCTAGCTAAAATTTTGACCTTACACCAAACATTAAGAACTGCTAGAATATGCAAAATTGCTCAAGATACTAGTACATGTCGGGAAAACTGTTTGAAACACTGTGACACTGCCTTCAATTCAAGAAACAACTTTGACAAAAGGAAATACAAAAATCTTGTTCAAGCATTAACAATCAAAGACAAGACAACTGGACATAGGATCTGTGTTTATTTCAGAAACACAAATACATGCCCCTGGAATAGAAATTGTATTCTTCCTAACCAAGACCATATTATACAAATATTAGGTGTTTCTAATCATATGTCTTTACAAAGTGATGCTTCATGGTATCATCAATTAATTCCTTTTCAAAGCAAACAGCTCAAAGAATTTTTCAAATATGCTGGAAGTAGTTCCATCTTCAAACCTAGAATTGCAAAACTGCCCAACACCAAAGGCATGTTCCTAAAGGCCATGTTTCCAGTCTTGAATTTCTTCATTTTGATATACCTTGATGATGTCATCATATTCTTTAAAAATGTCAACGAATATCTGCATTATTTGAAAAAGATGTACAACAAAAGGAGAAGTGGAAATCAAAGGTATAAAGAAGCGTAGCAAGAAGACACAGGGTTGTTTAGAGATTCATGCATGAATCCTTATTTTATGCTTACAAGAGAAAATTTTCCAAACTTTTCTTTTCAAGAGCTGAGTGGACCAAGGGCATCAGGAGATCCTTATGAAGATAAGATGCTCAAGTTTCACCATTTTCAAGAGTTCTAGTTTCAGATTTTTCAACCATTGTACATACCATTGCTTGAAGAAATGAATCAAAAACAGAAAATGCAAAAACAATAGAAAAGTTGAAAATAGGGCAGTTTTAGAAAACATCATGGAAAGCGCCATGTTCAAAAAATAGTCATTCTGAAAGCGTGCAAGTCTAAATGCCGCCACTAGTGCTCAAAAGATGTCTTGTTCAGTTATCTAGCCTAATCATAACTGAACATGTTTTAAATTGATTGTTGATAAGTTAGTGAGATAAGTGATAGTCAAATTGTGTAAGCTTGACTTGTCAAAGAAAGTAGATTAGGAAAAGAATTCTGGTTCCACACACTCAAAACAGAACCAAAGAGAAAAACAGGGATGAAAAACAATTTGTATATCTTGGCTCTGATTGTTCTAAGTTTCATTTTGTACATAAATAATGTTTGTGTGCAGCTTGATTTTATGCCACGAATGTGTGACAAATCAGACCATCTAATCCTGATTTGATCGTTTTTCAATTTCCTGTTTTAGACTAGAGAATGAAATCCTGTCAAACAGCTTAATCTTGACAGTCGATCGTAGTATATATAGAGAATCAAAAGAGTTCATCAGTTTAATCTAAACTCCTGGAAGATATAAGTGTAGCAGTAGATAGTTTTTTTTTCTTTTGTCAAAAAAAATTATCTCTTGTCAAGGGTAACTAGCTCAAATGCACCTAAAAGAAGAAAAAAAGTTCCAGGAAATGTAGCTAGGTAGGTAGAAATGACTTTGATGTTAATTATGCTGTCAATTTTCAGAAATAGCACCAAGAAAGGGAGAATTTTGTGCCAATGGATAAAGCACTGATCTTCACAAGCTAGAGATCTGCAATTCTGGACACCTCCTAAAAAGGAGCTGCCCTCCCCAAATGGAGCCACTGTTAGTCATCAGTATTTTTACCTGCTATTGATGAATAGTTTCCTTAACTGAGTTTTCTAGAAGTCGATCTCCAAACTATCAAATCTGTCATCTAGAAAACACCCCAAAACAATTTTTTTTCCTCCTACCCCTTCCTGTCAGTCTATGATGAGAAAAAACTTCAGCTGTCAAGTCCTATCTGATTTCAGCAAAATATCCCTGTTTTTCCATCATTTACCCTTGTTTCTCAAGCCATTCACTATCCAACAACTGACAAAATGTCTGCAACCCTACCCTTGGTCATCTTGTCGTTTGAAAACCTGATCATACCTAAGAAAACATTCATAATCTGTCAAGACTATTCCTAAGTTAGATAGTGGTGTTTAGGGAGTTTTTCCTTGGCTAAGACATCCTAAGCCAAAAGCCCTTGTCTAGTACCAACCTGCCATAGATTGTCTTCCTGTTCTGCAAAACAAGTCTTGTTCCATCCATAGGTCACACACCACTAAGAGGTCATTTTGTCTCTGTTCAGAAGAACTTCAACAAAGATCCAAATCAGAAGAAGATAAGCATGTTCACTGTCTAAAAAGAATGTGTTTAGATTAGGAAAAAAATCTCCATAAGACACCAAAAGAGCTCTCCAAGGTTAAAAATCATATGTTTTTACATCTCTGCAAGGGTGTAATTGTAATGATGATCAAAGTGAAAAAGAGAAAAGGGACCACGTCAAATAGGTCCTTCATGCTAAATTAGTTTGCCATCAATAAAACAAATGAAATACAGTAAGTGAAGGGCGACTAATAGGTATGGTTTAAAACCCAAAAACTGCATGAAAAACAGAGAGCTGCCTCCAAGTCACATGAATGCAAAATACTGATGTTATACTAATCAGCAGTGTTTCAGCATCTCCTCCAAAAATCAGTATTCCATAAACTTTTCAAAAGGAATCATCATATAGAACATAAGAAGAGAAATGCTTCTTATGAGACCTCAAGCCTGGGATGTGAACATTAGTCAAAGGACAATTTTAAGATACTCCTGAAAACACAGTCAAAGGAAGAGACACATGATTGCAGAAAGATGACACATTTTTGAAATAGATGAAATGTCATATCTCTAGTGAGAACCTCCTTCAAAAGAGCAGATGGTTAGAAGCTCAGTGCTAACCTCCTTCATCAAAAGTAGATGGTTAAAAGCACAATGAGAACCTCCTCCAATCAAGAGCAGATGGTTAGGAATAGGATAATAGAACCTCCTTCATTTAAAATCAGAGGGTTAAGGTGTTTTAAGTGACTTCAGAAATTATAGGCCACCTCCTTCCCAGGGATGAAACAAAAGATGCATCAGCAGTGTTTCCAATGGTGTTTGAGTGAGTTCTATGTTTGAAAGACAAGGGTGAAAATCAATGGAGCAAATGAAAGATTATAGTTTGAAGGCCTGAGTTTCATCATCAACAAAGAAGTGACATTATGGTATTAAAAGGGCCATCTATTTTTCTGTTTTTAAAGGTCACCTCCTTGATGAACAGCAGTGGGTCCAGTCTTGGTTTAAAAGACCTCCTTACTTCAAAAACAATGGATACATAGGGTTTCGAAGGCTGCAGTGATTGGTATTTTTATAAACCTTTTCAAAAAGATACAAGGTCACTGTTTCAAAATAAATGGGGTTGTAATGTGATGAAGCCCTATTTTCACTCACAGTCAAAAGGCTTATCCATTAAATAATGAAAGACATAGTTTCGGAGACCCAGGTAGTTTTTCAAACATAGGCCTCCTTCACAAATAAGTAGAGGGCCCACTATTGTTTGAGGGTATTCAAAAGATGACATGTGGAACAGATCAAATCATAACCGTTTGTTGTTATATGGTTTTAAAGAAGGTTGGCATAACAGTTTTAAAAAGGCTTCATTACTGTTTGTTAGCATTGCCTCCTTTGTAAATAAACAAAGGCACAAAGTCACTTTTCAAGGATTCTTGCAAAAGAAAAAAGAGATTTTTCATTTCAAACAAGGAAAAGGCATTTAAAAGAACCCTCACCAAGTTTAAAAAACTCAAAGCAACGTTCATAAGCATCATGCCTGAAGAAAGAAATAGTTCTTGAGAAAAAATTGGAGAATTTTTCAAGTTTAAGGTAGTGCGGCACGCCTGTTACAACGTGCGGTGCACCTGTAAGAAAGTCCTGTGTATTTCTATGAAGAACGCAATGCGCCTGTAGCACTGCGTGGCGCGCCTATGCCCGTCGCCTAGGGGTGACCCGAAAGGCCATATGCGCATATTTTATCTTTCTATTGACTATGCCGATATTTGCCTCCCCGGCAACGGCGCCAAAATGTTGAGCTAATTTATGTACCTAAATTAACACAATTATTTCTTATCAATCCGGGTTGTTTATGCTTTGAGGCAAGTTCACTATATGTGAAGATCAAATGTAATCAAACCTTGAAAGATAAGTTATTCAAAAGCTGAAAGTAATACATCCTATAATTCTAATTCAATTAGTTTAAAAAGAGGAAGAATATTGAAATGGTTCTTGACTCAAGAAGTCCATTTTCACCTCAATTACCACTTAATGAATCAGAGATTAAAACCAAGAGCTTAAGATGGATAAATTATTAATGAAAGAAACTCTTAACTTAAGAGACACATAAGGTATTCCATCATAATTCATTCATCTCAATATCAAAATCTCAATAAGAAACTACTTGCATACAAACAAAGGAAACTAGTTTTAATTCATCATTTTAGTAGAAGGGATGCTCAACTTGAACACTTGTTTTTCCAACTTGATAAAGTGACGAATAAGCTATGAACTAATGAAATCAATAATTATGCATGAACCATGAAGCAATCTGAAATAAAGCTTTGAAAAACCAGTTCTACAATCATCAAATTACAAGGAAATAAAACACTAGTACTTAAAAAGCATCAAAGACTCGTCTTTTATGAAGGTATTTGCTATCTCTTATCCAAGTCTTGAGTTCGGAGGAGGGTTTAATGATGAATTTCAAAATAGAAACAATGATAAAAGAAGAGGTTTGTTATTTTGAATAGGAGAAAGAAAAATTGTTGGTTTTCAAGAGTAAACTCTCTTATTCATAAAAATCACAGAAATAGAGTTTGTATAGAGGGTTTTCTAGTCAAAAGAAAGGAGGTCTTCTTATGCTGTGAAATAGTGAAGGATTTGTGCAGTCTCCAATAGAAAGCAGAGTTTGTGAAGGTTTTTCAAATCAGTTTAAAGAGATATTTTAACAGTAATTTCAAAGAATGCTATGGTCATCTAAATCAAAGAAGAACAGTTGTTAGAGGATAGGGTTTTTGTCTTCTTAAAAGAGGTTTTTCTTGCCGTGGATAGAAAAGAATCAAAAACAAAGATTGAAGGTGAAGAAACTATGTGTCAAAATCAAAAGACTTTTGTCTCCAAAATCCACAAACAGACCTTGTCAAAGACCTCATTGCTCAAACAAAAATATTGAAGAGGTGAAATTGTTTTCATTCAACTAATACTTGTTTGCTAAACTCAAAGAAAAACAGTGATCATTAAGGGGAGCCAGAGTTGTTTTGAAAGACCTATTACTCAGTGATAAGGAGACTGTCTTTTGTTTTAGAGAAACAATAATCATCACAGAAGAACAGTTTATTCAAAGAGAGAAAACAGTGTTTTTCTAAGGGTACAATATTTTTTCCAAATCAGTCCCTTAAAACAGTAATATCAAAAGCCACAGTGATTTCAAAGGAACCTCTTTCTTGCTTCAAATAACCACAAAAAACAGTGAATTGAGGGAGAAGAGTTCATATTGTCAAAATCAAAGAAAGCTTGTTTCATTTAAACAAACTTGTTGGCTCACTGAGGACAGACTTAGTTTTTCAAAGAGTAAAGGGTGTGTTGGTTGAAGACTTATCTCAGTGATCACTTAGACAGTTTATCTTGGTAAGTCAGTAAAGAATATCAGAAGCAGAAATGCCTCCAAAGAAGGACAGTGAAAGCAGGTATCACAATATGTATGAGCCTATTTCAACTCAAGAAGTGAATGAATCCCCTTCGGTGCTCTTTAATTTTCATGAAATAGGGTGCTTGGAATTTTGCCAAAAAGTTCAAGAAGTGAAAATTCATCTTCCTTTGACACATTTGTTTGCTTTAAAGTTGCAAGGGAAGCATGTTCATCTAGCAGGTTTAGATTTCAAGCTCTCTCCTAGGGCTATCTCCAAAGCTACCAAGATTCCATATATCGGAGAAAAATGGTTCAAACAAACATACTTAGATTTGAATCACTACAAACCCTTCCTAAAAACAGAACATCGAAATGCTTGCCCAGTTGTTTTCCCTTTCTCCTACTTGTTAACCAGCTATGCCCCTCTCATCAAAACCATAATGAGATATTTCACATGTGAAGGGAGGTTTTCCCGAATTTATGCTTACCATATCAAGCTTCTTATGCACTTCACAAGAACTCAATTTCTAAACTTACCTTTTTTCCTCTATAGAAGCATAGACAAGATGGCCTCTACTGTCCAAAAGAAGCCCTCCGCTCAACAACAAGCTTGTCTATTTCATCATTCCCTTATCAAGATCATCATCCTCCATCAACTTGAGAAAAAGGGAGTTTATTGGGACTCTTTCATCTCCCATCCCGATTTTTCCATTGCATCTTCATCTCATACACCTTCCTCACCATCCACTCATCATGTTTCTCCTTCTTCTAGTAAATCCACTCCTAAAGGACAAAAATCTCCTATGATTGAAAGTGGAGAAGAGAAGAGGCAAACTAATAGTGAAGAAAGGAAAAGTGAGAGGAGGCAAACAAGTGATGACGAAGGACAAAATGAATAATCTAAGCATGACAATGAGCATAAAGAAGGTAGTGATGAAGAGCTGGAACAAATTGATGCAGAGCACAATAGTCTTGAAGAGGAACATGTTGGCAGCTCAGACAGCAGTGAGCATGATGGTAATGAGGTGCAAAACAATGAGGGTACAGAGCACTATAGTCATGAAGAAAGTAGAGACAGAAAAGAACAAGGCAGCCCTCAAGGAGACATACAAGGTGGCAGCCAAGACACTTATGATGAAAAAAAAAGAAGCCCTCAAGCAGGAAATGATGGTGACAATCAAGCACCAAACAGTGAGCATTCCAAAGAGGGCAGCATAGAGCAAAAGGGCCAAATCAGTGACCATGAGCATAGCAGTGATAAAGACAAACAAGGCAATCTTCAAAAGGAGGAAAACAGTGACAAAGATGATGATGGAAGTAGCAACGTTAAAGACCAAGTTGAGCAAGTGCAAATAGTGAAATTCCTCCTTCTTCCCTCCACACCACCAAAAGCATGTGCTAGCTGTCTCTCCTAGGCAAGAGGCCATGTTTTCATCTCCAAAGGTAACAAAGTCCCGAACTTGAAGAAAGAAAGTGGTTCAAGTTGTAACTCCCAATGTTACTAGAGCACTCTGAAGCAAAGGCAAGTTTCCCAAGCAACCTATCATTGAAGTGTCAAAGAAGAGGAAGACCAAGAGATCTATCCAAAGCAAGGGGAAAGAAAAAGAGGAAAGTAGTCATGAGAAGGAAAGGGAGTTTGATATAATTCAGATAAATAGTGATGATAGTGACAATGAAGCTAGAATCCTTGAGGCTCTCTTGCGAAACAAAGAAGATCAAATTCATGATCTACAATATGATCTAGAAAGCTCAAAAGACTTCATTCATGTCCTATAGATGCAAAACAATCAAATGAGTGGTCAAATGGCGGTATTTAAGGCCCGAGCTTTCAAATATCAAAGGGAGGCCTCCAAAGCACAAACCAAGATTGAAGAGATTATGGGTGAATTCAATGATATTGAAGAGGAAGAGCAGCCAAGGAGAAAGAGGCCTAGGACTATGGGTCTCAAGAGAGCTTTGGAGAAAAAGAAATAGGAAGAGGCAGTCGTTGTCCGATCTTATCCTCTAACTCATTTGCTCGCCCAAGAAATAGAGGATAATAAAGAAGCATGGCTTGAAAGGGAAAATAAACATTTGGAGGACAAGTTAGAAAGAGCTAATAGAGACTTGAGCCTGTAAAAGAAAATGACCGAGCACTACAAAAAGCTAAATCAATTTGCCTGAAGGAAATTGAAGGTTACACAAGAAAATCTCAAGGCGGCCCAAAAGAGGTGTCCGGTAGAAAAAGTGGTGAAAAGCACATCAAATATTGAGATCTTGGCCTCCGCTTCTCTACAGGTTTCTAAAATCCCATGAAGGTCTTGCTCACCGAAATTGGGCAAATTTCAACAAGTTTTTGTTTTTTGACATTTTTGGGCCTAGTTACAGAAATTTGTGGGGATTGCCATTTTTGTTTGGAGCATCCTCAGAGGTTGAAAGTGGTATCATTGGATGCATTATATTCAAGGGAATCTACTTAGAAAATTTCATATCCAAAGGATGATTTTCGATCCCCCAAAGAGGCGAAAAACAGTGATTTTTTACTTTCTGCCTCTCATATCAGCAAAGGGCTAATTTCTGTTTTTTTCCACTCAGGTCCGTTTTTCACATGCGTCCATTGATCAGTTTGGTGAAAACAAAATATTTTCAGAAACTAGACATCCAGGGCTTTCCAACGAGCCATCACGGGCCTCGTTTTGACATCGCAAGGTCCCTCAAAAGCTGTCTGCAAAACAGGGAATTTTCTGCTGCTACGTTCCTGTAGCATTTTGTCAAAAAAGCAGTTTTTTGATGTGGCTTATCCAAATGTGCGCCAGGCCATTTTTAACCATTGTCAGTTGTGAAAAGTCAATTTAATTTCATTTTTTAGCATTTTAAGATATTTTTATAGATATTTTGTGCCTCGGGCTTTGCAAAGCCTCAAGGACAAAATCAGATATTTGTATTAGGCCAATGGGCTTGCTAGTTGCTCTAGGAGGTTTTCCTTCTCTTTGGCCTATATATTACAAGATATTTCATTGTAAACAGAGGCTGAACTTGATGATATAGAGCAATACATGATATTACAAGCTTTGAAGAAACACTTTGTCTCATGATGTGGATGATTTCTTGTTTGTCTTGGATGGTAGAAGAGGACTATTTATTGGATTCCTTGGCTTGGTAAATGGTATAGTGTTCTTATCTGTATGTTTTTCTTAGTTTATCATATATGTTTCCATGATTCTTGCTTATTGTAGGTCAGTAAATAATAGATTTGAGACATGCCCATGGAGGCACCTCAAGTTTCCTAATTTTATTACAGCTTCTATGTTTTTCTTCCTTCTCAGTCATATCAAAGAATTCTTAACTGCACTTTGATCACTGAAGAAACTTATTGCTTATTTCATTTATGGTTGTTATGCATGCTAAGTATGATTCATGGTACGCCCTGCTTACTCATGGCTAGTCAAAGCTCCATCTCTGAAAACTCTCTTTGAATTATTGATTGTCTTAGTTTGAACCAAGGAGGTCTTGTTTCGATCTTGCCCTTTGCCTAAAAACTTTGAATTTTGTTTTCAAAGTTCCCAATAGCTCAAAATATGATGTGTAGGAGTTCCCTCTTCGTAAATTGAGTTGTTTGTCCATATTATTTGTTTTCCAAAAAATATGAAGGTGATTTCCCAAAGTTGGAGGGTCTTATATTTCTATGCATCACTGGAATGTTTATTTTATGCATTTATTAGCCCTAACTTATGAATGCTTGCTGATTAACTATTCATGTTTAAAATATCTTTGTATTTCACAAACTTAGTGTCCATCCCATTTCATTCTACCTAAAAGAATCCATTTTACCTTGACCAAATCGGCCCTGCAATGTACCTTCTCCACCCTTTGAGGTAGTCTCAACCTTATCAACCCCATTGCCCAGTTGATCTGATATCTTATTATCTATTTATCCTTTGATCAGTTCTTCCCTCAAAAACCTAAAACAAACCAAAACACACTTAACAACTAGCCTAAAATCAGAAACATAGAAAGCAAACAATTTCATATCCTTTACACAAATAGAGAGAGCCCTCTCTGAGTCTAGGAATGCTAGGTCCTTGGGCTCCAAAGTTCGTTTGATGTTACCCTGTCATTTGGCTTGCCAATCCGCCAAATCACGAGACCCTAACACCAGAGAGATAAACTGCGCTATAGCCTCTAAGAATGATTTTTCCTAAAGCCAAGATCTGGATCTGAAGCTCTAAGTGCTAATGCACTCTTCCAGGAGGTTAAAAGACACACTCACTGAGAAGAGGAACTAGTATAGGCCAGATCTGAGAAGATCTAGTGTCTTCCACTGCTGCAACTCTCAAGGACAACCCAACCCTCAATAGGATCAACGCTATAGGTGTAAGGTGAAGCTTGGCCCAAGCCTGATAATGGACAAGATAGCACAAGTCTCCTCCAAGAGCTGCTCAAGGAGGGAGGTGGGATTCCTTAACAGGAAGACCCAACAAGGGATGTCTGAGCAGAAAAAACCTTTAGAAATAATAATCTTCAACAACACTCTCTTGATGCTCTCCTCCTCCTTTTATAAGATTGGAATCTTGTCAAAACCCTAAACCACTTCGTTAGTTTAGCCTCTTTCACATGTAAAACCTCCTTCTAGAACTACACTGTCCCTCCAAGAGGTTTAATGCATCTAGACTGCACTGTAGATAAAGTCATGGTTGACTTGGTCAAGTGATCAACCTCTTCCACACTCAAGGTGTCTTCATTTTAACTGGTTAGCTTGATTTCCATTCACATTGAGCTAGTTGTCTTTATTTAGGATCCACTCTTTGAGAATAAATGTTGTTGACTTGGTCAAAATTGACCTTATCATCATAGTTTAGACATTGTTCACACATGTGGAAGCTTGATCTGGTTATTTCATGATCCCTTTTCACACCATGAGGGATTTTTATTCATACTTGAGAAAATTATGAGCCTCCTTGCCCAATTATTCATCCATCTAGATTCCAAAAGCAAAATTAATATTCCTATTCATTGTAAGCTAATTTAGGAATATTACAACAAACTTCCCACAAGCATTATTAGCATAAAAAATAAATCTAGAAAGATAAGGCTATGATGTGTCATTAGTAATGCATCCTCATCTATTTCTATGGTTCTGTTTTGAGCATGTGGAACTATAATCTTTATATTCTCCTAATCTCTTCTTTTGATAAGTCAAGTCTGAAATAATCTTATCGATCAATGCCTCTGCTAACTTATCAACATAAATTTAAAGCATGTTCAACCATGATTAGGCTAGATTACTGAACAAGGTATCATTTTGAATCAAAAGTGGCATTTAGACTTGCACACTTTCAGAAAATTCTCTTTTTTGGGTATGGGGCTGTACCTCTTTTGAATTTTCCCTCTTTTCTCTTTTATTTTCTTTTATTTTTTTTGTATTTTTTGTGATTTTTCTCATGAACTGTTATGTATAATGAATGAAAACTTTGAAACTAGGACTCTTGAAAAAAAATAGTGCTTGAGCATCCTACCATTGACAAGACCTCAAAACAATTCTTCTCCATTCAGATCTTGTAGAAAGAATGCATTATGACCCCTTATGGAATGAATGATGTAGGGACCTTTCCATAGATTCTCAAACTTGCCATGTTTACCTTTGTCCTCCCTCCTAGAATACCATTTCAAAACTGTATCTCCAATTTGAAAATTATTTTCTTTAGTCCTTCTATCAAATATCTTCTTGATGCCTTCTTGGACTATTTGTGTTCTTTTATACACTTCCTCTCTGGACTGTTGTAGATGAATGGTATTATTTATCCTTCTTTGCATGTCATTTTCTTCATATTGCACTTCCTGGAGGAGTTTCATGACTGGAACTCCTAAATATGTTGGGAAGATTGCATCCATGCCATAAACCAGCTGATAGGGAGACATATTTATAGATTTCTTAGTGGTTAATCTATCAACCCATAAAGCATGAATAAGCTTACTATGCAATGTTTTATGATTTTTTTCCAACAATTTTTTGATAATATTGACAAGGCCTTTGTTGGAGGATTCAACTAATCCATTTCCTTGAGGATAGTAGGTTGTGGAATGAGCCAATGTGATATGATATTTGTAGCAGAAGTCATCCATTCTTTTAGATTTGAAGGCAACAACATTGTCTATGATTATTTTTCTAGGACAACCAAATCTGGATAGTATGTTGGTTTCAAGGAACTTGATAATGACAGAGTCAGTAGCATTCCTAGAAGGTATGGCTTCTATCCATTTGGTAAAATAATCAATGACAGTGAGGATCCACTTATGTTGGGCTGAAGAATATGGGTGAATTTCCCCAATGAAGTCCAAGCCCCATTGTTGAAAGCGAGCCTCAACACTGATGCGATGTAATGGTAAAGGTAGGAGTTTTTTCTTGCCATCAAAAATTTGACACTTATGGCAATATATGACAAGCTTCTAAGTATCTAGGAAAAGGGTGGGCCAATAGTATCCAGATCTAAGGATTTTATTTGTTATAGTCTTCCAGTAAAGATGTCCTCCACATTCTCCCTCATGCAGCTCATGCATGATTTTTCCTGCATCAATCTCAAGCAAACATTTAAGAAATATTCCAACAACATTCTTCCAATATAAAACCCCATATAATATGCAATAATTTAAATCCTTCTGTTTTAAAAATCTAGCTTTAGTTTTAGACAGAGAAGGAGGGGGAATTCAGATAAAGTAGCACATATATGATATCAGCATACCAAGGAGAATTCACAAAATTTTCTTCAATAAATGGAGCTTTGAATTCTTCTGTTTCTTCCAAAATGTCAACCATATTCATATATAGTGCTTGGAAGTTTGACTCAGCCATGATTTTTGCTAATCCATGCCCTTCGATTAATTTGGTGGGCCTAATTTCTAAGTCATATTCTAGAATAGTAGCAATCCATTTTCCCCTTTTACCATCAGGATCTTGACTTAGAATATCCTTGACAACAGTATGTGGGACAAAAGCAATGATATGAGAATGTAAAATGTAGACTTGGAAGTCTTTCAATGCTTTGACTAAGGCTAAGGCCTGTTTCTCCATGATGTTATATTTGAGTGGAGCCTCTCTTAAGGCCCTACTAAAAAATGATATTGGTTGTTCTTTCCCCATATTATTCTTTTACAATAACACTGCAACTATTGTATGTTCATATGCAAAAGAAAAGATATAGAAATCCTTGGTAAAATCAGAACTGATAAGAACTAGTGTTTGAGTTAGAGCTTGTTTCACTAGTTCAAATGACTGTTTAGCTTGTATTGTCCATTTAACACCTACCTCTTTCTTAAGCATGTTTTTGATATTCCTTAATAGCTCGGTAAGGTTGGGGATGAACCTCCTCAAAAAATTAATCTTTCCAATGAAAGATTGCAATTCTTTGAGGTTTCTAGGATGGCTGATCTTCAATATGCCATCAATCCTTTTAGGGTCTACTTTGATTCCTTCTTCAGAAATTATGTGACCAAGAGGATTTCCTTCTTGGAGACCAAAGAGTGTCTTTTTGGGATTCAAAGATAAGCCATATTTCCTACATTTCTCAAAAACCTTTTTCAAATGAATCAAATGTTCTTCATCAGTTTTGGAGAAAACAGTAATGTCATCAAGATATATGATTATGAAATAGCCTATGTCTTCTGAGAAGGCTATGTCCATGGCCCTTTGGAAGGTGGCCCCTGCATTCATCAAACCAATTGGCATTTTGACATACATGAATATACCCCAAGGTGTAGTAAAAGCAATTTTATGTTGGTCACTTGGGAGTACTAACACCTGATTGTAACCTGAGAACCCATCCAACAGTGATATTATTTTAGACCCAACCACCCTTTGGAGTATGTGATCCATTTTTAGCAAGGGGTAGTTATCTTTTAGGGAGGCTCTATTTAGATTACTGAAGTCAATGCAGAGCTTGACTTCCCCAGTCTTTTTCCTAATATATACTAAGTTGGAAACCCATTCTAAATATCTGAGGCGAACTATGATCTCAGTATCATACATTTTCCTGATCTCTTTCTCAACTAAAGGCAATAAAACAGGGTTTATCCTTCTAATTTTTTGTTTGAAAGCTTTCTGATTTTCCTTAAGAGGAATTTTGTGTTGAATGATGTTGGTATCATATGATTTCAGATCCTTGTATCCCCATGCAAATACATCTCCAAAATCTTTGAAAAGTTCTATGTATTGCTGCTTGATATGAGCTGGGAGAGTACTGGATAGCTTGATCACTTTGGGTTTTGCTAGACTGCCTATGTTATGTTCTTCTACATTAGTTTCTATAGGCTCTATTTTTGGTTCTTTGACTACATCATTGAAATCAAAGACTTGTTCTAATGGTGTAAGGCCCCTTGGTATAGTATCACCTTTGCATTGTAAAACTTCAAGGTCCTTTTGGTCTGGATTGTCAAATAATTCTGCCTCAAAAATATTTTCAAATTGATTTATATTAGCAAAAAATGACAACTCTATTTCAGGGATTTGTTCATTATTTAAATAGTTTTCTTCATGGCTAGTGTTTGATGTTGGTATGGCAAAGTCATTTTTTGATTGCAGAAAATCATCCATGTGTTTTTCACCTTCAAAAATTGCCAATAATCTTCATTGTCAGGGACTGCAGGTCTGTTTTTTACTTTGACATTGAATTGTTCATTTATCTAGGGTATTTTGCAATTACTGGCAGCAAAGGCAAGTTCATTTTCAAGGTGGTTTTGAGCTCTAGGAATGAAGGTGAGTTCATATTTTTCAAAGGTTTTTAAGAGCTCAAGGGCAGCATTCCTATATTCCCTTGGTTTCTTGGCTAAATACTCCCCTTTTATTTGCCTAATAATTAGCTCAGAATCTCCTCGGAATGACATTTTCTTATCTCCTAAATCTTTGAGCAGATGTAGGCCAATGAGGAGGGCTTCATATTATACAACATTATTGGTGCATGGAAAATCAAGTCTATAAGAATGTCCTTTGTTTATGTTGTGTATCCATACACCTGCTCCAGAACCTATCTTGCTATAAGAGCCATCAAAGGTCATTTCCCACAATGTTTCTATTTCATATTCATTGTTCTTTTGTTGTTCAGGGCTGCTAAAGTTTGAGTTGTCACATGCTTGAGTTGAGGGAAGATTTGATTGTTCTGATGGACTGAATTGTTCTTCATTTTCCTTTTCTTTTTGACTTATTTCATCTTCATTATACAAGATAAAGGGATCTAAATTTGAATGAATAGAGTAAACAAGAGTATTGTTTGGCCTATCTATGTTGCTCACCATGTATTTCATATGGGATTCCCTATATAATCTCCTGGTTTGGTTAAACACTGGGATGGTGGCATGGGACATGTCCATTTGAAGGCTCCCCTAAAGTTTGGCTCCCCATGATTTGGATAAAAGCATGCCATACTTTGGGGGAATATCAACTACTACTATGTCCATGACTAGACCCTTAGCAGGAATCTATGCCAATTTGATGCATAGATCTTTGATTAGGCCCAAGCACTTGACTCTGCTTGAATCAAAGGAGTATAGGTCTTTATGAGGTTTTGTAATTTCTAGGGCTAAGCTTTCCATTACCATTTTTGGCATAAGGTTATGAGAAGCACCTGAGTCTAGCATGGCATTGTTCAAGATCTTATTTTGTATGTTCAAGATAACATAGAAGGGAGGGACAACCCCTTCTTGGTATTTTCCTTCAACTTCAGGACCAAACAACAATTCTGGTTTGTCATCTGTCAAGTTTAAAGTATCAGTATCACTGCCTATATTCAAAGTTTTCAAAACTTGGTTTTTATATACATCCTGGGTTACTAATTCAGCTAGAGGTATGCTAATTTTGATATTGGTAATCTCACCCTCAAGGTTGAAAGGGACTGATGATTTTGAGATATTTACATCTGTTTTGTACCCTATAGTCTTTTCAGTAATTTTGATTTGCTGAGTTTTATTTGGATTGTTATTTAGGACATATTTATTAGGGCCACTAGCAGAAGTACTAGGGCAGCTTTGTTCCATACTTGGTTGGCTATTTTTGTCTTTATTTAAATCATTTTTCTTGACCACTATGTTGGTGTTATTTGCTATTTTTTTAGGTTGATTTTCTGAAGTTTTCCTAATAGTAGTATTATTGTTTTTGTCATTGGAAATCTTTGGGTTCCCTTTGCTTCTAAGTTTTTGTACATCCAAGATTGCATTTTCAAACCCCAATCTATAATCCTCAGAATCCTCATGATTGTTTTTAGTTTTTCTTGAGGAGAAGAATCCTTGTTCTTCTTCAGTGACAAAAGCATCATTCTCACTGTCAGATCCTATTAAATTTACATGATTTTCTTCCAACCTTTCGGCTTCCCATTCTTCCTCTTGATCTACATAGTTTTGCTGAAAGGGAGGCCTAATTTGTTGATCATTATCTCTTTCTCTATCTTGATTAGGATCTGTTCTAAAATTTGGATTTCTATTTCTATTTTGGGGATTGGTTTGGTTTACTCTAGGAGGCACTCTATCATTCATATTTATCTTTTCAAGAATTCTCTCCATTACCCTCACTAAGTTGTCAATTTTGGCATCCGATGATGAGGCTGAGACCATTGTTTCATCTTTGTATGTAACTCTTTTCTCTGATTTCAACCTAGATATTTTCTCAATTAGATTTTCCTCTACACTTATGGCTCCCCTTTTCATATATTATAAGGTTAAGGGGTCTCTTTCTCTTAGCTGGTATGCCATGTCTGGATCAAAGCCTTCATGAAATTTAGCTAAGGCCAAGCCTAGTGGAGGTTTCATGTTTGGGGGAAGTGCATTGTAAACACTATTGAATCTAGTGCAATAATTGTGGACACTTTCCCCAATGTTTCTCTTAAGGTTTTTATATTCAGAAATTATTTGGAGAAGGTTCTTCTTAATTTCCCATTTGTTTGTGAATGTTTGATATAGAGAAGGGAGATCATTTATGCTATTAGGAGTTAAGTTTTTAAACCATTTTTTGGCTTCTCCTCCTAAAATTTTGGCAAATATGCTCATATTAATGGTCTCTTCTTCTATTTCCATATAATCAAAAGCATCATCCATTTTATCTACATGTTGTTGAGCAGTAGTAGATTCAATTCCAGTGAAATGGAAAATTATAGATTGGTAATCATTGGGTAAAGGAGCCAGAGGTTGTGGTAATACTAATGGAGCATACCATGCAGCCATGGTAGGAAATAATGGGGGATTTACAAGAGGTGGGTTTACAGGAGGAAATGTGGTCTAAAATGGAGTGTTTTGTACAGTGGATGTGTGAATGGGAGTGGAGGAAACACTTGGGCCAGAAAACTAATTTTGAGCATATATGTTATGAAAGGAGCTGAAGTGATGGAGAAATTGAGAATCAAGTGGAGTAGAAGGTGAGGTTTCTCTACTGGAGCTCTGCTGTAAATCTTTGGGCTCAAGATCAGTTTCGTCAATATCACTATATGACTTGGTTCTAAATAAGTTCTTTGTATGAGGCAAGTCAAAGTGAGGATATTTCAAGACTGTAAGGTTTTCAAGGACAAATATTGTTCTTTGGATAGTCCTAACATTAGTTAAATTTCTAGCTTTAGAAGTTTGCACAGAATTCTTTCTGGATCATCAACTATTGTAGGAGGATTAGGGTCTGGATGAGATCTGGTATAGATCCTATGTGAAGCCAGATTTCAAACCAAAATTTTTAAGAGAGGCTGAAAGAATAAGGACTGTTTTTCAAAGATTGACCTCCCTCAGTGTTTAATGTATTTCTAAAATATGGGACCAGACTTCTAAATTCCTTTTAGGGTTGGTTAACACAATCTTAAGGAAATCTGGAGTTCTAGTGAGGTAACAGGCCTACTGGAGCTAGTGGAGTTTCCAGGTCGAAATTTTTAGCTTTTTTGAAGGTAAAATGTTTTATGGTCCACCACCAATAAGTATTTATAGGGCCAATCTGAAATGTTTTGGGTTTTCTAAGTTTTTAAATAGTTTTATGGTTAATAAGAGTGTCCTATACTTGATTTCATTACTTATCTAAGGTGGTGAAACAAACAGAGTCTACTCTATGGCTTATCAGCTTATTTTCTGAGGTAATTTGAAGGACAAAAGAGTCTATAAGGGCTTGCTAGGCAAATATATACTCAGAAGTCCCACCGTGATCGCCATTATGTTGTGGTCCTGTGATTTGGAAGATTAGCATACCAAGTGACAAGGCAACATCCTGGTATCCTCTTGTATTTATATGCTACATAGATGTATCCATGGTATCCAAGTGATGATTTCACTGTTTTATTGTATATGTTGCTAGAAATGCATTTTTGATGCATGATTCATGAGCTTTTCCTAATCGGGAATACTACAGTGTTATCAGAGCATGATCTCTGGATCAACCTGTGAGATCCACCTATCAAAGGAACGAGAGATGGACAAAAGTTAGAAAGCTTCAGTATGTGACAGAAGAAAGGAAGACAAGCTTGCAAAGCTTCTTCAAAAATATATGCAGAGCTCTCAAGGAGAGCTGGAAAAAATGAGATTGGAGATGGGATCTCCAAAGGAGGTTGAATCTAGAGCAGAATCTAGATTTGCATATGGTGAGAGGGAGCATGCAACTACACACCATAATGCACAGCGCAGTCAATTTCCCAAAGCTATCTTGAGATGGATGGAGGAGGAAAAATGCTTAAGAGAATGACTCTTAGTGATTTGCTGCAGGAGTATGAGTCTCAAACTGAGAGGTTTAGAGATCATATTGGTTTCTAGGAGTTTTTCAAGATCCATATGGAGAAGAGCAAGCAGCAGGATGCATATATATTTCTACTATCTACTTTTGCTGGATCACCCACATGTTCAGCTGGAGTTTGGGTGAAGGAGCTAGATTCATTTTTGCAGCTGCACCATATTTCTGAAGATGAAGCCATTAGAGTTGCAGCACTGCATTTCAAAGGTAAGGCTCATGCATCGTGGAATTTTGAATCTTGTTCTTTAAAGAATGCCAACACTTTCTCTTATACAAGATTCATAAAAACATTGATGGAGAGGTTCGGTGAAAAACTTCTTGAGACACATGAGCAAGGAAAACTTGAGAAAACAAAACCCTTGCATGTGATGGAGGAAACTCCATTTCAGAAAACCATGGGAGGAGCCGATGTCTTGCCTTACACCTTGCCGGAAGCAAAACCTCCAGTTCATATTCTTGAACAATAGGGCATGGGGATCACTTTTTCACAAAGGGATCCAATTGTTGAGATGTTTCCCACACACATTAATGAAGGAGAGGCCAACAACGTTATCACATATAGATCTCATCCAGTGCCTCATGCAAAGGGAAGAGGAGCACATGCTCCAATGGGAGGGGTTCTTGTATCCTCGTAAGAAGTTCCCTAGGATCTCATACATGGAGGTCCAAGCATAATCAGTGAGCAGCATGATTGTGCAGCATTGCAGCTGGAAGGAGGAGGAAGGGAGGAAGAGAAGAATCATTTGACTTCTCTATTTCAAAGAGCCAATGCAAGAAAGAGGCAGACTGATTTTCACTATAAGAGCAGGGGCAAGGTTTCCCAACCATATGAGCAGTCTACTCTTGACACTGATGTCTCACTATATGGAGGCATTCCACCTGGGAGGCCACCTGATCTATAGTTGATGAGAGATATCTTGTCTTTGGATTCACTGCTCTTGTATTTTGGAGAGGTGGAGAGCTTGGAGGAAGACTTTGGCATGAAGGATGTCAAAGTAGCAAGCAACGGCATGAGGAGAGCTTCACATTCCAGATCACTAGCGCTACCTTTGAGGAAGATTGATCCTTATTGGAGGTCTCAGCTCTTGGTAGAGTACTCCAAGGATCTTGGTGCATGCATGATTCTCGATGACCTAGAAAGAGATGACAGGTGCATGGTAGATGATATGGTCATCTATTCACATGGTAGAGTCTTCTTTACTAGAGATTCTAATCTCAAGGAGAAGCGGCTGCATGCAGCACATGAGGATTTCTCTTCCATGCGTTTTGATGCATATCTTTCCTTGGCAGAGGAGTTCACTTGGGAGGACATCTAGCATGACATATATTAGCATATGGAGAGATGCATATCCCAGATGGTGATAGAGAGGATGTCACAGCCACCTTCCTACTCATTGGGAGAAAGGAAGAATTTCCAGTTGAGCCATTTCAGCTCAAGACTTCAAGTACAAGACGGAGGAGGTATAATTTCACATTTTGTATTAGAATTATTTTCCTTATTTGAGTAGCATGATGTATAAAGAAGAGTTGCTTCTTCTTACCTGTTGTATGATGATGTACTTGCAACTACTTGTAGCATTGACTTTGGCAATCCTTTTGATGAGCTGTGGGGGAAGCCACATGTTTCTTGGTGTGCACCATTGACACCATATTGTAACTTCATGCTTCCATCTTATGAGATGACTGTGGTAGTAAAAAAGTGGCTAGCAAAGCACTTGTTATTTCTTATTTTGATGCAGGCACAGGATGCACTGCACTGGTTCCATAAGAGGGACCATGATTCACTCTCCGGTTGTCAATTGGAAACTTGTTTTTATTGTATCTTGCTTCCATGTATTTCTGTTGTTTTTTTGTTCAAAGGAAGCTTGTATGAGGGAGAGATGAGGCAGCATCAAAAGTTTTTGTTGCTATGGTTGCACTTGGGAGAGTATGAGCAGAAATTTTCCCATACTTTTCCTGATATTTCCAGAGAGAAGGAAGGCACATTCATGGTGCAAGGAGGCTACCCTTCAGTGTTGGAGGATCATGAGAAACTTCCATGCCGGAAGATGATCTTCTCACATAGTATCATGATGTTGGATAGCTTTGGCATGTGGAATTTCAAAGGGATGAGTCATGGAGCCTTATTTCTAAGGCCTACAGATCTGACACATGGGAGAGTGTTCTTCTTGATGTAGTATTCCAAGGAGTATATGTATCCTTCCTTCCTGCAGATCTTTATGAGGGGATCCACATGGGGAAACTTATACATGGAACTCACTTTCAGCTCGCACATGATGCATGGTAAGAAAGACATTGATGTGCTTGTTGATTACTCTATTGAGTATTTGTACCTTCTCACCATATGTAAACATTGCATTGCTCCAAATGAGAGCAAGATTATTTATGGGTTTCTTGGTCACTTTAGGGTCAAATCTTGTGATGTTGATGACCCATATTTACATGAATTTGGGAAAGTTTTGTATTTATTTGATTATGCATAGCTGGTATATATTGTAGCTTACTACTTCATAGTAGATGAGCTAACATGCATAACTACAAATTCTTGGGAGGACAACTTGCCACTTGATTCTCTACATCAGCAGTTGGGAGAACTGCGGTGTATCCACCAGAGAGACCATATGTATCATCCAAAATTGCACATAATTTTCCGCAATTTTCTGATTTGGAAGCCAAATGGTGATGATGTGCATTCATCTTTGATGGAATGGTTTGGGTTGACATGTCTCATGACTTAGGAGGGAGATTCCTTAGAGGCTCAATCTTCTTCTTGCCATTAAAAGACAATCATTTTGTAGCCCAGGATCAGCATGCCTTCTACACTTATCATAATTGGAGAAGAGGATAGCGTGGGATAGGCCCTCTCGCCTATCATGTTCACTTATTCAACCCACCTACACTTTAGGAGCCACAGGTGCAGGATACTTTTCATGAGTTACCATGTTGGAGGGTGATTCACTTCATTTGGATGATAGCATGGGTGAGGGAGGCACTCATTCACCATGATGATCATTGCTCCTACTTTGTGGAGTCCATGAGATAGCTAGCAGGTTTCCATTCACACTTTCCACCTTTGATTGATGCAGACACTTTAGTTTTGCACACTTGAGAGGAAGCAATGGATGACAGTATATTTGCAAATTCTCTTGATGCAGTGATGGAGGCTATTGATGGAGGCCACATGAAGAAGAGGGGAGAGATTTTGTTCTCCTTATGCATTTTCTTGAGGACAAGCAAAGATTTTGGAGGGGAGGACTGTAATGTTCAAAAATTTTAGCCTCCAAGCTAAATGGAACATTAGAGTTAGCAGCAGCACTAGCGGGGAATAAATCGGTAGAAAATCCCATAAGTCTCCTAAGAAGGATAAAAATACTCCAAGTGTGAAAGGAGACACTCTTTCTAGCCTAATAAAACACCCCCATGTGTGAACAGAGATAAAATGAAGCTACTTTGACTAAGTCAACGGCGCAGTTTTAGTGGAGGAGGAATCCTAGGATGGATAACGCAATTTTGGAGGGAGATGTAACTTGGGTTAGAAGTAACCTAATTGAGTGGGGCCAAGGGCAAGAAAACTCATATATTATATAAGCAAGAGGATGGCAGCCTTATGGTTCATGTTGTATATTATTATTCTTCTCTGCCAAGAATTGTTGCTGCTTTGCTGCTTAGCAAAGTTGCAGTGTTGTTTAGCACTGGGTGTTCCCAGGCGGGAATCTCACCTCTTTCCTTTAAGGAGCCTCATTGGGAGATTTCACATTCATCATTCCACATCAGGTTTTCAGGCCAAGCTTCAGCCATCTTCATCAACACAACTTTGCCGGAGATTGTGCAGTGTTGTTGGGTGCAGCAATGCAAGGGATTGGAATCCCGGCTTCTGAGCTAGTTTCTCATTGGAGGAAGCTTTCCTTCACTTTAGAGATCTGTTTGGAGATTTCCATAGCTTATTTCAGATCTATGCTATCATACCACACATTTCCCATACATTCCCAACGTTGTTTGTGAAAAGGGAATGCGTTATTTTGGAGGGAGTGTTCATTGCATGGTTTGGTGGCTTCGTTGTTGAGTTTCCTTATGATTGAGAGGTTCACCCTTTCATGGGAGGAAGCCCTTGATGGATCTACATCATATCAGTCATCATTAAGCCTTCTATGCTCTTATTCTTGAGTATTGTAGTGATTATTCAATAATTTTCTGAAGATCACATTTGTATGCAGAGCATTTGACAAGAAACCCTTGTCGGGTTCTCTTGTATTTTGTATGAGGAGACTAGATCTTTGTACTTCAGCATTATTAATTAATATAAGACTAGATCTATTGTTCTCCCATGTTTTTATTTTAAAACCCTCTTTAGACTGTGCAGTCCATTGATGTAGCAACTTTGGTAAAATGCAGTTTTGGGGTTTTTAGTCATTTTCAGCTACACTAGTGTGGGAGGTCTGTTTAACCCACCTAGTTCCATTTATTTCTTACATCCTATTGTATTTATATGCTACATATATGTATCCATGGGATCCAAGTGATGATTTCACTATTTTATTTTCTATGTTGCTGGAAATGCGTTTTTGATGCCTGATTCATGAGCTGTTCCTAATTAGGAATACTACACTACTTTAGCCTAATTTTCCTTAATTTCATCATTAAACTATGTTTAAAGTCAGATTCTTCCTTTGGCCTTCATAATTCATCATGATGTATTTATTGTTTTACTGATTTCTTTAAACCTTTATTCACAGTCTTTAACTGTGTTTTTTATCCTTAATCCGCTTCGATTAGTCTTTAATCTTCTGTTCTCCATTCTTCTTCACTGACCTTTTTTTTTGTTTTTCTGTGTGCAGGGGTTTCCTTTTGGTGCACTGGAGGATTTTATGATTCAACCAGTGGTCACGAAACATTGATTAAACCTTTGAATCAAACCCTCAAACCCATTCTTCGTCTATTTGGCCTCATGGATTGTCATCCATAAACCTTAGTCACTTAATTTGACTGTGGGATGGCCCTTTGACTTAGGGCTTCCATTAAACCTGCAATAAAACGTGCTTGGCTACAAACTTATTTAGGGGTTCATGGCATTGATGTTTTGAGGAAGGGGATATGCATGGGAGGAGGGGTTCCACAAACAGAACTAGGAGGAACCGGGGCGAATTTTGAATAATGGCGTGGAAACGTAGAATAGTGGTTTTGGGAAATACCAAGGTGGTATTCATGCAGGGGTTAGGTGGTAAGCGTTTTTGGCCCCAGCGGACGTGATACCATCCAACGGATGACACACATCCTAGGGAAAACCACTTATCGCACAGAAATGGGATGTTAAACCATTTCGGAGAAATGAGCGCGATAACGATCAGGGGCCATCAGATCTAGGGGATCCAGATCTATGGTGGAGGGTGAACGCGATGGGAGAAGGTGTTTGGCAGTGAAGAATGGGTGAGGACAAGTGGCCGATGATGAATGGACCAGTGGAAGGCTAGTGAAAGGTGGGCTAGGGTGATGATGTCATCTCTTTTGTTGGGGATTTAAATGTTATCGGGAGGGGTTTTTAAAGGTTAGGCGGGATAACGGTCATCAAATGAGGATAATGGATGGTGGGGATCCATTCAAGGATAAGCGAATGAATAAGGGACGGGATGAATGGGGAACAAGAGAGGAAGCGAAGGACATTGGATTGGTGAAATCAACAGTCGAGATTTTTCAGACGAAAGCTGCAGTGAAGTGAGAAAATAAGGGGTGAAGGGAGCTGAAAGAAAGGTGCGGAGAAGGTGGTTTCATGGGGGAGTAAGGGGACCGAGGCTAAGAAAAATGGGTTTAGACTTATCCCATGGTTGCGAGCCTCAGTCACATAAGGAAGGAGTGGAGGGCTAAAGCCCGCAGGGGCTTTAGGCCTAATTTCTTCAATGGTCATATTTAGGCTAAAAATAAGGATTTTTAGACTTTTTTAAAGGTTCTGATAGGGTTGGAAAGGGTGCTTTAAACCAAACAAAGATTTTTTCTCATGGTTTGAAGGTTTTTTAGTGGAATGGAGGGTATAAGAAGAGAATAATGAGCCTTTTTAGAGGGAAAAGGGACTGATAAAAATAGGGGTAAGGATGGTAAAATGGGGAAATGGAATGGAGGTGAAAATGGTGAAAATAGCCTGAAACAAGCTTCCTTTTGAAATATCAAGGTGATCTTTTAGAAGGCATAGAAGAAGATTTTGGTGAACTGATAGACTTAGCATGATGAAGGCAGTGAGATTTCCAGAATTCACAATGCTTCTTGAAATATTATTTCTAGAAATCTAGGATTAGCAATTTAGTCATCTTTGGATATCATCAAAATTACTGATGACTAACAGGTCCTACAAAGTCTATGGCCCACTTTTTGAATGTCTACAAATCCATCTATGGTTGTAGGGGCATCTCATCTCGACGTGAGGGTTTCCCAATCCATTGGCATGCGTCACAGGCCCGACAGTATGCATGGGCATCGTTATGCAATGTGGGCCACCATAACCCATCCCTCAATACTTTCTGTGCAGTGGATTTTCCTACATAGTGGCCTCCTGCAACTCCTCCATGGGCCTTAGACAAAATATCTTGTCTTTCGTGTTCCAATACATTCCTCTGCAGCACCTCATCAGTGCCCAACTTGTAGATTTGTCCAATGATTATGGTAAAATCGGCTGCACAGGTGACCAATTCCTTTTTCTGTGGTACTGAGTACTCATCGGGTGCCATACTTGTCATCGAAAAATGAATAATGGTTGCAAAGTGCTTATCCACCATCTTGATAGAAAAAAACTGCATGTCAAGTAATCCATCTTCCAGATTAGTTGGTTCTTCCCCATTCTCAATCCCAGACAAGTGATCAGGCTCAATATTCAATCTCCCCAGTTTCATAATGATTTCAAAATCATACTCCTAGAACAATAGTAACCACCTACCAATCTTCCCCCCAACACAGTCTTATTGACCAAGTATTTTAAATTTGAATAATCTGTGAACATCTTGAAGTGTCCACCTAATAAATAGTGCTTGTATTTTTGTAGGGCATACACCATTTCCAACCCTTCACGATCTATGGTAGAATAGTTATGCTCTACACTCGAGAGTTTTTTGCTAGCAAAGGCAACCAGATGATCAATGTCCCCTTCTCCTGGCTATGCTAAGACAGCTCCTAGTGCTATCCCTGATGCATGCACATGAAAGACCTTTGCCCAGTCGGGAAATATAAGAATAGGTGCAATTACCATATTTTCCTTTAGTAGCTCAAATCTCTTCTAACACTAGTTATCCCAAAAAAAGGAGACATCCTTCTTTAGCAGATTTTCCATTGGTGCGGTGATCAAAGCGTACCCTTGAATAAACTTCCTATAGTAACTGGTGTGGCTTAAGATGGAGCGCAGCTTTTTCTCAGTGGTGGGGACTTCCAGATTGAGGATAACCATGATCTTGGGTGGGTTAACCATCAATCCCTACTGACACACCGTTTGTCCTAATAGAATCCCAAATGGGACACAAAATATTTAGTTCTTTATGTTTAGAAAAATTTGGTGTTTCCTACAGGCATCCAATATCACGCGCAAGTTTGACACATCATTCTTCACTAATTCAAAAACTATCCAATCGTCAAAATAGACTTCTAGAAACTTATGAATGAATTCCTTGAATACTACTACAACTACATGTGAAAAGATGGAAAGGGCATTCTTCAACCCAAATGGCATGACAGTGTATTGGAACAATTTCCACTCAGTCGTGAAGGTTGTCTTGCTACGGTCTTCAGGTTCTATGCAGATCTGATGGTGCCCAAAGAACACATCGGTGAACGAGTATGCTTCCTGTCCTCCCACATTTTCCAGAATTTCATCAGAGTGTTAACCACCTATAAAATTTGTCATATCAAATGGTGGCTAAATCATTTTTTAAGCCTTCAAGAAACAAGTTTTATTGCAAAATTGTTAATTCTTGAAGTCTTGTGAAGACCAGGCGCTAAACCCATCGGGCACTTATCGCATCAGAAACTTTTCGATGAGCGCAAGTCTTTTTGTGTTATAAAAACCCGATGCCGATGAGCCCCTTTTGTTTTAAAAGCCCAGATCCCTTTGCCGCTTCATATAACCCAAAGAGCCCGCAATCGGGTGCTTAAACTTATCAACAAACCCATCCCGATCATATTTTCCCTTTGTAAATTCATAAAACCCACTTTTCCTATGTTTGTATTGAAACCCACCGGTTCAATGTTTTTAATGAAAAGGATCGTTGATCTTGTTCTTCGATCAACAGTCAAAACGGTCTTGCATCGGAGATTTTCGTCGAGCACAGTTGAAAGGCCCTCACCTTGTTCCGATTCCGATTCGCCCTTTGCATCTAAACCCCAGTCCCTTCATCTTTTTCATGTATCCAAAGGCCCTGCAATCAAGTGCTAAGCCTCTTATAATAAACCCTCCCCGAACGCATTTTCTTTTGTATTTTGTTTAAAATCCCATTTTTCGTAAAAATAAAGGAATCTATCGTTCATTGGTTAAAACCCTTTTCCACCATTGATCATGAACGAATTAGACGGTCTACATAGTCTCGCATCGGGAGATTTCATTGGCACGTTAAATATTTTATTCCCCCTCCCTGATTGGCGATCTCTCGATGAGTTCTCCACCGTTGATCTCCCTTGCCAGATCCAGATCCGATGGCCCTTATCACTCCATCCCAAAAGCCCTTTCCCCCACCTTGACCTCCTCTGATTCATTCTCCACTGTCGATCTAATCTGCAGATCGACTCTACCACTATCACTCCATCCCAAAAGCCCTTTCCCCCACCTTGACCTCCTCTGATTCATTCTCCACTGTCGATCTAATCTGCAGATCGACAGCCCACAATCAATCGCATCGGTGCCCATTCTCTTTTGCCCCCGCCAATCGCAAACCTCCGATTGCATCTGGGCCGTCCACGTGTCAAGATCCGACGGTCCATATTGTACCTCCCAACCTTCAGTAAAATCATGCACCCCTCTTTATAATGTTGTTTGGGGAAACCTTAGTTGTTGATCTCTGCAGATCAATGGCCCATATTGACCCTTTCTCTGCCTTATACATTATTTCATTAACCCCAAATATTGATCTCGACCATCCATATTAAAGATCCAAGGCCCAAACTCATCTCAGTAGGCCTGAATCTCTTGGTTCCTACCCGTCCTAGATTTTATCTCCGCTGTTCATCCCTCTGATCGGATGGTCCCGATTAAAACCACCCCACCTGTTATTACCCACACATCTTATCAATATCGTGCTTTCTCCCCGACCGTTAGATCTGAGACCCCAGATCTAACGGCAGACACTCCATATCACGTATATTTTAGCACGAAGGTTATTTCTCCAAGAGCTACATGATATAAGTGGTTTTGAAATGCCACGTCTCGCCCTCTGATGCATATCGCGTTCAAAAAGGCAAAACCGCCTTCATCCCCTTTTGCTGCGCGAAATTAGTTGTTTTGTTCGCCGAAACTGCTTTCCCCATTTTCTATTGTGTTTTATCGCATGCCACCTCTGCCATTGATCTCTGCAGATCAATGGCCCCAATTTGATCTCATATTTCATTATCACCCTCCAACATACACCAATGGATTTCGTGATCAACCACAGCCATTGATCTCTGAGGCCAATCTGATCTAACGGCCCAGAATCATTTCGGAAACCCTAAATTTCTTTCATGCCTTTTTCACTGCTGATTAAGGTTTTAACCCCATTTCTTTGTATTTTTTCCGCCGTTTCGTTATAATGTGGCCCTCTACATTATTTTTCCCCCGATAAATCCTGATCGTTGATCTTTGCAAGATCAACGGCCCTAACTTAATCTTTTCACCATTCTTCCAAAATGCCTCCCTTGTAATCTCTGCAAGCAATCTCCGGCATTGGATGCTTTCATCCAACGGCCGCGACCTAACCGCAACCTCTGAAGTAGTTAAAACAAAAAATACGCAGGATTTCTTAATATTTCTTTGTTTGTGCAGGTTATAATAATTTTTCAAATGTTTTAAAAGAAAGTAAAAGCCGATGATGACAATCCTCTAAGCTTTCATTCATCAAAGAGTATCCATATACAGGGTTCCAATACCATGTTTCAGCAGTGCATCATGAGCACTAATGCCATAAGAACCCCCAGCGTACCTACACATCAACAAGACATGACAAAGATAAATTAAAATAGAGAGTATCAGTGTTGAAGATCAAATCAAACCAGAACTGAAGAATTGAAGGTTGAATCACAGTTTTGGTGGATTACGGCTAAGATCGACAATCAAAAGCCTAATCCACTAAATTAAACACAGTTAAAGAACAGAAGATAGAATTTAGGCTTGATTAAGCGTAACACATAGAATGAAATCAAATTAACAGTGTTTTCAAAAATATCTATCAATCCGAGAGAGCCTCCACCGCCACATCAGAGGCTAATTGATTTCTCTCAGCTACCAAAGCAACTTGTAGCCTCAAATCATTCAACAGAGGGCTGAGTAATGACTAGAAAATAAGATATTTTTCCTCAAGACAACCGAATAGTTATTTAAAGCCAAACAGAGTTATTACAAAGATTACACAGAGCCTTAAAGTCAACAAAAGCTTCCCAGCAAGCTTAAAATTTAATGTAAGCAAATTAATAACAAAGAAATATCTAAAATCTTCTCCATTGAGCCCCTCAAAGGCCAAGAAGCATTAACTATTTAATTGAACTTAGAAGATCTTTTCTCTCTTTCTACCTCCTCATTTTTCTATAAAATCTTCTTGAGGAGCTCATTGTAAAGGGTTGGTTGCAGAACTTTGAAATATACTTGTGCTCGAAACTTTCTATGTGTAAATAGTGTTCAAAGGCTCTTCAAGCTCTATTTGTGATCGAATAGTTAGGCTAAGAAGTGAAGATGATTGCTGAACAGAAACATTGGGCTTGAATAATGTAACCGGTTTGACATCAATATACAAGTTGTTTCTTGGGATCCTAGTCTATATCACTGGTGAAGTACTTCTTTCTATGTTATTGTTTTCTCTTACATGTATGCCATTTTTTCCATTATTCTCAGATAAAGAATAGCAAGCATAGAGTTAGGATTTACTATTTATAGTATCCTTCTCTAACTGATAAGCTTTATCTCAATGTTTTCCTCCAAATTGTTTATTTAAGAATGATTCAATACAGTTTGAGCAGCTAGGAATGTTGGCGGTCCCTCGTCCTACCGTTTACTTTAAACATCATTCTTGAATGTTATTTTCATTATATTCTTAGTAAATTTAGACTAGAAAAGTGATGATGTGCCCTGTTTTCTAGCTTCTTTCTCCAAAGGTAAATTCTAAAAGTTTCCCTAAGTGTGTGCTGAAAGAAGCTTAGATTTAAAAGTATCTTTTCTGATCTTAGGTTGCACTTTGTTTTCTTTATGTGTTTTCATCCCTTCTAAAAGTAATTATGTGGATTACTGGATCGTTTTTCCATTGAGTTAGCTTTAATACGAACTTGCCCAAAGAGGTTTATTGTGGCCCTGCCCTTTGGTTAGTTTTAAACAGTTACTTAAAAGGATTTTTCTTGTTTGGATGGACTGATTAATCCTAGTTGAAATAATTGTCTATTTCCACCCTTTCAACACTTTTATTGTTCCATTCCATCATTTTAATCTCAAAGATCTTGTGATATAGATGACTTGCCCCTTGGACCACTCTTGAAATTGTTGCACAATTAAAACCCTTTTATGACTCCATAGCCCAGTGGACTAAAAACCAGCGTTATATCTATCTTTTTAACCAAAGCTTGTTCTGATTGCTTGCAACTTCACACCTTTGAAACTCTTTCCTTTAGAACTTTCCACTCAACTAATGATCATGCTCAACCATCCAAAAACAAACAAAACCCTTGCTCTTAATAACTAGTCTAATATCATACCCCAAAAACCTTAAAGATAAATCAATCTTTGCACTTATTGGAGAGATCCCTCTCCGAATTCATGAGGGCTAGATCCTAGAATCCCAAAGTGGTTCAAGTGTTCTCCCTGCATTTTTGGTCTTACCAATCTGCTGAAATTACAGGGAGCTAACATTTCTGGTGACTCCGCTGGGGAGCTTTCTGAAAAAACTTCATCCTACATACTTCTGAAACCTCAGGAAACCTCTTGATTTAATGACATTCGTTCTGTTAGCCTGTTAACCCACCAGGCATAACCTTTCTGGCCGAACAATCAGTGTTCAGTGAGTACAATTAGCCTCTTCAAGCACTACCAAGCAAATGGTAATCATGATAAAACTTGTTTGAATCAGTGACAAACTAAGGAAACCTTAGGATTTTCATAAGAGCTTATCAAACCTTGAAGGATCAGCTAGCTTAGCCATAAGAGTATAATTTATTTGTCTCATAACTGTAGCTAAGTTTTGAAACAGAGTTAGCACACTCTTAGAACCCATAGGACTAAAATAACTCAGAAAAACCCAAAAATATTTCAGACTGGTATTCAATAAACATGGTGGTGGACCATTAAACCTTTTACCTCCAATAGAGCTAAAAATTTCCACTTGGCGACTCCACAAATCCTAAACAGATCTTAAGACTCCACTGGGAACACCCATTATCATCAAATCATTCAAGCTCAGTTAGAGGACTTTAGGATTAAAGTTTTCTTATTTAAAAGATCAGTTAACCTCTTAAAGACTGTCATATTTGGTTGAACTTTTCTTGTTTAGTAGGGTCTGAAAAACACAGCAGAGTGGCTCCTAGAAATATTCATACTAGAGCCTACCCTGACCCCAACCTACCTGAGATAGTTGATAACCCTGAAAGTATCCTTAGAAAGTCTCCTAAGATTAAATTTTCAAATGTTTTCATATCACCCTTGAGAGCTAATTCAGTTCCAGAAAATCTTGCATCTCTACAACAATCACAAGTTGACTTAAGAAATCCATTTAGAACTAGGTCGCTTGATGATTTAGATCAGCTAGATTCAGAGTCTTCACTTTCATCCCCAGAAACAAGTGAACATCCTGGTAGTAGAGAAACAACACCACCAGATCTACATTTCCTTCACAATTTAGGTGTCTCTCATCCAAGATCAGCTCAGCAATCTATTCCTGGTCCATCCATATCTGCTCATCCTACATCCACTGTCCAAACCACTCCGCTTTAGCCCACTTTCCTTCTTGTTAATCCCCCTCTTGTAAATCCACCTCCACCTCCTATTATGGCAGCATGGTATGCTCCCTTAGTCCTTCTGGTACCCTTAGTCAATCTTCCATAGGACTATCAGTCCAAAATACCATTGTATGATGCCAGTAATGCTACTACTGCTTCACAACATGTGGATAAGATGAATGACTACTTTGACAGAAATGAAATTGATGATGAATCTGTCAAATTTAGATTATTTGCTTAGATTTTAGGAGGAGAAGTAAGAAAATGGTTCAAAGGCTTAACCCCTCATAGTATAAATGATCTCCAAGATTTCCATTAGACATTCTTAAACAAATGGGAAGTCAGAAAGAAACCTCTCCAAATACTTTATGATTACAAGAACCTCCACAAAAACACTGGGGAAAGTGTACAAGCTTACTGCACTAGATTTAACAGTGTGTATAATGCACTTCCCCCAGATCTAAAACCTCCACAAGGCTCAGCGTTAAAAAATTTTCCTAAAGGATTTGATCCTGAGATGGCCTATCAGCTGAGAGAAAGAGATCCTTTAACTCTTGAAGATATGCAAAAAGGAGCTCTTGCTGTAGAAGTTAATTTAATGGAGAAAAGAGCAAGAATGAAGAATGAGAAGAGAGTGTCCTTCATAGAAGAATCCACACCTTCCACATCTAGCTCAAAGATGGAAATAATGATGGAGTAGATGATGAAAAAGATGAACATACTTGAGAGAGCACAAGCAAGTCAAAACCAAACTGCTCCTCAAAACAGAAATCAGAACCAGAATCAGAATTTTAGGAGAAACCATCCTCAAAATAGACCAAGGGAAGATGATCAACAGATCACTCCTCCATTTCATCAAAACTATGTAGGTGAGGTTGAAGAAATAGGTGAAAAAACAGAGGAAGATGACATCAATATGTTGGGAGTAGATAATGATGACTTTGAGGTTCATTATGATAGAAAACAAGGTCTATACACACCTTATGATGACAAAAGAGATGAGGACGAAAGTTATTATCGAGAAATGGAAAATTTTATCATAGAGTCTCAAAAAGAATATGACCTTAGGAGCAAAACCAATCAAGAAACTCCCAAAACTAAAACCTCTGATAAATCTGTACAAAATAGCACTGTAAATAAACCCAAAATTGTGAAATAGAAAGACAAAATAGTGGTTGTAAATTCTGATAAGACTAAAGAGAAAGGCACTCAAAACAATCAAAAATAGAGTGCAAACCTTAGTAGTGTTAGCACCTCAGATAATGCTCTTGGTAAAATGATTTTGACAAATGTAAGTAGAGCAAATCAGCAAACCGATTTTTCTGATCGAATGGCAGTTAATAAGGCTGAAACAAGCACTTCAAAGAATCATATTCCTTTTAGTTTGGAGCAGGAAATTTCTAGAATTAAAATCTCTCTTACTCTTACTGAATTAGCTACCCAGAATGTATATAGATCCCAAATTTTGAAGGCTTTTAACATAGAAGACAATAATGATACTGTCAATCTTAACGATGACCAACCAGAGCTTATTTTTGGTCCTAAGATTGAAGGTAGACATCAAGAGCGACCAGTTCCTCCTTTTTATGTTAGTTTAAATGTTCATGACAAGATTTTGCACAACGTTATGCATGATTCCAGGGCCTCTCACAATTTAATGCCCAAAGCTGTAATGGAGAGCCTAGGCCTTGAAATCACCTGACCTTACAAAGATCTTTACTCCTTCAACTCAAGTAGAGTGAAATGTTTAGGATTAATCGTTATTTCCTCAAATCCACCTCGTGTCGTAAAGAAGGTATCTGCAATATCCTACTATCGCTCAAACGCCACAGTTAGCCTATACGAGGACAGAGAGGGGTTTTCCGTCAATTCCCACAGTATTCGATGGGGTTTCGTATGACTTAAATGGAAAATGGATACGGAATTTTATCTCGGGTTATAAATATGAAAGAGGTAACTTGATGAATGACCGACCTTTTCGTACGTATGACAAAGAACATCATGAGCTGAGAAATTAAATCAAAGACACAGAGTGTTTCATGAGGCAAGATAGGCAGTAGTTTAGCAATCAAATTTGGAATATTATGGAGTGGAAAGAATTTCGAGAGGTTGATAAGGGCATATATAATGAATCCTTTTCAACAGAAGAAAACATCAGAAACATGAACGCTTTCCCAAGGCAGAGCAATAAACTGGATTCTACCTTTCTTACTTAAAAGCATTCATCTAGAAATGATTATGAATGAACGGTAAAACATAACGAGATACATATGAAATAGAACGAAAAGACAAATGCTAAACTCACACCACATGAATCTCATAAATCAGAGCTGCATCCTTTCATTAATTCTCTGTCAAAACTGTGCAGCCAAACACTGAGTTATTCTTCCACACTTTTCCCAGAACTCAGACCCTTTACAAATGTTTTTCAATACAATAAATAAACTCAACTATGAGAAAACAAATCGACCAAAATAAGGAATTGTTTAATCATCAATAACAAACAAAAGCTGAAAAGCCAATCATCTGTTCTTAAGACAGAACAACGTTCCCCTTGAATTTCTCTGATGACCAATTAAAAGAAAAAATCTGGAGCGTAGACCCTTTGAATTGCAACTGAAGTCAAAAATAGGCAATCTGTTCCTATCTCTCTGCTGTGGTAGATATTCTTCGTTAATTTTGGCTTTCGGTCTTTGACTTTTCACTTTTCATTGCCGTTGAATGAAAACCAACTTTTTAACAAAAATGGTTTTGAATTTTGCCTTTGATGACGGGAAACAGAGTTCCGCCAATTCCA
>CM076582.1:1506754864-1506821291 GCA_034641835.2 Pinus albicaulis
TGTTATCTCGTATGCACCTGTTTGGAAGGAGTCTTAGCGAGGCAAGGGCTGGACGGATCCGGACGACGGTCTGCGAAGGCCTTGGAAGGATCAGGTGATCTCTCCACTTACTTTTGTACGTACTACTTTTATAATACAGAAGTATCATGCTGTTCCCGAAATAAACATGTTAGTGTATGCTTTAATGTATGAAGAATATTTGTTATACAAGCATTCATGATGATTTATTTAATGTTTTATATGAATCTCACTAACATATAGAGTAGAAATATACTGTACAACTTGTCCTTTGTGCTGGTTTCTTCTTGTATTTCAAGTGAAAGAGGAAGGACGGTTGCAGGGAGTTTGAACTCCACGTGGATCTACTTCAAACGTAGGACCAACGGGTAAACCTCTCGTTCTACTCGATTTCGTTTTTATGACTGTGCATGATCGTGTGAGTCTCTGTTAAGTAGTACGCCCCTGCTCTGTGGAGTTTGAATCCCAACCAACCTCTAGGGTGTTAAATCCCCGAAACAATGATGGAAGCCCATACAATTTCACGACAGCTTCATAAACATTTCTAGGAAATCAAAGAAGCCATCGATCTAGTTGGAATAACACAGCTGTACAACCAGGAAGATGCGCTGGAAACCAAAATCCAGGAAATTGAAGAACACTCAGCAGCCACAAAAAAACTCCTAAGAGAGCTAAGGAAACAAATAAAACAAAAATCTGAGGCAATACAGCAGATGGCGGCCGAAGCCGAGCCAAAGATACATGAGGTGTTCAGCAAGCTATCGCCCGTGGTGACTAAAATAAAGGCCGAAAGAGTCGCCACCCAAACAAATTAGTTGATGAAAGAATGGCAATAATAAATAACTAAGTTCGTATAACTCAAGTCCTTAGTAATGAGCAAGGTTCCAGAGTTGGGGCCTTTGTTTGGACAGGGTGAAGCAACAGGAAAAACAAGACCAGCCTTGGAAGCCGACAGACCACTGAAAGCTGCAACAACAGAGAAATATTGACTCGAGACGATTCAATAGCATGTGCTCAGGGATTGTTGGGGCCTTTGTTTTGGGATAGAATAATTTTGAGTTGCAAAGAGTTGGAGGACAGTTGGAAGAATGCAATCAAGGTAGAGAGGTAGCTGTCACAGTTGCGAAAAGTCAGAAGATAGGTGGCACGAAATTGGCAAAGAATAGTGCAGATGGCATATATGGGAGACAAGAACAATCAATATAACTCCCAGTAATAAAGAAGAATTGGAAAGCAGCAGAGTAGGAAAAAAGGAAGGATTGACAATCTCACTTGAGGAGGATTAAATTGGAAGTTAGTCAGTGGAGGAGGAGTTAGCTAGTTAGTTAGTTCGGCGAGAGGGAGAGGAAAAGGAGGAGAGCCTCAGGAGAGCTCTATGAGAAATCTGTTGTACTGGACTAAACTGTAATAGACTTTGTGGAGTATATGTATGTTTTTCTGTTATTGATACTGAAATCAGGTTGTTGTTGTGTGTAATGCTGCAAGTCGATTGACGTTTATTTTCTTACGATGAATGTATGCTTAAATTAAATTTTAATTCATCATTCTGAACATGTGTTGATGAGTGATAGTTTCTTCATAGAGTTGAGATATGCTTGTTTCTTCCAAGTTTCCATAGATGTTATCTATGTTTGCATTTGTCTTCTACCTGATCTAGCTTCTAATATTACTAAGGTCACGACACGCCTTGGGTGAGACACCCTACTCCCTAGAGCAGGGTGAAAATTCTGGCATTGTGCTAGAATACTACGGAAACCTTGTTGGCCTCAAACCTGAACCTGGGTCTTGCCTAGAGACCTCCTTTTTCACCAACAACCATCAGGTTTTTATTATTGATTAGAATATGTTTCAAGAGAAATTTTTGACAAATTTTGGACATGATCGCACAACTGCAAAATTGATCAATGATCTTTCCAACTTGAAAGAAAATTCAAATGGAAGGATAAAATATTTTAATTATAAATTCAATAAATTTCTTAAGAAGATTCCACAAGCTTCTCAACCTGGTGTAGATGGTAAGATGGAATGGTATATTTCTGCATTACCCTCAAACATTTCCATATTCATAGATAGAGCTAATAAAAACACTCTGACTGATAACATGAAAGAAGATATATCTGTCGAAAAAGGATTTTAGCCTTAGAAATGAAAACCATTCTAGAAGAAAGAAAATATGAGAAAGTAAATTTCAAAGAATAAATTAAAAAGAAGCCATCAAAGACCCTTTTGATCTAGAAGGACTATAGAAAATTCTTAAAACAATGTCGAACAAAATGGTCGAAATTAAAAACAGGTTTCAGATTCGCCTCGAAATAATTTTAGATATTTTAGGAAAACACAACCTTCATTCTCTCAACCACCAAATTTTACATCCAATGCAAAATCAGATCAATAAGAAGACGAAGAGAAATATTTTTTCGCAAAAGAATCAGAAGGAGAAGAATAATTAGTCGAATCACATGGCTTATGGGATTTTACTCTCACTCCATCTGAAAATGAAGAAGAGCAACAATTGTTACCAGTTGAAACTAGGAGAAAAAAAGCTAATGATTCACCATCAATAAATTCAAAGAAGAAATCAGCTACTCCTGTTAACAAAGATAAAACTGCCTTGAAGAAGTCTTCTCCTAAGTTTCCAGTGTCTTCTCCCAGATCACCTAAGTCTTCCACACCCCCTTATAATTCGCCTTCTACATCTAAAACTATTGTTGTTTCGGATAAGGACATAGAATACAACATCATCGAAGATATGAAGAAAGTGAAAGCCAATATCTCCATGTATGAGGTAAGTAAACTTAAGCAACACCAAATTTTTTTTCTTAAAGAATTAAACGTTGTTCTTATGTCTCCTTTGCCAACAGAAAAAGATGCATTAGGAAAATGAAAGCCTCCAGAAGATACTCTTGATAAAATTGATGCCTCAGATGAAATTCTAATTGGAGATTGATCAAATTCTCATACTCCTCCTTTCTTATTAGCCTTTGATATTTTTAACAAGAATTTCCACAATTGTCTAATAAACTCAGGAGCTTCTTCAAACATAATTACATATTCAATATGTCTCAAATTGAACATAACTCCTGAAAATTCTATTGTGCAGATTATTCAATTAGATAGATCCAAGGTTAAATTTTTAGGAGAGTTAAACTTATTCTTAGTAATAATATCCTCAAATCCAAGGGTTTGTCAGATAATCGATATCTTAATCTCAGACAGTCCTGAATTTTACGATATAATTTTAGGTAAAGATTGGTCTGAGAAGTTACATGGGTATCTCACAACAGATTGCCCACATATTTGGCTTCCTTATAATGGTAAACTAAATCAAACTCGAGTAGATAGAGAAAAACATATGAAACACTTGGTTACCAATTTAGATGAAGAAAATGAACCTGTGATTTTCAAAAATAACATTCTTGGAATTACTCTTTAGAATCCTTTTTTGGATTTTTTACAGCACAAGAATCACCTTTTTTAGCAAATTATGTTTGTTCTCAAATTGAAAATTGTTCTCAAACAGACTTTTCTAAATGTATTAATATTGTAGATATTGTTGTAAATAAATTTGAATCTTTATTTTGGACACTTTATTATGATGGTTCTAAATCTAGTGAAGGTGCAAGAGCAGGGGCACGATGTATGCTAATCAACCCAACTAGTGAAAAGACCATGTTAGCATGTAGGCTGGAATTTGAATGTACTAAAAATATTGCGGAATATGAAGCATTAGTACAGGGATTATATAAGGCAATAAATATTGGTGTTAAATATCTTCAAATATTTGGTGATTTAGAAATCGTGATAAAAAAATTTAGAAATAACATTCATTGCATATCAAATCACCTGAAACATTATCAATGCATGATTCAAAATATTCACATTTTTTAGCATGCAATATTTCTCCAATACCCAGAATTCAAAATGTCAGCGCTGATATTTTAGCCAATGTCGCATCTAGGTTAATTCCACCCAAAGTTTTTAGTCCAGATCGATTTTATATAGAGTTAATTTTTCGCCCATCCATTCTCGAAAATATTACAAATTGGCGAATATTCAATGATGATGGAGATATCATATATTTTTTAACATCTGAAGAATCTTATCTTGATTAAGTAATTGATGAAGATGAACACAATACTCAAATGAACAATTATAAAGAGAATAATTCATTGCCAAAACTTGTAGTTAAACTTGAGGATCTATATTATTTGAAAGACATATTTATAAAGATCAACAACTGCAAACTTCAAAGTTCAACTTTAAGGTTTGAATTAGTTAACCTAGGATTCGATGAAAAACCTCAAAATATCAACTTAGGACTTGGCCTTTCATCTGGAGAAAGAAATGCATTTATTGATTTTTTAAAAATATGTAAAGATATATTTGCATGATATTATAAAGATCCCAAAACATATGATGCTTCCATCATTCAACACACTATCCCAATGGTACCAGAAGTCAAACTGATTCAACAAAAGCTTAAAAAGATACATTTGGATTGGGAAACATAAATTAACTGTGAATTGAATAATATTTTAAAAGATAAAATCATTTTTCCAATCTGACATTCAAAATGGGTTTCTAATCTTGTACTAGTTAGGAAAAAGAACGATGAAATCTGCATTTGTATTGATTTCAAAAACCTTAATAAGGCATGTCAAAAAGATAATTTTCCTCTCCCATCAATGGAACAAGTTTTACAATCAGTCGCTGGTTCTGAACTAATGTATTTCTTAGATGGATTTTTAGGTTATAATTAGATCTTAGTTCATCCAGAAGACCGATTGCAGACTACATGTAGAACAAAGTGGGGGACATATGTGTATCAAAAGATGCCATTTGGATTAATGAATGTAGGAGATACATTCCATAGAGCAATGGATATTTATTTCAAAGGGTTAATTAACAAATTTGTTGTGGTATATCTGGACGATATTACCATATACTAAAAAGAGATAAATAATCAGCTGCATGATTTAAAACAAATATTTGAAAGATGTAGAGAATATGGAAATTATCTAAACCCTAAGAAATCATTTTTTCTCTTAGTGAAGGTAAACTCCTAGGATTTATTGTTGCAAAACATGGAATTTGTATTGATCCAGAAAGAATTAAAACAATTTCAGAAATCTCATTACCAAATACTAAGAAATTGATGCAATCTTTTCTGGGTCAGATTAATTTTTTCAAAAGATTCATCCTTGATTTTTCACACATCGTTCCACCTCTACATAAAATGATCAAGAATAATTCACTGTTCAAATGGGGAGATGATGAAAAAGAAGCATTTAAAACAATTAAACAAGCAATAATTAATGCTCCTTCTCTATCAAATCCCAATTCTTCTAATTCATTTATTTTATACACTTTGTCCTCTGATCTATCTCACGTAGCAATTTTTACCCAATCAAATGAACAAAAGATTGAAGCTCCAATTTCTTTTCTTAGCTCAAATTTTCAAGGAGCTGAATTAAATTACACAAGAGCAAGAAAGCCTTCATAGTTTACAAAGGTGTTGAATATTTTAGACCTTTTCTTCTGAAAACTCATGTTAAAGTAATTGTTCCTTTCCCAACAGTCATGCAATTGCTGATTCAAAAGGAGTTAGGGGAAAAAAGGGTTAATTGGGTCACATCATTGCAAGAATACGATCTAGATATCAAACCTTTTGAGATTGTAAAAGGCCAACGTTTTTGCATGTTAGTCACAAGAATTAATTATGCATCAATTGACGAAGTAACAGGTAACATTGAACAAGTTACATAGGTATTTCTTGTTGATACTCACTCTCAATAGTATTTCCTGTTGATAATCACTCTCTATAGTATTTCCTGTTGATAATCACTCTCAATATGTTGATTTAATATTTTACTTAAAAAATGATTATGCTCCACTTGAGCTTGATTTTAAGAAAAAGAGAACCTTAAGATTGAAGACCAATCCGTATCAACTTGTTAATGATGTATTATTTAGGAAAAATTATGATTATTTTCAATTGAGATGTTTGGATAAATTTGAAGTAGAAAATGTTCTACAAGAACTTCATGATGGTCCAACAGATGGACATTATAGTGGAGATACTACTGCTCATAAGATTCTAAATGCTGGATATTACTGACCGACCTTATTTAAAGATGCACATATGTATGTGAGAAAATGTAAAATTTTCCAAATTGCTTCAGGAAGACAAAGAAAACCATATATGCCATTGCAGTCTATCAATACCGAACAACCTTTCAAGAAATGGGGACTTGATATAATAAGTGACATCGTTCATCACTCGTCCAAGCAACATAAATATATTTTTGACTGCAACAGATTATTTCACGAAATGGTAGAAGAAATACCATTGAAGTTAGCCAATTCTAAGAGCATCATTGAATTCATTAATCAATTTATCATTACCAAGTTTTGTGTTCCTAATGCTCTTATTTTTTATAATTCTTCTTATTTTTCTGGAAATGCAATGAATAAGTTTTCTTAAACGAGAGGATTTAAATTGAAGTATTTCTCAAATTGTTGTCCCCAAGGAAATGGTTTGGCGAAATCAAATAATAAAAAACTTATAATTATTATCAAACAAACAAATGACCAAAATAAAAAATGTTGGCACAAAGCTTTAACATTTTCTTTATGGGAAGATAGGATAACCAAGAAAGTTTCAATAGTAACATCACCTTTTCATTTGGTATATGGAAAAGAAGGTATTCTACCTTTAAAATTATCTATCCTTTCAACAACCCTAGTTCAATTTATTAATGAAGAACCTTATTCCACTTTACAATTATGAATGTCCCAAATAATTAAATTGGATGAAGAAAGAAATAAAGCTAAATTGGTTCATGCTCATAATCAAGAATTGGTCAAAACTTCATTTGATATTAATTCAGTCAAAGACAAATATTTTGAATTCAAAGACTTAGTTTTGGAATGGGACAAAGTGCATGAGGATAAAGGAAAGCATACAAAGTTTCAAAAACTCTTGCTTGGTCCCTTTAAAATTTTGAGAAAATAGGTCCATCAACTTTTATATTTCAAGATTTACAAGGGAAGAAGGAAACTCTTCTTGTCAATGGAATTATACTAAAAAGGTATTTTTCTTTAAAAAAACAGAATTTCTCTTGTACAATATGTAAGTATTTTCATTTTAATAAATTCTATTGTAGAGTATTACACCTTTGGATAACAGATTGCGAGTTTTTTTTCTAAATCATGAAAATGTTAGTTTTTGTTAAACACCATGTTAAACACACACATGGTGTATGAGAAGAATAAACACACACACACGAGACTCAACACACAATGAAGGATAAGCGTGAGGCTTTCTTATTTTTCATTATACAAAGATGTACATTTATAGTACAATGGTGCGACTCTTGGTTTCATATTCCAAGGTCACTTGGACTCCATTGTGACTTTTCGCATTCCACACCTACCCATAGAGGATTAGGTGTTCCAACATCCCCCCTTAATATGAAGGGGTATGTGTGAGTCCAAGAAGAGAGTTGTAATACAAATCTGCAAAGTATACATGGCAGCACTTGGGCTGAATCAACTCTCTGAAATGTTGGAAAAAAGAGGTGGTTTAAGGATGACCACCAACACTGGAACGTAAAACTTGTTGCAGTTCCCAGAACTTTTCCAAAACTGGCAAGAAGCTGAAAGCTTCTGCTAGAGGAATTTTCCCTCATAAAAAAGGGAGACCTTCAACCTAAAATAAGGGAGGTCTACTACCTGTGAGGGTTTTAGGATTACCAACAAATCTGGAATGCTTGAAGCATTTCCCGGAACTCAACCAAAGCTGGCAAGAAGCTGAAGGCTTCTGCTAGAGGAAGTGTCCCTCATATGTGAAAGGGAAACCTTCAACCTAAAAGAAGGGAGGTCTACTACCTATGATGGTTTTAGGTTATCCACCAACCAAAGATGATGTTTTCAGGTGAAGTCATGCTCATGGGCATCCGTGTCTCTGGCTACATCTCTGAATCTAGAATGATGAATTGTGGCTCAGGCTTGCTTGAACTGCTGTGTCTGGCTACAAATCTAAACATAGAATGAGAGATTGTGGCTTAGGCTCACTTGATCTGTCGTCAAAGCTTGTACATGACCACCATTTCCCCCCCTATCAGGGACAAGGTGAGATGATGGCAAAAACTCAACTACAAGTTTGCTCAATATCTGTGAAAAAGTTTTGACATGTGTCTTAAACATCTTCTTGGCTGCTGATGCGCATTGCCAAGAAGAAATCCATCCAAGATGAATCTTTGTTCTTGCAGGAGGCTTGTTTCTGAAGCATTTGTCTAAAGAATGAGTGTGCCGACCACAGTTCTTGCATGGATGAAGATCAAAACAATGATCTTTCATATGGACAACTCGATCACAGTGTTGGCAATTTTCACTCTGTTGTTGTTGTGGAAGCAGAGCAGGATCTGGAACAGCTGCAGGTGAACTGTCATACAGGAATCTGGCACTCTGAAATATGATGGGCTTGGTGTAGTCTGGAATATGAAAGGACACATCCTTGTCATATCCAAGACCAGCTCTGTGCTTGTTGTGGACAAGCTCTTCCCAAGGTCTGATGATGGGCTTGAGAAGTGCAGGTTGAATTGCTGCATCTGCATGTACATCTACTGAATGGGAATCAACTGCAACTTTATCTTCTTTCTTCTGATGAGAGTCCTTCTCAATATTTTGAACAGAAACAAGTTCAGAATGGTGACTCTTTTGCTGAAGTTTGTCTTGTTGGAGCTGAGATTCCAACTGCAAAAACTCAATCTTTTCTTGTGCATCTAGCAAACAACTTTGAATGTTACAAAGAGCATCCTTGCTCATTTTTATCATGTCATCAAAATTTGAATGAATGAGGTTATTCAACAACTCTAATGCCTCATTGATTTTAGCCATTTTTCAACAACTTAGGCTCAAAAATTGAAAGGGTGTCGGCTTCAACCGAAAATGCACCCGTTTACAATGTGATTCAACAACAAATACAAAATACTCCAAAGAATTTCCAACTATGGAAATCTCAAAGTACAAAATCTGCTGATTGCAACTATGAAGAAGCAATACAATGTCAGTTCAATACAATATGCAGCAAAAAATGTGCAGGAAAACACTGTGCAAGAGGCCTTTACGGCAGCTGAATTTTCCTTCAAAGAGCTGTTTTGCACCAATAACAACTCGTCTTCAAATGTCAATTTCTTCAGAAAATCACCCTTATGCCAGAAATCACACAATGTCAAATTCACTTTTCTCTAAGTATAGTCCATGCCATTTCTTCAATTCTGCTGTTCATTTCCTCTTCTTCCTCTCTCTGTTTGCTATTTTTTTTTTTTTTGAGATTAATTAAAAAATGGAGAGAAAGATTGTAATAGAAATGGGAGGGAATTTAATAAATTAAAAAAGAAAGAGAGGTGGGAAAACTAAGGGAATTTTTTTTTTTTAAATTTAATTTAATTTTTTTTTTTTTTTTAAGGATTTAAAAAAAAATTAATTAAAAAATTGAAAGGGAATGGAGAGGGTGTTATTAAAATGGGAAGGGGGTTATGGGGGCAGATATTAAAAATAGAGGAAGTATTATAGGGGGGGGGGGGGGAGGGGGCGGATATTACTCTCGAAATGAAAATCGAAAATTTGAAATGGTCGAATGGCAAGAGGGAGGCAGATGTGGAGTGGAGAGAGGACTGTGAGGAGGGTGGAGAGGCGTGGTGTGTGAGAGATGCAGACGAGAGGGCCATAGGCCACCATGAGGGGGAGTAGGGCCGAGAGGTGAGGGTGTATGAAAGTATGGAGTGATAAGGTGTGGGGGCGGCGTTGAAACTTGGTGAGAGCGGGTGAGCTGTCAGGGCGGGGAAGGGAAAGGGTTAGTGGGTAGGGATATGTTGTTGTATGTGAGAGGGGGCGTAGGGTGATAGCAGGGTTGAGTGGCCGAGAGTGTGGAGCGCTGAGTTAGGGAGAGGTTGCAGTGTGAGGGGATCGATGCTGCGAGATGGGGGATTAGTGGGTTAGAATAGGGAGAAGGGCTGCGTGAGGCAGGGAGTAGCAGTGAGGGGGAGCTGTTGGGACAAGCGCAGAAAGTTTGGGGTTGGGATCAGGTAGAATGTAGGGAGAGCAGGGTAGGGGAGCGTATGGAGATCATGAGGGGGGTGTTTGGGTAGATTAGAGTGATGTATGTGTGGGTAGTTCGAAGGCCGAGTGATGTATTGGAGAGGTTGTGAGGTAATGTGCGTAAAGAGGTGATGTATTGTAGAGTTGGGAAGGCCGAACGCCGAGAGGTGCAGACTGAGACTCAAAAATTTAGTTTAATTTAATTAATTAATTAATTTATTTATTTTTTAATAAAAACAACAGAAAGGAGTGAAAGAGTAAAATACAACAACTTTTTTTTCTTCAAATGTATAGTAGAATCTTGTAGACTTGGAGGAAAAATTACTTTTCTCAGCAGCAGAGAATGAGAATGCAGAATTTTCTAGAAAATTTTAGCAGTAAAACGCAGAACTTTGCAGAGATTTTTCAATGAAAAACTTAGAAATTTTTCTTTCAGAAACCAACTTTGAAACACTATTTTCCAGCAACTCTTCAATGCAGAAATTTAATGGGAAGAAATTGTAGGAAGAAATCGGAATGAAAACCTTCAGATGCGCAGTGCTTCTCTTCTTCAAAACCACTGTTGCTCTTCTTCAAAACACCTTCTGAATGTGACAAAATGTTTGCTGCAGAAACTCTCTAAATGCTGCAAAAATGCCAAGAATTTTGCAGATATGCACATGCCATAAACACAAATGGCTCACTCAAGGTTGATCTGGTTATGAACTTCTCAGCTTTGATACCATGTTAAACACCATGTTAAACACACACATGGTGTATGAGAAGAATAAACACACACACACGAGACTCAACACACAATGAAGGATAAGCGTGAGGCTTTCTTATTTTTCATTATACAAAGATGTACATTTATAGTACAATGGTGTGACTCTTGGTTTCATATTCCAAGGTCACTTGGACTCCATTGTGACTTTTTGCATTCCACACCTACCCATAGAGGATTAGGTGTTCCAACAGTTTTTGAAAAGAAATAATGAAGAAAGAAAAAATATAAATTGAAATATGAATACTCAAATCATTTTAGAAAACTTTGAATTAGCATAGCCATTTAAAATGAAGAGATCCTTTGGATTTGTAATTAGTTTGAGAATCCAAATTGTTGTGGGTTAGATTTGAAAAGTTATCTTTATAAAAGCAACAATTATTATGAATTTTTAACATTTTTTACTTCAATGGTCATCTAAAACTCATAATGAGTAGATGTAACCTCCCTGTTCATTTATTTTAAGTTTTTAAAAGTGTAATTCAAAAATATATAAACTTTAAAGTTAAGAGGTCTCATCACGAGCCTTCTTACCATGATCATTGGAAACTAATAAGCTTGGCATTATCAATATTGGAAACCACACCAAGATAATGGATCATAGCCAAAAGGCAATGAGACAAGAGATCTCATTACAAGTCGTCTTGTTCAAATTTAAGGCTTGAATTGAATTGATATGAATCTCTCATACATAAAATTAATTCTCTGCTTATCTCAACTCATTTTTTGACAGGTAAATATTCATAAAGAACAAAATAAGGAGATGTACTGGATAATCAAAGAATGGAGAAATTCTGTAGCTCAGCAATAATATATCTTACCACCTAAAGAATCATGAGATGGATCCTCTATTTGTAGATACTACATGCACCTAGGATTTAGGTTTCTCTAATTGGGAAGCAATTTACAAGTTATTTGAAGATGAAGATCCAAGAATAATTGAAACATAGGAGTTATTTTTTATTAGTATCCACCAAGGGATAAATATGCATGGAGTGACATAGATAAATCATTTCTTCATAGATTTTCCTCTCATCTGAAAATTCTCCCATACACAGATATGGTGAGGCGGGTCATCGACCATGTGGATATAATAGATTGACTGTTTATTACCTCAAAAAAGAGATTAATTGGTTCCTTCAAGCCATAAGACTTAAGAAGGATGTACCAATTGTCGATGACTCAAAGGAAGTACGATACACAGTTCATCCAAACTACAGAGCTTATCAAATATTGGAGGAAAGATGCAAATAAAAACAAGAAAGAAGACAGGGGTATGTATTCACTAGCCTCTCTTGCTGGCCCTTTCTCCAAAATTGATGTTATTTTCTATTATCTTTATGGTTATCCGAATAGCCAAATGTTTTATAAAGAATGGGTACCATTGATTGAAACCACCTATGATGGTTCTATCATGAACTGGGCAACCATTTTTTCAAACAACCTGAGTACTCAAATTCGTAATTATAGGAAAAGACACAATGTACTAGAAAGGAAAACTCCTACCTTTTTTCATGATTTCCTACATTATGGATGCTATATGTTTTTCCTTTAATTTTCCATCCTTGGGATGGAAATGGTATGTTTTGTATGCCAACCCCATTCTTTTTTATTTTAACATTTTTTGGGAATGAAAGTACCATTCTAGTTTCTATAATATTTTTCATGAAGTAATGCTTCCCCTCCATCAAGAATTTTTTAGTAATAAAGCCCCAAGGCTTACTTCCGAACACAACAGAGACTTGAGGCCTATAGGGAAATGTTTGAAAGAAGAAAACTTCACTTATGTTTGAGTTTTTAGAAGCTTAGCACATCCCCATTTGTTACTGCTATTTGTTTGGGATAAATTATTGGCCAAATAATTTTCCTACCAAACTATTGTACAAGGCCTAACTAAAGTCTTAGAGATGCAAATAATATCGTTTTTCCATGTTTTCCTATTCTATGTGATGTTAGTCATCAGTATTTTCTACTTGTTAGTGATGACTAGTTCTCATAGACAAGTTTTCTAGTAGCTGATCCAAAAATTTGTCATATTTGCCAGCTGGGAAAACACCCATAATTTTTTTTCGCTCTCCTACCTTTCAGTCTGCCCATGACAAGATGAAACCCAATTATCAAATCCTACCTAGCCTCGGCCATACTAGTCTGCCCACTAGCTCCAAAGAGACGATCCAAATCTGTTAAAAAAACTATCCCCTAAGTTAGGAAGTGGCGCTTTAAGGCATTTCACCCTTGGCAACCATCAAAGAGCCAAAAACCTCCGTCTGCTTTAGACCAGTCACAACAGACCTCCCACTCTGCTAATGAAGTCAGTCACAGCCCTAAGTCGTGCCACTTATACACCCTTAAGTCTCAGCAATGCATAGACCATAATCTCAAGTTGATTTTAGGTATTTCACACTGTTTATGGATTTTACAAGCACAGGAAGCATGTCAGCACCTCAGAAGACAATTCTTGGCTCTATATGAGAAGAAAGCTACTTCGAAAATGTGATCATAAGCCTGAGATGCACCTGCAGGGCAAAGAATCACTCATCAAACTCCTGCAACCTCATTCAGCCTGAAAAGACAACAGAAGAAAAAGCAGCACTGTCAAGAGACTGTTGATAAGTCATGGCTAAAACCTCCTTCATTTATAAGCAGAGGGTTAAGGCGCCTCCTTCATCTACAAGTAGAGGGCGATGGCCAATGTTTGACTTGAAAATTTTTAACTGACTGTAAGACAAGATTTGTTTTCAACAAAGAATGAGACAGTGACTAGGATAAGGCAACCTACATATGGCTGGGACAGAAGGTTGACAAAGCACAGATATTCTGCCAAGAGAAAAAGGCCTCCTTCATTCATAAGCAGATGGCTAGGGCATTAATAGGTTTCAAGGTCTGTTTGATCAGAGAAGCAAGGTAAGAGACCAAATGGAAGGCAGAGGTACCACTGCAATCCAAAGAGGTCAAACTTGTCTCTTAACAAGATTTTGTGAAAAGACAGTCCACAGTTTGCAGTCAAAACAAAACCCAATTGAAGAATGGTTGAAAAAGTTGTGTCATTACATAGGCAAAGAAATAATGATGATTATGTTCTAAAAGATGCTGATCCCCCTACTCCTAAGAAGATGTCCTTCAGGTCGCTTATCACAAGTTGACAAGGAAAATTTGAGTTTTGCTCTTCCCAAGAGTGGTATCACAGCTAGACACAGTGGTTCATAACATACAAAGAAAGACTGTGGCATTTTTTCAAGATCTGTAACTCATTGAAAGCGAAGTCTGCATGCCACTGTCACAAAGGAAAGCAGATTCCCTGTAAAAATAGGTCAAGGTACTCTACTGTTACATTTTGAATAAAGGTAAAGCAGTAGATTCCAAAATGACTGCAGGAGTTTCATTGCCTTTGAGTCACATGGCAAAACCTGTAAAATAATAGTTTCATCATCATTGGAGAAAGGTTGTGAGAGCAAATAGTCAATATCCTCAATAACCAAAAGCTGGATCAGTTTGGGAATTTGGGGATAATTTGGTATTGTTTGGGTTGATTGGCCCTTTGTAAAATAAGGTCTGCACTTACAGTGACCAACAGAGTTTTTATCCACGGTCAAAAGGGAGCTCCCCTGACACAAATTACAACAGATAAGAAACTCAAACGTTATAAGTGGGAGAGGAGTTTGAAGTTACAAACATCAGAAAAGAAGGAACCTTTTTATTCTCTAACTTAGAAGCAATCAAGTTTCAAATTCTCATAAGGGTTAAGAGAGGTCTCGCTTACAAATATATGGTCTGTTACCCTTGTGCACATATCCAAAACAAAGATATCAATTGTGTGTTCAAAAATGAGGTTTCAAACTTTGGTTTAAAAACAAAGGCTTTTCAAAAGAAACTTTGAATAAACCCTCTCAAGTCAAGCATAAAGGGACCGTTGGCCTCTGTACATTTCAAAGTCATAGGGACCGTTGCAAATTCATCATGTAAACACCCAAGCTCGAGCAAAGCATCCCTTCGCAGTTCACAAGGTCAGAAAGGAAGTTTTCCAATCATCTTTCAAGGTTTGAAAGTTTTTGCACCGCGCGACGCTCCTGTGCAACTGCGCGGCGCTCCTCGGGGCATTATTTCCACTGCGCTACAAATGCGCGTGGCGCTCCTGTAGCCGCGGGCCCGACAGTTACCCGACACTCAGTTTTGCGCGGTGTTCTTCCTCCTAAAGGCGCCGCGCATGATTTCAACCCTCCAACATGCCTCCAAATCACATGTAAATCTGCTCCAACTCTCCACAAGGCCTTTCATCGAGTTGTAAAGGTATTTTTACGTGCCCCCCTTGGTTTTCAAAATTGCTAAGTGCTGTAAGAGGTTCAAAAACCACAGTTTGAGTTTATGAAAAAAACGAGGTGTTGCTGTGGTGACGAGGCTAGAAGTAAAACATCAAAAGGTTGAATTAGCACTAGTATGAATAACCATTGCAGATTTCCCTCAAAACTGGGATGAAACAAGGTAAAAATATGTCAGCTATGTGTATTTTTTAAAAACAGAGAGAGAGCAATAAGGTGCTTACAGGGTGAAAACAGTAGGTGTGTTAAACAGAAATTAAGGAAGTATGAAGTATAAAGAATAGTATTTTGTTGAAAAATAATTGATGGTTGATCAAACATTTCAGACTTTGTCACCATATCTATAAACAATGACCTTGACTGTGTTTATGATTGTTGAATCCACTGGTGGAAAAGCACACCAAAAAGAGCAGTATTCTGGTTGAAGGGAGCCTTGATTGTTTAAAAAACTCCTACAAACCTTTGTTAAAACCTCAGAAGCATTTCAAAGCTCAGTCACCATTGTCATATAGACAGTAAATTCTAACTGTGTGAATACATAATCTGGTTGACTGTGTATATGTTTGAGTTGCATACCAAGAAGAGGATAGGATTTTGAAATTAAGAAGTTCACCTTGGTCAAAGACACAAGAATATATTGTTGTCCTCCAAACTTCAAGGGGCAGGGTGACCTTGTCACTATACACAACGAATCCACTTGACTGTCTATCTTCATTTGACTGTGTTTTTCTCCTCACAAGTCTGCTTGTGAATATTGTTTAATTGATATACAAGGGTTGGAAAGGCAGATTTCTAAAGAAGCAGGGGTTTTATATTGAAAGGGGGCATTTTGCACAAGCATCCAAAAACATTGTTTCCCTATTAAAATAGTGGGTTGACAAAGTTTGGTTTAAAGAAGGCATTTCAAAGATAGTAAGGCAGTTTGGTGTTTCAAGAGCACCTTTAGCCCAAGATGCCGCCCAGGCAAGATAGCAGAAGTGGTTTGCACAAGAGATATGAGCCAATTTCTACTGAAGAAGTCAATGCACACCCATCCATCCTCTTCAATTTTCATGAGGTGGGTTGTTTGGATTTCTGCCAAAAGGTATAAGAAGTCAAAAGTTTCTTTCCCTTAACACACTTATGCGCCTTGAGGCTCAAAAGAAAACATTTCCAAGTGGCAGGCCTTGATTTCAAGTTCTCCCCGAGGTCGATATCTAAAGCCACTAAAATCTCATATCTTGGCGAGAAATGGTTCAAGCAAGCCTATCTAGACTTGGATGACTACAAGCCTTTCATCAAACCCGATCACAGAGAAACATGCACTGCTGTTTTTCCTTTCTCTCATATTCTCGCCAGCTATGCTCCTCTTATAAAGATCATAATGAATTATTTCACTTGTGAAGGGAGATTTACCCGAGTTTATGCCTACCATGTCCGACTATTGATGCACTTCACTAGAACTAAGCAACTCAATCTCCCTTACTTCTTGTGCAAAAGCATTGAAAAAATGGCCTCTTTAGTCCAGAAGAAACCTCCATCATAGCAAGTAGCTTCTCTTTTCCATCATTCTCTGCTTAAAATCATCATCCTTCACCAGCTGGAGAAGAAAGGGGTTTCTTGGGATGTTTTTATCAGTCACCCGGATTTCTCCACTGTCCCTCCGGTCCATACATCTCCCACATCGCCTACTCATCGCCCCTCACCTTCCTCTAGTAGGCCTACTCCTAGAAGGCTCTGATTCACCATGGAACAGTCAAGAGAGCATGGAGAAGGAGAGGGAAGTGGCCAGCAAAGGGAAGAGGGACATGAACAGGTAGAAAAAGATGAGGAACAAAAAGAAGAGGAGGGACATGAACAGGTAGAAAAAGATGAGGAACATCAGGAAGAATGTGATGGAGGGAAGCAGCATGATAGTGATGAAGGTGAGCAGCAGCAAGAGCAAGAAGAGGAGAATGCTGATCAACAGCAACTCAATAGTGATGAACAACAGGAACAAGTAGAAGGGCAGCAGTTTAGGCAGCAATTGGAACAACAACTTGAACCACAAAATGAACAAGAACTTGAAGAACAACAGCAACATGATGTTAGTGATCAAGGGCAGCATTTTGAGAAGCATGTTGTTGGTGAACAGGAGCAGCGGTTTGAGCAGCATGATGTTGAGGGGCAACAACAGTCTCCTCATGACAAACAGCAGTCCTCTCATGATACACTACAGCCTTCTCAAGAGGCACAACAGCTTCAAGACAAAAGTCAAATTCAAGAAGGTGAGAAACAAGATGACAAAGGCAAAGAAATCATGCCTTCCTCTCCCAAAAATTCTAAGCCCAAGACATCAAGAAAGAAAGTGCCCAAGGTTGTCACTCCAAAAGTGACAAAAACTTTCCGGAGCAAAAGAAAGTTGCCAAAGAAACCTATCACTGACTTGCCTAGAAGGAAGAGCGCAAGGATAGCTTTTCAAGGAAAAGGAAAGGGAAAAGTTGGAGAAGGACATGAGCATGGAGGTGCATTGGCTGCCATCTCAATTCAAAGTGACGACAGTGACAACGAGGCCCGGATTCTTGAAAATATCTTAATCCATAGAGAGGGCCAAATTGATACATTAGAGAATGACCTTCATCGGGCAAGAAACTTCAATCAATTCTTGCAGATCCAAAACAGCCAAATGAGTGCCCAAATGGCTGTCTATGAGTCACGAGCTATCAAATATAAGAAAGAGGCTACTAAAGCACAAGCAAGAATAGAGGAGCTTGTAGGTGAGTTTGATGAAGATGAAGAAGAAGACCAGCCTAGACAGAAAAAGCCTAGAACCATAGGGCTTAGAAAAGCTCTTGAGAGGCAAAAGGAAGAGGAACACGACCTTTTTCAATCCACTCCCCTCACTGCACTACTTGAGCAAGAGATTTAAAACAATAAGGAGGCATGGCTAGAAAGAGCCAATAAACATTTGGAGATGAAGCTTGAGAAGGCCAACAGAGACTTAGAGCTGCAAAGGAGGATGACAAAGCATTATCAAAAGCTAAATCAGTTTTCCCGACGCAAGTTAAAGGCCACTCAAGAGAAACTAAAGGAGGCAAAAGGGAAGTGCCCGGCACGGAAAGAGAAGAAAAGCACATCAGCACTTGACATTTTGGCCTCAGTTTCGGAGCGTGTTACTAAAGACCCCTGAGGGTCATGCACACCAATTTTGGGCGCTTTTTGACAATTTTTGGTTTTTTGGCATTTTTGAGTTTTTGGTCAAAACTCATGAAATTCGCCATTTCACTTTGGGGATTCTTCAAGGGAGGAAAATGGTATCATTGGATGCCATAATTTCATGAGCACATCCTCAGTTATTTTTAGAACATTTGGAGATCATTTTCTCCTCTGAAATGGCGAAAAATTCTCGCTTTTTGCACACTCTGCCCGGTCTATCAGCAGACTGTGATTTTCTGGATTTTTACACACAGGTGCAGATTTAGAAGACTTCCAGGCATCATATTGGGGAAATTTTAGTTGCACCAGAAAGTAGACACTCATAGCTTTCCAACGAGCTATCATGAGCCTTGTTTCGACTCTAGGAAGGCTACCAAATGTTGCCGACACGTTAGGGGACCTTTTGCTGATATAAATTTTGAATATTTTTGTAATTTTTGAACCTCTAAAAACTGCTTTTTCCAAATGTGCGTTTAGCTATTTTTGCACATGGAAAATGATGCAAAATCAATATATTTCCCATTTTTAGCATTTTTTAGATATTTTATGAGATATTTTTGTGCCTTGGGCTTTGCAAAGCCTTAAGGACAAGATTAGATATTTTGATTAGGCCAATAGGATGGCAAGTTGAAACATGAGGTTTTCCTCACTTGAGCCTATATATTCCAAAGGCTTTCATTGTAAAACAAGGCTGAACTTGAGAAGAGAAGCAATATATGGTCATATGAGCTTTGGAAGAAAATACTTGTGTTATGCTTTTGGATTGCCCCTTGGATGTTCTTGGATGAATGATGAAGGATTGTTGATGGATTCCATGACTTGGTAGAATGGTATAGTGTCTCTTGCTTTGTTGTTGTCTTCTAGTTTTCATTCATGATACATGTTTCTTGCTTGCTATAGATCAATAGAGAACAAATTTGAGATATGCCCATGGAGGCACCTCAAAATTTCTGAATCTTCATAGCCTTCATGTTTTCTTCTTCCTTAGTTGCATTAAAGAATTCTTAACTGCTCTTTAATAACTTGAGGATATTTTTGCTAGTTTCATTAATAGTTCTATGCATGTTGAGTAGGATGTATGGTGTGCCCTGCTTACCTATGACTGTCCATAGTTCCATCCATGAAACTATCTCTTTGACTGATTAAGATTATCATTTTGTTTGAACCAAGGAGGCCTAGTCCCGATCTAGCCCTTTGCCCAAAACTATGCAAATCTTGTTGTTCAAAGTGCCCAATAACTTGAAGTACTGTGTTTAGGCGTTCCGGCATAGTGTTTTGAGTTGTTAGTCTGTCTTATGTGTTTTCCCCAAAGTCTGATAGCCATTTCCCAAAGTTAGAGGGTCTTATACTTCTATGCATGGCTTGAATGTTTATTTCTATGTATTGATTAGCTTATAGTTACATTTTGCATGATTAATGGTTTTCCCTACCATGTTTATGTTATCTATTGAACTAGTTATGCTCGAAACTCTTTGTTGTTCACAAACTTGATGTCCATTTACTCCATTTTGCCCAAAGATCCTTTCTACCTTGAATCAAATCGGCCCTTCAACAGCCTTGTATCACCGTCTTATAGCTTTCTTGACCTTTTCGACCCCATAGCCCGGTTGATTTGACAACTTTTTACCTGTCTTATATCTTTGATCAGTTTCATCCCTCACAACTTAAAAAACCAAAACCAAAAAACTTACTTCATAACTAGCCTAAAATCAGAACAAAATAGGCAAACACACAGATATCCCTTACACATATAGAGAGAGCCCTCTCTAAGTCAGGAAGGCTAGGTCCTTGGGCTCCAAAGCTTGGTTTGATGTTACACTGTCATTTGGCTTTCCAATCAGCCAAATCACGGGACCCTAACATAATGGCGATCACGGTGGGACTCTGAGTATTAAACAAACTTAGTTTCCCTAAAATTTCCAGTAGCCTTAAGAATACTATCTGATTGACTTATCCCACCGCTCACTAACATAATGGCGATCACGGTGGGACCCTGAGTAATAAACAAACTTAGTTTCCCTAAACTTTCCAGCAGCCTTAAAAGTACTCTCTGATTGACTTATCCCACCGCTCACTAACATAATGGCGATCACGGTGGGACCCTGAGTAATAAACAAACTTAGTTTCCCTAAACTTTCTAGCAGCCTTAAGAGTACTCTCTGATTGACTTATCCCACCGCTCACTAACATAATGGCAATCACGGTGGGACTTTGAGTTAGTGACAATCTAAGTACTCCTTAGTAACTCTTGAATTCTCATTCAAACTTAGAAAGCTTAAAGTGTTGTCCGAAGAGTAGAAAATAGCTCCTTCACCATCTTAGCGAAATGATGAGTCAGTCATAGGAAACTCCTCCAAGCCTCGTAGGCACATAAAGCTCAAAAAACCACAAAACACTCCTTTAGATTGGTTTTTGTCAACATTGGTGGTGGACCATACCCATACATCTCAAAACAACCAAGTTCCACCTGGCGACTCCATTAGCCTCCAGTAGGCCTTACTGTTTTACCGAACTCTAGGTTACTATCTGTTCAACCTATCCCATCACTCACTAACATAGCGAGAGATGGTGGGACACTGAGTACATGACAGTCTAGCAAAATCTTATAGACTCTTTAGCCCTTTAGATACTTAAACAAGCAAGCAGTCCATAAAATCATTTTGAGTAAACTCTTTTTGTTCTCTCCACCTTAGCAAAGTGTCGAAACAAGTTTAGAATACTTTAACAAACCATAGGCTGCACATAAGAAACTCAGAAAAAACTTAAAAACATTTCCAGATTAGTTACTAGTGGTGGACCATAGCTATATCTTCACGAAAACAACCAAGTTCCACCTGGCGACTCCACCTATCCCTCCCTTTTGATTTTGACCATCCTTCACTTTAGTATAACCTTAGAGAGGCCATCCATCTGAAACTTTCACAAATACCACTATCTCTAAACTCTAGACTCGAAATCTGGCTTCACGAAGAATCTACACCAGATCTCACCCAGACCCAAATCCCCCTATCATAGTAGATGACCCAGAGAAGATTCTGTGGCAAGCTTCCGAAACTGACAATCTAGCTTCTGATAGATCCATCGGAAAACAAGATCAGTACCTGAACATCTTACTATCTTACCAGATTCCTATTTTGACTTAGAGTCATCAAAAACTATTTTTAGAAGCAAGTCCCATAGTAAGATAAACCTTGACGATCCTGAATCCCTAGACCCGCCACAGAGTCCTAGTAGAGAAGCTTCACCCTCCACCCCTCCCAACTTTCAGCTTCTCCATCACTTTGGCTCATGCCATCCCGAATCTGCTCAAAACCAGGTCATTAATCCAAGTACATCCGCCACACCTATCCGAACCACTATTGTTAAAATCACCTCAACCCATCCCACAAGCCCTCATCTTGTACATAATCCATTAGATCCCGTCATGGCAGCTTGGTACGCACCTTTGGTGCTGCCACTACCTTTGGCTCCTCTCCCAAATAAATATCAAGAAAAAATCCCACACTTTACCAGAGAAGATACTGCCACAGCTCAACAACATATAAGTAGGATGAGCGATGGTTTTGAATACCTAGAAGTACAAGATGAGACCGTCATAATGAGAATATTCGCCCAAAGCCTGGGTGGGGAACCCAAAACATGGTTCAAAAGCTTGCCTCCAAACACCATCCACAACATCCCAGAACTATGTCAAGTCTTCAGAAATAGGTGGGAAGTCTGAAAGAACCCTATTCAAATCCTGTCAGAATATAACAACCTAAAACGGGAAAATGGGGAAAGTGTCCAGGCTTACTGCACTAGGTTCAACAATGTGTATAACTCCCTCCCACCTCATTTCAAACCCCCACTTGGTTTAGCCTTAGCAAAATTCCCCGAGGGTTTTGATCCAGACATGAAATATCATCTAAGAGACAAGGATCCCCTGACCTTAGAGGAAATGCAACAAATATCTATAAAAGCAGATGCCAACTTAGCAGAAAAAAGAGCTAGGACTAGATTGGAAAGAAAAGTCACATATAGAGACGAGGTCTCCACTTCATCTCCTTCCCTAGATCCTAGAATAGATGACTTAGTCAAGACCATGGCCAAAATGTGGGAAAGAATAAATGAAAAGGCCCCTGTTAGGGACAATAAGCCAAACCCTCCAAACAGAAACCGGAACCAAAATTTTAGGAGGGAGCAGCCTCAAAACAGACCAAGGGAAAATGACCAAAAAATTAGACCACCATTCAATGAAAATTATGTGGAAGAAGATGATAAGGATACCGAACCCATTGATGAAAATCATTGGAATCTCATAGGTTCTGATAACGAGAGTGAGGTTTACCTCATAGCAGAAGAGCAAGAGTTATGCTCTCCGAGTCAGGACGAAACCAACTATGAAGATCTCGAAGATCTCGCCATAGATTTTCAGAATGCCATTATAGAAGCTCACAGGTAGTATAACCTTAGAAGTAGAAAAAACCAAGACCGCTCCAAAAGGGTAACCCTGACATTACTAAAACCTCCGATACCATCGCTAAAAAGGATATGGATAGCAACAAAATCATGACCAAGAAAATTGACCAAAACAAAGATAAAGCTATTCAAACAAGTCTTGGCTCAAATACTCCTAGTACCTCTACAAAAATCCCCGAGATGGTTGTGTCAAACCAAATCCCGAACCAAAGTCAGCAAATTAAGAGCATAGAAAAAATCATGTTCGAGAAAGCTGAAACAATTCTGTCTAGACCACAAATTCCTTTTAGTTTCGAAGGGGAAATTTCCAAAATAAAAATTACCATACCCCTTACTGAACTAAAAACTATAGATAGGTATAGATCTCAAGTCTTCAAAGTTTTTGACATAGGAAGCGAGGCAGATACTTTAAATCTAACTGATGACAAACCTGAGCTCCTATTCGGCCTGAAGATAGAAGGTCAATACCAAGAGGGATCTATTTCCCCTTTCTATGTGAGTCTGAACATACAGGACAAGATACTACATAATGCCATTTTAGATTCTGGTGCCTCCCATAACCTAATGCCTAGAGCAGTCATGGAAAACTTGGGACTAGAAGTAACTCAACCTTACAAAAACCTGTATTCCTTTGACTCAAGTCAGGTCAAATGTTTAGGTCTGATAAAAAACCTAGATTTTGCTCTAACACAGCTACCAGCGAAAAACTTCGTCATGGACATAGTAGTAGCTGTTAGTATGAATCCTTTGTCGAAGTGTACGAAAAAAGACCACTTTAGCTGCGCATAACTAATAGCCCTAACATCAAATATGGCTGCCAATATCTTCAGATCTGCAATTAGCTGATCAAGACAAGAGCTGCAAAAACCAGATATATGCATAGAAAGACATTAAGCAGTAAAAAGAAGGGTTTGCTCCATATATCCAATAGACAAGACAAGAACAATTATTGAAAGAATTTTTTGTATTAAGGGCACCTAGGAGGAAAACAAGAAGATGTTTCCAATTCTCCTCAATGGGATGGGTTCTTGGAAGTCCTCAACACTTCAGATCTAGAATCTCTCTCTCTTGTTGGTGTAGAAAACCCAGACAAAGATAGAACTCAAAGGGAGCTCACACAACAAATAATGTAGACATCATGTATAGATCCGTAGTGATCTAATAGGCAACAAAAGGTGAAGAATGGTAGGAAAACCTCCCTCCAATTTATAACAAAATATTAGGGCGGTCTAGAACTTGGTGCATGAATAAAATATTATTAACCAACTTCTAGAACCACCTTTTGGGAATATTTTATTATATTTGTTGGAGGGAAAAGGATTTTGTCTTGGGTAAAATCCTTTATTTGTAAATAATAAATAAATAAATGATTTATTTATTATTTTTAAGGAAATGGTGGAAATGTAATTAAATAAATAATTATTTATTTAATTATTTGTAAATGATTTGGTCAAATTTAACTAGGAATATTATTTAAATAAGGATTAAATAACTTATTCCTAGGAAATAATCAAATAAATAAGGATTTATTTAATTAATTTCTTTGTTTTGGGTTAAACATGATGAGGAATAATAATTAAATGATTGTTTAATTAATTATTCCATGAGGAAAATCAAACAAATATAGATTTGTTTAATATTTCCTTTTGGGGTTTCCTGTTTAGACCATAAAAAACCTAATAAATGTGGTTTATTAAGTTATTTGTCATAGGGAGAGCAATTTTACTTAGCGTAAAATTGGTCTTACATGGTGTACTTGGGTCCATCTAATGATAGTAGGTTAGATGACCAAAAAATGGTGTAATGCATTGCCCCCAAATAAGTAGGATGGCACTCAAATTGTTGATCGTATGACCGAAGTACGTTGTAAGAACTCAATCACCAGACATCAAAAGGGAAGTCAGAGAGAGAAATGTAAGGTAGACTAATGTGTTGAAGAAATAGACCCTGAGGAGACGAGACTTACAGGTGCAACAATTCTCTTTTTATGAGAGGGTACCTATGCTAAAGGCAGCGGGGGAGGCATATGTATGCCCACCGAGACGAAGTACAAAAGAATAGTGTGTCCACTAAACAAGGGACCGAACCATAAAGTACAACCGGCATAAACATGAGCCAGATAAAAATACAATGAGGGATCCCACATACATGCTGTGCCTGGGATAACAGTCAGGACTTATACAATAATATCTGAGTACACGAGATAAAAATACAACCCAAATGCCCCCTATAAGCGGGGAAGGGCTCACAAAATCCGACCGATACATGCAAATCAAAGAGGTGCTGCAAGCGGCTAAGGCCGACATCATCAAATATATGGAGTTACATCGAAGGCTGCAATGAAGAGGTCATCCAGGCGTGTGGGGGGCTACCTGCAGGGCCACCCCCTCATGAGGGTTGAGACATCTCACACACACCTGGGAATCACCAAAAGCTGTTGCTGCATCACTGAACCATCAAGTATACGGATCTCAATCATGTGGCCGAAAGGAGCCGGGAGTGGAGAAACAATAAAGTCAAAGGGAAATGAGAGATCCCTTTGCCTAATCCGAGGCATCGAACAAGAGTGAAGCCGGAACCAAGGTACACCGCCCTATACCGTTCGGGAATGAAGGAGCCGATGTCGACAGAAGGAGGTCCGCCATAGGTGAGGCAATGAGAGATCCTCAACTAAGGCACAAGAGAAAATAGTAGAGCGACGGACAGACTAATACCAATGATGATGGTGGAATGGAGGGGACTGAGTAGCGAATGGACGACTTCCCTTGCTAGAGAATAAAGGGCATGAATGATATGGCAGCGACTGACACAATATCATCAGGGATAAGGGATAGTGGGACTAAAGGCCATAATGTGCGACACAAGAGATAAACCAAGCAATGAGGGATGGAGGACTATAGTGGGGTACAAAGGGACTCGGGATAGACTCCATGAATTCGATGATGACTCCACTTGGATGCTCTAAACAAGGGCGACTCGATGGTGCTGCCACACAGTAAAGGTCCAATAGGTGACCATGAAAACATGAGTACAAGATGGTAACTCATGACGAAAATCAACACGAACAAAGACAAGTAAGGAGGAAAAATGGTGCCCCAAGTACAAGTGTTGTAAGTGAAGAAATGCGATTTTAAGGAGAGGGGAAGTGACCCATATTGGAAAAAATGTGTCCTAGTGAAGTGTCAGATCACAAAAAAATAACAGATACCCATTTGAGGGCTCGGTGAGAGCTTTCCAACGGTGCAGACGGTTTGTCAAACGAAGCTACGGTATGGTCGCAGCAGGCGAAAGAAGAAGCAAGGGTTATCTTTTAATAAGGCAGTTTTCCCTCCAAATCCACTCATTTTCTAGTGTTGTTGTGGTGAATGTAGAGAGGAGAGAAGGCCCTAAATCTTGTGGTGAGCGTAGCGGACAAACCGACCATTGGAATCGACATCCGTCAGTTGCAGGTAAGAGGCCTAACCTTACTCTTTCATTTTGATGGATTGAAAGTTCAGATTAGGGCCCAAAATCTCAGGAACAACCCCCCTTGCATCTTTTCAGCTGGGTCGCACTTTTTTGGCCAAAATTTGTGACCTGGGACACAGGTTTTGAGCCAAAAGGTGCGACCTGTCCCACGATTTGGCAAAAAAGTGCGACTTGGAAGATGAGGGGGTTTTAGTGTTGTTTGATGGCTGAGAGTTGGGTTTTTTGTGTTTGGTTACAGTATTCCCTATCTGTAGGCTGACAAAAATGATGTTTTTGTGCAGATATGGCAGATATATAGGTGAACTGGAGAGAGAGAGACCTGGGTACATTACGGGCAGAGGTCCAGGCAGATCAGGGTGTCCGTCGTGTGTTGGCTAGGTTTGGGGTTCTGAAGTTTTTGGAGAACCTTTTGATGAGAGCTGGAGAGCCCTTGTTGGCCCGGATTATCAGTTATTTGGATCCAAAGCATGAGGTATTTGTAGTGGAGGGGCACAGGATCGAACTGACAGTCTAGGATGTGTATTTCCTGACAGGTCTCCTGCCACTTGGGATGGTGGGAAATACGCAGCCAGTGTTACCGCAGGGGCGGAACATCATGGAGTTTTTGGAGCGGCATTGTCGACCGGGTCTCCGAGTCAAAGGGACACAGATACCGATCGGGGACCTAGAGAGACTGGAGACCCGGGCAGTGGCCATAGCGGTGCTGCGGATCCTGGGCAGCCAGGAATTCCATCACATCACTGGGGGGCAGATGATGATCGTAGAGAGCGTGTTGAGTGGGACCTACTATGGATGGGCCCAAATGATGTTGGTGTCGTTAAAACGACAGCTGTCGCTGTGCAAGCAGCAAGTGAACCACGATTGCTCGTATGGGACTTTATTGTGTTCCTTCTTTTTTGAGAAGATCCTGACCTTACGACCTCGTATACAGCTCCTAGATGGGGGCCCGAGAGAGCCCAGGATGCGCCGGTGGGGGTGGCTACTATGCAGAGGAGGAGGAGGGGCGGTCGGACGAGTTTTTCGACCTAAGTTCTTTACCCATTGGGATCATATGCCGTTATACATAGACGATTATCCCTATAGTGGGATAAGTTATTGTGGGGATCCAGACCTACCACTTCCGCCTGGTCGAGTATGGGGACCTGATGGTAAGTGATAAGTAACTATTCTATTTTGGGCATGTTACAGTTAGTGAATAGTAGATAGGGTACTGATTCCTGTAATGTTGGTATGCAGATATAGCTCCGGTAAAACCAGCCGGATATATGGGACGACCGGCAACCTCTGGAGTTGCAAGTCCGAGTGGGTCGAGAGCAGCGCGTAATGAGGACACGGCCACCCTTCTGGACGACATCCGCCATAGATGCGAGCTTCTGTCGACCGGAGTGTCAGAGTGAGGGTGGAAAGACTTAGACGAACAGTAGGAAAAACAACATAAAAATAGGAAAAACAAAAAGCTGAAAAGAAACCCTAGGGTCTGAAGTAGCTGGATATGCAGGAATATGAAAAATGACAGCGATCATAATTGAAAACCCGTGTGGTGTCGCCAATTGTTAGTCTGAATCCTTTGTCGAAGTGGTAAGAAAAAATACCACTTTAGCTACACATAACTAATAGCCCTAACATCAAATATGGCTGCCAATATCTTCAGATCTGTAGTTAGTTGATCAAGAAAAGAGCTGCAAAAAACCAGATCTATGCATAGAAAGACATTAAGCAGTAAAAAAAAGGGTTTGCTCCATATATCCAATAGACAAGACAAGAAAAAATTTTGAAAGAATTTTTGTATTAAGGGCACCTAGGAGGAAAACAAGAAGGCGCATCCAATTCTCCTCAATGGGATGGGTTCTTGGAAGTCCTCAACACTTCAGATCTAGAATCTCTCTCTCTTGTTGGTGTAGAAAACCCAGACAAAGAACTCAAAGGGAGCTCACACAACAAATAATGTAGAAAAATGTGACCAAGTGTATAGATCCAGAGTGATCTAATAGGCAACAAAAGGTGAAGAATGGTAGGAAAAACCCTCCTATTTATAACAAAATATTGGGTCATTATAGATCTTGGTGCATGATTAAAATAACATTAACCAAATCTAGATCCACCTTTTATGGAATATTTTATTATATTTGTTGGAGGGAAAATATATTTGACTTGGGTCAAATCTCTTTATTTGTAAATAATAAATAAATAAATGATTTATTTATCATTTTAAGGAAGTGGTTGAATGATAATCAAATAAATAATGATTCATTTAATTATTTGTGGGTGATTTAGTCATATTTAACAAGGAATATTATTTAAATAAGATTTAAATAATTATTCCTAGAAAATAATAAGATAAATATAGATTTATCTAATTAATTTCTTTGTTTTGGGTTAAACATGATGAGGAATAATAATTAAAGTATTGTTTAATTAATTATTCCGTGAGGAAAATCAAACAAATATAGATTTGTTTAATATTTCCTTTTGGGGTTTCCGTTTAGACCATAAACAACCTAATAAATGTGGTTTATTAAGTTATTTGACATAGTGAAAGCAATTTTACTTAGGGTAAAATTCGTCTTACATGGTGTACTTGGGTCCATCTAATGATAGTAGGTTAGATGACCAAAAAATGGTGTAACAGATTGCCCCCAGCGTGCGAGCGTTAGGAGAAAATCGTATGACCGAAGTACGTTGTAAGAACTCAATCACCAGACATCAAAAGGGAAGTCAGAGAGAGAAATTTAAGGTAGACTAATGTGCGGAAGAACTAGACCCTGAGGAGACGAGACTTGCAGGTGCAACAAGTCTCTTTTTATGAGAGGGTACTTGTGCTAAAGGCGGTGGGGGAGGCATACCTATGCCCGCCGAGACAAAGTACAAAAGAATAGTGTGTCCAGTAAACAAGGGACCGAACGATAAAGTACAGCTGGCATAATCATGAGCCAGATAAAAATACAATGAAGAATCTCACATACATGTTGTGCCTGGGATAACATCCAGGACTTCTACAATAATATCCGAGTACATGAGATACAAATACAACCCAAATGCCCCCTGTAAATGGTGAAGGGCTCTTAAAATCTGACTGATACATGCAAATAAAAGAGGCGCTGCAGGCGGCTAAGGCTGACATCATCAACTATATGGAGCTACATCAAAGGCTGCACCGAAGAGGTCATCCGGGCATGTGGGGGCTACCTATAGCCACCCCATCATGAGGGCCGAGACATCTCACACACACCGGGAATCACCAAGAGCCACCGCCGCATCACCGAACCATCAAGTATACGAATCTCGATCATGCCGAAAGGACCTACCGGAGTGAGAACAACGGGGTCAAATGGAAATGAGAGATCCCTTTGCCTGATCCGAGGCACCGAACAAGAGTGGAAGCTGGAACCAAGGTACACTGCCCTCTAGACCTGTCTTCTGGAATGAAGGAGTTGATGTCAACAGAAGGAGGCTTTCCATAGGTGAGGAAATGAGAGATCCTCAACTAAGGCACGAGAGAAAATAGTAGAGCGATGGACAGACTAATACCAATGATGATGGTGGAATGGAGCGGACTGAGTAGCGAATGGACGACTTCCCTTGCTAGAGCATAAAGGGCATGAATGACATGGCAGTGACTGACACAATATCATCAGGGATAAGGGATAGTGGGACTAAAGGCCATAATGTGTGACATAAGAGAGAAACCAAGCAATGAGGGATGGAGGACTATAGCGGGGTACAAAGGGACTCGGGATAGACTCCATGAATGCGATGATGAATCCACTTGGATGCTCTAAACAAGGGTGACTCGATGGTGCTGCCACAAAGTAAAGGTCCAATGGGGGACCATGAAAAAATGAGTACAAGATGGTAACTCATGACAAAAATCAACACGAAAAAAGACAAGTAAGGAGGAAAAGTGGTGCCCCAAGTACAAGTGTTGTAAGTGAAGAAATGTGATTTTAAGGAGAGGTGAAGTGACCCATCTTGGAAAAAATGTGTGTTGGTGAAGTATCAAATCACAAAAACTAACAGATACCCATTTGAGGGCTCGGTGAGAGCTTTCCAACGGTGAAAATAGTTTGTCAAACGGAGCTACGGTATGGTCGCAGCAGGCGAAAGAAGAAACAAGGGTTCTCTTTTAACAAGGAAGTTTTCCCTCCAAATCCACTCATTTGCTAGTGTTGCTGTGGTGAATGTAGAGAGGAGAGAAGGCCCTAAATCTGCGGTGAGCGTAGTTTATTGGAAAGATTCGTTGGAATTCAGATTCGAGAAGGTGTAAGAGGTCTAACCTTACTCTTTCATTTTGATGGATTGAAAGTCTGAAGTATTAGGGCCCAAAATCTCAGAATAGCCCCTAAAATTTTGGCCACCACTTTTGGGCCAAAATCTGCGACCTGGGATGCAGGTTTTGAGCCAAAATGTGCGACCTGTCCCAGGATTTGGCAAAAAAGTGCGACCTGAAAGATGAGGGGGTTTTAGTGCTGTTTGATGGCTGAGAGTTGGGTTTTTTGTGTTTGGTTACAGTATTCCTTATCTGTAGGCTGAAAAAGATGATGTTTTTGTGCAGATATGGTAGATATACGGGTGAACTGCAGAGAGAGAGACCTAGGTACATTACGGGCAGAGATCCAGGCAAATCAGGGTGTCCGTCGTGTGTTGGCCAGGTTTGGGGTTCTGAATTTTTTGGAGAACCCTTTGATGAGAGCTGGAGAGCCCTTGTTGGCCCGGATTATCAGTTATTGGGATACAGAGCATGAGGTCTTTGTAGTGCAGGGGCACAAGATCGAACTGACAGTCCAGGATGTGTATTTCCTGACAGGTCTCCCGCCACTTGGGATGGTGGGAAATACGCAGCCAGTGTTACCACGGGGGCGGAACATCATGGAGTTTGTGGAGCGCATTGTCAACCGGGTCTCCGATTCAAAGGGACGCGGATACCGATCGGGGACCTAGAGAGACTGGAGACCCGGGCAGTGGCCGCAGCGGTGCTACGGATCCTGGGCAGCCAGGCGTTCCATCACATCACTATGGGGCAGATGATGATCGTAGAGAGCGTGTTGAGTGGGACCTACTATGGGTGGGCCCAAATGATGTTGGTGTCATTAAAATGACAGCTGTCCCTGTGCAAGGGGCAAGTGAACCACGATTGCTCGTATGGGACTTTATTGTGTTCCTTCTTTTTTAAGAAGATCCCGACCTTACGACCTCGTATACAACTGCTGGATGGGGGCCCGAGAGAGCCCAGGATGCGCCGGTGAGGGCGGCTACTGTGCAGAGGAGGAGGAGGGGCGGCAGAAGAGTGTTTCGACCTGAGTTCTTTGCCATTGGGATCAAATTCCGTTATACATAGACGACTATCCCTATAGTGGGATGGGTTATTGTGGGGATTCGGACCTACCACTTCCGCCTGGTCGAGTATGGGGACCTGATGGTAAGTGATAAGTAACTATTCTTTTTTGGGCATGTTACAGTTAGTGAATAGTATATAGGGTACTGATTCCTGTATTGTTGGTATGCAGATATAGCTCCGGTAAAACCGGCCGGATATATGGGACGACCGGCAGCATCTGGAGTTGCAGGTCCGAGTGGGTCGAGAGCAGCGCGTAATGAGGACGCGGCTGCCCTTCTGGAGGACATCCACCGTAGATGCAAGAGGTTGCTGACCGGAGTGTCAGAGCGTGGGTGGAAAGACTTAGATGACCAGTAGGAAAAACAACATAAAAATAGGAAAAAAAAAAAAGCTGAAAAGAAACCCTAGGGTCTGAAGTAGCTGGATATGCAGGAATATGAAAAACGACAGCGGTCGTAATTGAAAACCCGTGTGGAGTCGCCAATTGTTAGTATGAATCCTTTGTCGAAGTGTACGAAAAAAGACCACTTTATCTACGCATAACTAATAGCCCTAACATCAAATATGGCTGCCAATATCTTCAGATCTGCAGTTAGTTGATCAAGACAAGAGCTGCAAAAACCAGATCTATGCATAGAAAGACATTAAGCATTAAAAAGAAGGGTTTGATCCATATATCCAATAGACAAGACAAGACCAATTTTTGAAAGAATTTTTTGTATTAAGGGCACCTGGGAGGAAAACAAGAAGATGTTTCCAATTCTCCTCAATGGGATGGGTTCTTGGAAGTCCTCAGCACTTCAGATCTAGAATCTCTCTCTCTTGTTGGTGTAGAAAACCCAGACAAAGATAGAACTCAAAGGGAGCTCACACAACAAATAATGTAGAATGTGACCAGGTGTAAAGATCCAGAGTGATCTAATAGGCAACAAAAGGTGAAGAATGGTAGGAAAAACCCTCCTATTTATAACAAAATATTGGGTCATTCTAGATCTTGGTGCATGATTAAAATAACGTTAACCAAATCTAGATCCACCTTTGATGGAATATTTTATTATATTTGTTGGAGGGAAAAGGTATTTGACTTGGGTCAAATCCCTTTATTTGTAAATAATAAATAAATAAATGATTTATTTATGATTTTAAGGAAGTGGTTGAATGATAATCAAATAAATAATGATTTATTTAATTATTTGTGGGTGATTTAGTCATATTTAACAAGGAATATTATTTAAATAAGATTTAAATAATTATTCCTAGAAAATAATAAGATAAATAGAGATTTATCTAATTAATTTATTTGTTTTGGGTTAAACATGACTAGGAATAATAATTAAATTATGGTTTAATTAATTATTCCATGAGGAAAATCAAACAAATATAGATTTGTTTAATATTTCCTTTTTGGGTTTCCTGTTTAGACCATAAACAACCTAATAAATGTGGTTTATTAAGTTATTTGACATAGTGAGAGCAATTTTACTTAGGGTAAAATTGGTCTTACATGGTGTACTTGGGTCCATCTAATGATAGTAGGTTAGATGACCAAAAAATGGTGTAACAGTAGCCGATATCCCTCCTAAGTATGGAATGCTACTATCAAGGGCATGGGTTGCCAAAATACAAGGTAATCTCCAAATGGATATGTCATTCGCTACCATCCCCGTTTTCAACCAGACTAGGAGATTATACCGAGAAACTCACATGAAATACATGGTTAGTAACCGGGATAATCCGAAAAACACTCCAATTTATTCCATTCATTCCAATTTAGATTCTTTTATATTATATAATGAAAGTGATGTGGACAAGCAGATAATAGAAAATGAAGAGGTTTTCAAACCATCAGAAACACACTTCCCATTACTGAAAATGAAAACCAATGATCAAAGCACCAAAAAACTTGAAAAACAGCTTAGTATCTTGTATGAAAGGGAAGTTATTTGGATTATAAGCTTTGATGGTTATTGTGGAAAAACTGGTTCAGGGGCCGGTATCTGGATACACAATACTAATGAAGGTCATTATTTCAGATTATAATTCCAGTGTACTAATAACATTGCGGAATATGAGGCGCTTCTCATTGGTCTGCACATACTTAAGGACTTAGGCGCCAAAAAAGTATCAACCCAGGGAGATTCGGAACTTGTAATCAGGCAAATCAAAGGTGAATATTCAGCAAAAAACCCAAGACTAAGGGAATGCAGGAATGTAGCTTTAGATATCCTCAAAACCTTCAAGAAGTATGAACTCACTTTTATCCCTAGGATTCAAAATAGTCTGGAAAATGAACTCGCCTTTGCTGCAAGCAATAACCAAACACCATGTCTAAGTGAGCAATATGGCATTCAAGTTAAACATTGCCCTACTGTACCAGATTTTATCAATCATTGGAAAATATTCAAAGATGATGATCAAATTGATGATTTCTTACAATCTAAGAATGAATTTGAAGAAACCAGAAAAAACATAGAAAATGAAGAAAGGGAATACAGCCACAATCAAGACCAAAAGCTAAATCTGCCTTCTTTGACAGATCTAAATCTGATAAACCCTTCATCTGGTACTGAGATAGGAGAGGATGTTGACCCAAGAAAACTCAAAGTCTTACATTGTGAAAATGACACCATACCCATAGGGCTTGCACCTCTAGAGGAATTGTTTGATTTTAACGATGTGGCCAAAAAGCCAAAAATGGAATCCATTGAGGTCGACATAGAAGAATATAACATAGGAAGCTCGGAGGAACCTAGAAATGTAAAACTATCCAAAACCCTCCCACCTCATATAAAACATAAATACCTTGAGTTGTTTAAATAATTTAAAGATGTGTTTGCATGGCGATACCAAGATTTGAAATCATACAAAACAAGCATCATCCAACATAAAATTCCCCTCAAAGAAAACCAAAAGCCTTTCAAACAGAAGTTAAGAAGGATAAACCCAGTATTAATACCATTGGTTGAAAAGTAAATTAAAAATATGTATGATGCTGGTATAATAGTGTCTCTCCGATACTCTAAGTGGGTCTCAAATCTAGTATCTATTAGGAAAAAGACGGGAGAAATCAGACTCTGTATAGATTTCCGAAACCTTAATAGGGCCTGTCTGAAAGACAACTATCCTCTGCCCAAAATGGACCACATACTTCAGAAGGTTGTAGGTGCTAAAAGAATCTCATTGCTCGATGGTTTTTCTGGTTATAGCCAATTGCTAGTTTACCCCACCGATCAACATAAAACAACTTTCATCACACCTTGGGGCACTTTTATGTACGTTAAAATGCATTTTGGATTGTTGAACGCTGGCGCCACATTTCAAAGAGCCATGGACATAGCTTTCTCAGAAGACATAGGTGTTTTCATAGTCATATATCTTGACGATATAACGGTATATTCTAAATCAGATGAAGAACACCTAATACACTTAAGAAAGGTTTTCAACAAATGTAGAAAATATGGCTTATCCCTAAACCCCAAGAAAACAATTTTCGGTCTAGAGGAAGGAAAACTCCTAGGTCACATTATTTCGGAAGAAGGAATTAAAATAGACCCATAGAGAATGGAAGGTATATTTCAAATAAGTCACCCCAGAAACATAAAGGAGTTGCAGTCCTTTATCGGAAAGATAAATTTCTTAAGGAGATTCATCCCAAACCTTGCCGAACTCCTGAAAGATATCACAAATATGTTGAAAAAAGAGGTCGGGGTTAAATGAACTATAGAAGCCAAAAAATATTTTGAACTAATTAAAAGGGCCTTAACTGAAACACCAGTGTTGATAAGCCCTGACTTCACCAAAGATTTTTACATTTTTTCATTTGCTTCAGAACACACAATAGCTGTTGTATTGTTACAAAAAAATGCAGCTGGGCAAGAACAACCCATTTCCTTTTTCAGCAAATCCCCGAGAGATGCTCCCTTGAAATACAACATCATGGAAAAACAGGTATTCACATTAGTAAAAGCACTGAAGGATTTCCGAGTTTACATCTTGCATTCTCATGTCGTAGCTTTTGTCCCTAATATTGTCTTCAAGGACATTTTGAACCAAGATCCCGATGGTAAAAGGGGAAAATGGATCGCTATCATCCTAGAATATGACTTAGAAATCCAACCTACCAAACTAGTTAAAGGACAAGGACTTGCAAGGCTAATGGCTGAAACCAACCTCCAAGATTTAGATATAAATTTTTTTGATGCCTTAGAAGAACATGAAGAATGCACACTCCCTCCTATTGATCAAATGTTCCTGGATTCACCTTGGTATGTAGATATTATTTATGTATTGACTTATCTAAATACTCCTCCGACTTTATCAAAAACAAAAGAAAGATTTCTTAAACAAAAATCTTTAAAGTTTTGCATTATAGATGGTTTTCTGTATTGGAAAAATCCCACTGGTATGCTGCTTAAATGTTTGATTGAGTCTGATGCAGAAAAAATTATGCATGAAATGCATGAAGGGGAATGTGGGGGCCATCTTTACTGGAAAACCACATCAAACAAAATCCTTAGGGCTGGTTATTATTGGCCTACATTATTCCCTGATACTCACAAACTAGTTATGACATGCCATAAGTGTCAAATTTTTGATGGCAGGAAAAAGCTTTTACCTTTGCCCTTACATCCCATCATAGTCGAAGGACCTTTCCAGCAATGGGGTCTAGATTTTATCGGGGAAATTCACCCCTCCTCATCCACTCAACATAAATGGATCCTCACGGCCACTGACTAATTTACCAAATGGATAGAAGCCATACCCTCCAGGAATGCCACTGATTCAGTCATCATCAAGTTCCTAGAAACTAATATCTTATCCAGATTTGGCTGTCCCAGAAAGGTCATTACAGACAACGCCGCTGCCTTCTCCTCCAAAAGAATGGTTGATTTCTGCTACAAATATCACATTTCATTAGGACATTCCACAGCCTATTACCCTCAAGGTAATGGTTTAGCTAAGTCTTCTAACAAAAGCCTAGTCAACATCATCAAAAAACTTCTTGAAAAAAATCAAAAATCATGGCATGGAAAACTAGGACACGCACTATGGGTCGATAGACTAACCACTAAAAAATCCATAGGTATGTCTCCTTACCAGCTAGTTTATGGCATAGATGCCATTTTCCCAACTTCCCTAGGTGTTCCAGTAATGAAACTATTGCAGGAAGTTCAAATAGAAGAAAATGGCATGCAAAGGAGGGTAAATCAGAATATCCATTTGCAACAAACCAGAGAAGAAGTTTACCAAAAGGCTCAGTTAGCGCAAGACAAAATAAAACAGATTTTTGATAGGAGAACTAAGGAAAATGATTTTCAGATTGGGGACAAAGTGTTAAAATGGGATTCCAGAAGAGAAGACAAAGGTAAACATGGTAAGTTTGAAAATTTATGGAAAGGGCCTTACATCATCAGCTCAGTCAGCGGAAACAATGCCTTTTTCCTACAAGAACCTGATGGAACTGAAGCTTTTGGAGGTCCTGTAAATGGCAGGAAATTAAAGCATTATTTCTGTCAAGAACTCCTTTTTTGAGTTTGAAACACTTTCATTCATTGTATATACCACTGTTTGAAAAATAGATAAACAAAAAAGTCAAAAACAGTAAAAGATAGAAAAGAGGGCGGTTGAAAAACAGGAAAAGGCCCCATGTTCCAAAAAATAGTCCTTCGGAAAGTGCGCAAGTCTAAATGCCGCTACTTGTACTTAAATGTCTTGTTTAGATATCTAGCCTAATCATAGCTGAACATGTTTAAATTTAAATTGCTGATAAGTTAGTGAGTGAAAAAGATGGTCAACATTGTGTAAGATTGACTTATCATAGAGAGTAGATTAGGAAAAGATACTGGTTCCACACGCCCAAAATAGAACCAAAGAGGGAGGCAGGATGAAAAACAAATTGTGCATATTAGCCCCATTTTTCCTAGTTTCCATTTTATGCAAAATAATATTTGTGTGCAGCTTGTCTTTTATGCCACAAATGAATGACAAATCAGATTATCTAATCTTGATTCGATCATCTTTTAAATTTTCGTGTTTCAGATTAGAGAACAAAATCCTGTCAAACAGCTTAATCTTGACAGTTGATCTAGCGTAGGTAGAGTAATGAAGGAGTTCATCAGTTTAATCTGAACTCCCGGAAGATATAAGTGTAGAATTAGATAGGTTCATTTTTCAAAAAGAAAAATATATATTCAAAAGGCTTCTAGTTCAAATGCGCCAAAAAAGGAGAAAAAATGTTAGGAATGATAGTTGGGTAGGTAGAAATATCATTGATGCTGATCATGCTATCTCTTTTCAGAAGTAACATCTAAAGGAGTGAAAATTTTGCGCCAATGGGTAAGGCATTGGTCTTCATAAGCCAAAGATCTGAAATTCTGGACACCTCCTGAAAAGGAGCTGCCCTCCCCAAATGGAGCCACTGTTAGTCATCAGTATTTTCTACTTGTTAGTGATGACTAGTTCTCACAGACAAGTTTTCTAGCAGCTGATCCAAAAATTTGTCATATTTTCCAGCTGGGAAAACACCCATAAAACTTTTTTTCTCTCCTACCTTTCAGTCCGCCCATGACTAGATGAAACCCCATTATCAAATCCTACCTAGCCTCAGCCATAGTAGTCTGCCCACTAGCTCCAAAGAGACGATCCAAATCTATTAAAAAAACTATCCCCTAAGTTAGGAAGTGGCGCTTTAAGGCATTTCACCCTTGGCAACCATCAAAGGGCCAAAAACCTCCATCTACTTTAGACCAGTCACAACAGACCTCCCACTCTGCTAATGAAGTCAGTCACAGCCCTAAGTCGCGCCACTTATACACCCTTAAGTCTCAGCAATGCATAGACCATAATCTCAAGCTGATTTTAGGTGTTTCATACTGTTTATGGATTTTACAAGCACAGGAAGCATGTTAGCACCTCAGAAGACAATTCTTGGCTCTATATGAGAATAAAGATACTTCTCAAATGTGATCATAAGCCTGAGATGCACCTGCAGGGTAAAGAGTCACTCATCAAACTCCTGCAACCTCATTCAGCCTGAAAAGACAGTAGAAGAAAAAGAAGCACTGTCAAGAGACTGTTGATAAGTCATGGCTAAAACCTCCTTCATTTATAAGCAGAGGGTTAAGGCACCTCCTTCATCTACAAGTAGAGGGAGATGGCCAATGTTTGACTTGAAAAATTGTAATTGACTGTAAGACAAGATTTGTTTTCAGCAAACAGTGAGACAGTGACTAGGATAAGGCAGCCTACATATGGCTGGGACAGAAGGTTGACAAAGCACAGATATTCTGCCAAGAGAAAAAGGCCTCCTTCATTCATAAGCAGATGGTCGGGGCATTAATAGGTTTCAAGGTCTGTTTGATCAGAGAAGCAAGGTAAGAGACCAAATGGAAGGCAGGGGTACCACTGCAATCCAAGGAGGTCAAACTTGTCTCTTAACAAGGTTTTGTCAAAAGACAGTCCATAGTTTGCAGTCAAAACAAAACCCAATTGAATAATGGTTGACAAAGTTGTGTCATTACATAGGCAAAGAACTAATGATGATTATGTTCTAAAAGATGCTGATCCCCCTACTCCTAAGAAGATGTCCTTTAGGTCGCCTATCACAAGTTGACAAGGAAAATTTGAGTTTTTCTCTTCCCAAGAGTGGTATCACAGCTAGACACAATGGTTCATAACATAAAAAGAAAGACTGTGGCATTTTTTCAAGATCTGGAACTCATTGAAAGCGAAGTCTGCATGCCACTGTCACAAAGGAAAGCAGGTTCCCTGTAAAAACAGGTCAAGGTACTCTACTGTTACATTTTGAATAAAGGTAAAGTAGTAGATTCCAAAATGACTGCAGGAGTTTCATTGCCTTTGAGTCACAAGGAAAAACCTGTAAACTAATAGTTTCATCATCATTGGAGAAAGGTTCTGAGAGAAGATAGTCAATATCCTCAATAACCAAAAGCTGGATCAGTTTGGGAATTTGGGGATAATTTGGTATTGTTTGGGTTGATTGGCCCTTTGTAAAACAAGGTCTGCACTTACAGTGACCAACAGAATTTTTATCCACGGTCAAAAGGGAGATCCCCTGACACAAATTACAACAGATAAGAAACTCAAACGTTATAAGTGGGAGAGGAGTTTGAAGTTACAAACATAAAAAAAGAAGGACCCTTTTTATTCTCTAACTTAGAAGCAGTTAAGTTTCAAATTCTCATAAGGGTTAAGAGAGGTCTCATTTACAAATAGATGGTCTGTTACCCTTGTGGACATATCCAAAACAAAGATATCAGTTGTGTGTTCAAAAATGAGGTTTCAAACTTCGGTTTAAAAACAAAGGCTTTTCAAAAGAAACTTTGAATAAACCCTCTCAAATCAAGCATAAAGGGACCGTTGGCCTCTGTACATTTCAAAGTGATAGGGACCATTGCAAATTTATCATGTAAACACCCAAGCTCGAGAAAAGCATCCCTTCGCAGTTCACAAGGTCAGAAAGGAAGTTTTCAAATAATTTTTCAAGGTCTGAAAGTTTTTGCACCGCGTGGCGCTCCTGTGCAACCGCGCGGCGCTCTTGGGCGCATTATTTCCACTGCGCTACAAAGGCGCACGACGCTCCTGTAGCTGCGGGCCCGACAGTGACCCAACACTCAATTTTGCATGGCGTTCTTCCTCCTAAAGGTGTCGTGCATGATTTCAACCCTCCAACACGCCTCCAAATCACATGTAAAGCTTCTCCAACTCTCCACAAGGCCTTTCCTCGAGTTGTAAAGGTATTTTTACGTGCCCCCCTTGGTTTTCAAAATTTCTAAGTGCTGTAAGAGGTTTAAAAACCACAGTTTGAGTTTATGAAAAAAATGAGGTGTTGCTGTGGTGATGAGGCTAGAACTAAAACATCAAAAGGTTGAATTAGCACTAGTATGAATAACCATTGCAGATTGCCCTCAAAACTGGGATGAAACAAGGTCAAAATTTGTCAGCTATGTGTATTGCTGAAAAACAGAGAGAGAGCAGTAAGGTGCTTAAAGGGTGAAAACAGTAGGTGTGTTAAACAGAAATTAAGGAAGTATGAAGTATAAAGAACAATATTTTGTTGAAAAATAATTGATGGTTGATCAAACATTTCAGAGTTTTTCACCATATCTATAAACAATGGCCTTGACTGTGTTTAGGATTGTTGAATCCACTGGTGGAAAAGCACACCAAAAAGAGCAGTATTCTGGTTGAAGGGAGCCTTGATTGTTTAAAAAACTCCTACAAAACTTTGTTAAAACCTCAGAAGCATTTCAAAGCTCAGTCACCATTGTCCTATAGACAGTAAATTCTAACTGTGTGAATACATAATCTGGTTGACTGTGTATATGTTTGAGTTGCATACCAAGAAGATGACAGGACTTTGAAATTAAGAAGTTCACCTTGGTCAAAGACACAAGAATATATTGTTGGCCTCCAAACTTCAAAGGGCAGGGTGACCTTGTCACTATACACAACGAATCCACTTGACTGTCTATCTTCATTTGACTGTGTTTTTCTCCTCACAAGTCTACTTGTGAATATTGTCTAATTGATATAAGGGTTGGAAAGGCGGATTTCTAAAGAAGTAGGGGTTTTATATTGAAAGGGGGAATTTTTCACAAGCATCCAAAAACATTGTTTCCCTATTAAAACAGTGGGTTGACAGAGTTTGGTTTAAAGAAGGCATTTCAAAGACAGTAAGGCAGTTTGGTGTTTCAAGAGTGCCTTTAGCCCAAGATGCCACCCAGGCAAGATAGCAGAAGTGGTTTGCACAAGAGATATGAACCAATTTATACTGAAGAAGTCAATGCACACCCATCCATCCTCTTCAATTTTCATGAGGTGGGGTGTTTGGATTTCTGCCAAAAGGTACAAGAAGTCAAAAGTTTCTTGCCCTTAACACACTTATGTGCCTTGAGGTTCTAAAGCAAACATTTCCAAGTGGCAAGCCTTGATTTCAAGTTCTCCCCGAGGTTGATATCTAAAGCCACTAAAATCCCATATCTTGGCGAGAAATGGTTCAAGCAAGCCTATCTAGACTTGGATGACTACAAGCCTTTCATCAAACCCGATCACAGAGAAACATGCACTGCTATTTTTCCTTTCTCTCATCTTCTCGCCAGCTATGCTCCTCTTATAAAGATCATAATGAAGTATTTCACTTGTGAAGGGAGATTTACCCGAGTTTATGCCTACCATGTCCGACTATTGATGCACTTCACTAGAACTAAGTAGCTCAATCTCCCTTACTTATTGTGCAAAAGCATTGAAAAAATGGCCTATTTAGTCTAGAAGAAACCTCCATCACAACAAGTAGCTCCTATTTTCCATCATTCTCTGATTAAAATCATCATCCTTCACCAGCTGGAGAAGAAAGGGGTTTCTTGGGATGTTTTTATCAGTCACCTGGATTTCTCCACTGTCCCTCCGGTCCATACATCTCCCACATTGCCTACCCATCGCCCCTCACCTTCCTCTAGTAGGCCTACTCCTAGAAGGCTCAGATTCACCACGGAACATTCAAGAGAGCATGGAGAAGGAGAGGGAAGTGGCCAGCAAAGGGAAGAGGGACATGAACAGGAATAAAAAGATGAGGAAAAACAAGAAGAGGAGGGACATGAACAGGCAGAAAAAGATGAGGAATAGCAGGAAGAAAGTGATGGAGGGCAGCAGCATGATAGTGATGAAGGTGAGCAGCAGCAAGAGAAAGAAGAGGAGAATGCTGATCAACAACAACTCAATAGTGATGAACAACAGGAACAAGTAGAAGGGCAACAGTTTAGGCAGCAATTGGAACAACAGCTTGAACCACAAAATGAACAAGAACTTGAAGAACAACAGCAGCATGATGTTAGTGATCAAGGGCAGCATTTTGAGCAGCATGTTGTTGGTGAACAGGAGCAGCAGTTTGAGCAGCATGATGTTGAGGGGCAGCAACAGTCTCCTCATGAAAAACAATAGTCCTCTCATGATACACTACATCCTTCTCAAGAGGCACAGCAGCTTCAAGAGGAAATTCAAATTCAAGAAGGTGAGAAACAAGATGACAAAGGCAAAGCAATCATGCCTTCCTCTCCCGAAAAGACTAAGCCCAAGACATCAAGAAAGAAAGTGCCCAAGGTTGTCACTCCAAAAGTGACAAAAACTCTCCGGAGCAAAAGAAAGTCGCCAAAGAAACCTATCACTGACTTTCCTAGAAGGAAGAGCGCAAGGATGGCTTTTCAAGGCAAAGGAAAGGGAAAAGTTGGAGAAGGACATGAGCATGGAGGTGCATTGGCTGCCATCTCAATTCAAAGTGACGACAGTGACAACGAGGCCCAGATTCTTGAAAATCTCTTAATCCATAGAGAGGGCCAAATTGATACATTAGAGAATGACCTTCATCAGGCAAGAAACTTCAATCAATTCTTGCAAATCCAAAACAGCCAAATGAGTGCCCACATGGCTGTCTATGAGTCACGAGCTATCAAATATAATAAAGAGGCTACTAAAGCACAAGCAAGAATAGAGGATCTTGTAGGTGATTTTGATGAAGATGAAGAAGAAGACCAGCCTAGACGGAAAAATCCTAGAACCATAGAGCTTAGAAAAGCTCTTGAGAGGCAAAAGGAAGAGGAACAAGCCCTTTTTCAATCCACTCCCCTCACTGCACTACTTGAGAAAGAGATTGAAAACAATAAGGAGGCATGGCTAGAAAGAGCCAATAAACATTTAGAGATGAAGCTTGAGAAGGCCAACAGAGACTTAGAGTTGCAAAGGAGGATGACAAAGCATTATCAAAAGCTAAATCAGTTTGGCCGACGCAAGTTAAAGGCCACTCAAGAGAAACTAAAGGAGGTAAAAGGGAAGCGCCTGGCACGGAAAGAGAAGAAAAGCACATCAGCACTTGAAATTTTGGCCTCAGTTTCGGAGCATGTTGCTAAGGACCCCTGAGGGTCATGCACACCAATTTTGGGCGCTTTTTGACAATTTTTGGTTTTTTGGCATTTTTGAGTTTTTGGTCAAAACTCATGAAATTCGCCATTTCACTTTGGGGATTCTTCGAGGGAGGAGAATGGTATCATTGGATGCCATCATTTCATGAGAACATCCTCAACGATTTTCAGAACATTTTCTCCTCTGAAATGGTGAAAAATGCTCACTTTTTGCACACTCTGCCCAGTCTATCAACAGACTGTAATTTTCTGGATTTTTACACACAGGTGCAGATTTAGAGGACTTCCAGGCATCATATTGGGGAAATTTCAGTTGTACCAGAAAGTAGACACTCAGAGCTTTCCAACGAGCTATCATGAGCCTTGTTTAGACACCGGGAAGGCTGCCACATGTTGCCGGCAAGTTAGAGGACCTTTTGCTGATATAAATTTTGAATATTTTTGTAATTTTTGAACCTCTAAACACTGCTTTTTCCAAATGTGCGTTTAGCTATTTTTTCACATGAAAAATGATGCAAAGTCAATATATTTCCCATTTTTAGCATTTTTTAGATATTTTATGAGATATTTTTGTGCCTTGGGATTTGCAAAGCCTCAAGGACAAGATTAGATATTTTGATTAGGCCAATAGGATGGCAAGTTGAAACATGATGTTTTCCTCACTTGAGCCTATATATTCCAAAGTATTTCATTGTAAAACAAGGCTGAACTTGAGAAGAGAAGAAATATATGGTCATATGAGCTTTGGAAGAAAATACTTGTGTTATGCTTTTGGATTGCCCCTTGGATGTTCTTGGATGAATGATGAAGGATTGTTGATGGATTCCATGACTTGGTAGAATGGTATAGTGTCTCTTGCTTTGTTGTTGTCTTCTAGTTTTCATTCATGAATACATGTTTCTTGCTTGCTATACATCAGTAGAGAACAAATTTGAGACATGCCCATGGAGGCACCTCAAATTTCCCGTTTCTTCATAGCTTCTTTGTTTTCTTCTTCCTAAGTAACATTAAAGAATTCTTGATTGCTCTTTAATATTTAGGATCTTGTTTCTTGTTTCGTTCATGGTTTTATACATGCCAAGAAGGGCTTACGGTACGCCCTGCTTACCTATGGCTAGCTATACTTCCATCCATGAAATTTCTCTTTGACTGATTAGATTATCATTTTGTTTGAACCAAGGAGGCCTAGTTTCGATCTAGCCCTTTGCCTAAAACTATGCAAATCTTGTTGTTCAAACTGCCCAATAACTTGAAGTACTATGTTTAGGCATTTCGGCATAGTGTTTTGAGTTGTTTGTCTTCCTTAAGTGTTTTCCCCAAAGTCTGAAGCCATTTCCCAAAGTTAGAGGTTCTTATACTTCTATGCATGGCTTGAATGTTTATTTCTATGTATTGATTAGATTATAGTCTCATTTTGCATGATTAATGGTTTGCCCTACCATGTTTATGTTTGCTATTAAACTAGTTATGATTGAAATCCTTTGTCGTTCACAAACTTGATGTCCATTTACTCCATTTTGCCCAAAGATCCTTTCTACCTTGAATCAAATCAGCCCTTCAACAGCCTTGTATCATCATCTAATAGCTTTCTTTACCTTTTGACCCCATAGCCCAGTTAATCTAACATCTTGTTACCTATTTCATATCTTTGATCAGTTTCATCCCTCACAACTTAAAAAACAAAAACCAAAAAAATTACTTCATAACTAGCCTAAAATCAGAACAAAATAAGCAAACACACAGATATCCCTTACACATATAGAGAGAGCCCTCTCTGAGTCCAGGAAGGCTAGGTCCTTGGGCTCCAAAGCTCGGTTTGATGTTACATTATCATTTGGCTTGCCAATCAGCCAAATCATGGGACCCTAACATGTGGCACATATACTTTAGAGAATTTCAAACATGCTTTGCTTGAAATTGAGAAATTGAAAGTTTTTAGTTTTCCAGTGATACGTAATTGGCAGTTGGACCCAAATGGAATTGGTAAATATGTCACCACGCAAGATAAACGCAAGCCATTTTTTGATGAGCCTAATAAGTTTGAAGAATAATCTATGGTAGAAATACTAGCCTCTGATCGACTGACTCCTAATGAGTTAAAGAAACATAATCAGAAGATGATATCTCATCTACTAGAATTTATGGTAAAACATTCTAGTAAAAAATAGGAGCATACAAAAGCATATGCATTCTCTTCCCAAGTTCCAAATGTTCAAATTAAAAAAACATCTAATATAGCCGTTGGAAAAGAAAGTGGAATCAAAGGAGAAAAACTTGACAGAGTTTGCGAGAAATTAAAGAATGTTATGATGACTGAGGAAACCCACATTGCAAATGGTTCCGGTCATGGAGGTGCAAAAGTAGTTGTAATAAAGTCAGAGCCAAATTTTAGCTCTACAGAGCCTGTCATAGAACGAATCACAGAGACAACTATTAACTACAAAGAAACCGTATAGGTTTTGGAGAATGCAGGGAACACCTCATTTACTACAGAGGGTCCCCAAAATGATGTTAATACTTAAACACTTGCAAAAAAAACTGGTGCAGAGGTTAATAATTATTCTCATATAGCTGAAGACATGGAAATAATTCATGCTTTTCCCACCACAGAGATAGTCCTTAAAATTGAAGAAATCACACCTTTTGATGTATTCTATATTCTGAAGCATAAGGCAGTCATGAGCAGGTCTAGAAATAAAAGAAAATTGGAACAAACTTAAATTTTGTTTCCTAGTGAAACTTCAGTTCAAATTCTTTGGAAACACACTCAATCCACCCAAGAGGATGATCTAAATCGACTATCTTAATTTGCAGGAGCTTATGCTAATTCGATCATGGATAAAGCTGCGGAAGTACAATTATTGATGAAATAAAACGATCAAAGAGTTTCTCTATTAGAGAAAAGTCTCCAAATTGACAAGCAAGCAATTGAACAACAATGGAAAGTAAACCTTGCCGATTTACAAAATAATTTTGATAATCTAAAGGTGAAATATGAAGAAGAAGTTAGAGATAAATATCAATATATACAACTGTTACTGCAAAAGGTTGATCAGTTGAAGGATAATCCTAAGGAAGCATCAGAATTATATATCCTTTTTAAAAAGAAATAATATTTTTTCTATCATAAGTTGTCATTAATTCATGCCTTGTATAAAAAAAATGATTCATTAGTAACCCAACTGTCAGATCTGAGAACCTTCTATGAAGAGATCGACAAAAAAATATGTGCTTTCATAGATTGGCATGATGATACAGAAGGGAGAGAATCCAACCTTCCCAAAATTGAAGAATCACAGAAGGATATTGTATTCGATGATTGGGATATTAAAATGAAAAGTGCAGAGATGGCAATCATCAGAGCCATGAATCTTACATCAAATTTCACTAAATACATCACTGATCCTCTACTACAAGTCAATTTGATACAAGACTATCCAAAGGATACTTTTCTAGTTTTCATAGACTTGAAGTAGTCTTGGAAAGAAGCACCAAGAAGGAGGACTCAAGAGATTCAAGGCTTATCCAAAGTAAAATTGGAAAGTTATTGGGAGTTCCTAGTAAAACCACATGGTCAGTGGCTCATGCTGAGGTGTCTTTAAAATGAAACAACATAAATTATTCCAGCACTTAATGATGCATTGTTCACTGGACAGATGCATATGCATCCAATGCATCCCCCCTAGCTGAAGCCAATGATAAATATTTATAACCTCAAAGAACAAATGAAGAATGGACCTAGGAAGCAGTCATGAATATTGTTGCTATTGATTACTACTTTGTGGTACTAGTAGCACTACTTTTCAAAATAAGGGAAAAAGAAATGACTAAATGTGGTATATAAAAATATAAGATCCATATTTTATAATTATATATTTTTTTAATTGATTTGTATTCTTTTGGAGAGGAAAAAGTGTTCGAATCAACTCACATGACCATTTTTACCAGCGAGACCCAATCTAGCAAATTGGGGTCTAAAATATTTCAGGAGCATTTTGAGACATAAAATAACATTTTTTGGAGAATAAAACTTTGCCACTTAAGTGATTCCCATTATTTTCATATGCTACACATAGATATCTTTCCAAAGGTGCAATAATCGTGTCATACAGAGTTCGTATGCAAAATTTATGCCACTCAGTGGTTGACCTTCTTGTTTTCACCACCATAATTTGATAGTATTTCACGTTAGCCCCCATTATTCATGGAAAAGGGGATATCCATATGATTATGATGAATGTGACTCTAAAATATTCCATATTTTAAATTTTCTTAAGATTTGAGGCAGTCAAACCTAACCACCAGTAGGATATCAGGTTGTATTATAACTGGGCCACTAGGAGGAAAAGTGGTTTGATTCTTTCAAGTGCACTTGTTTCATAGATGAGAAAAAATAGCCGAGAGGGATAGGATATAGAGAAAAAAAAGATGATTTTTGTATTTTATTATCCCATACTCCACATGCCATACTTATTTATACTCGCAACCATTTTCTATTCATAGAAAGAGAGCAAAGTGACCCCACCTTCCAGTTAGGTTTTCTCCTGAAAGGGTTTCCGAGGTCATATCTTGTGTCAAATCATAGTTTGTGAGTTTTAAATTTTTTGTTATCTATTTTAAACATGATTTTGATTTTCATGCATATGTAATTAACAATAATCTACATATCCATAAATTTAAATAATAAAAAAAACCCTAATAATGTAGATTTTAGATTTTTAAATATAGATTTCTCATATATGTTCTGAAAATTTGTCTATTGGAATATACACAAAAATTTACAGATAAATATTATTGTGTGACAAAGGAATATTGAAGATGGATTCTGACACCATGAGCAGCTAGACCCCTTGTGCACTCATGGTGAGCTATGGTATGGCTGGAGCATAATCTGAAAAGACAAGGTCATGATGCAAGGTGAAAAGGAAGTAAAAAAATGGAGGTGTGAGAGATCATAAAACATGAGAATAGAAAAGGTATTCCAAAAAAATTTACTAGAGTATTATAGTGGAAGAGAAGCATGATGGAGTTAGAGGAAGGATTTTTGTGAAGTGATAGGAGGCTTTGAAGATGTAGTGTTTGAGGAGAAAGGTTGACATCAATTCTAGCAGTAGAGAAAAGACTAAAGAATAAGATAGTGAGAGGACACAAGAGAATGAAGAGTTGCAGAGAGTGGAGAAGCTTTTAGAAAGCATGGAATGACATACCACGTGTATAAGGAGAGGAAGGGGGGCCATCACAGCCCAAACTGAGAATTACAAAGCCGTGCATCCCAAGGAACATTCTTAAAGTACATCCTGCACCAAACCCTCCACCCCACACGCATAAATTTCCACATTGGTAATTTATCCTAGTAGTGTATTTCATATTGTAGTTAGTAAATGAAGTGGATAGGGTCATTCCAGTAGTCAAATCCAAACGAGTCAAATAGGAGGGAGTAGTTTCACAGACAATAGTAGTTACATCTAGAGGAACATCATTAGGAGGTTGTAGGAAGAGGAGAATGGAAGATACTCTGAAGCTACCAGTATTTCCTAGTGTTGGGAATGAGGACCCTAAATAGCACTTTTTTATTTTTGAAATATTTTTGGATGCTAAAAATGTATAGGATGAGAATTCCAAAATTATACAGCTGGGAACTATCTTTAGGGACCACGTGCCAGTGTGGTACATGAAGTACAAGAGTAATGCTCCACTAGCTCATTCAAGAACACTACAAGATATCAAGAAAGCATTGTTGAGAGAGTTTTCAGACCTAAGTCAACCTCTCAATGCATGAGTGAGATAAATGATATTAAGTAGATTCCATATGAGTTTGTTTGGGACTACCAATTTTGCTGGACTTAGTCAAATATGGGTGCACAAAGTTGCAAACCGACCCCAAAGATTTGATTCTCAGAGAGAGAAAGATACATACAAATAAGTGTGCAAGGAATTCATTGTGATAGATTAGATTGTTCCTGAGGATAACCATGTTCATAATATGCCTCGAATATTTGATAAGACAACTGAGAAGACTTCATATGGAGTGGATAAATTGATTAGAGAATTTTTGAAAAGTTTCTTAGACTTGATACAGGATGATGGAGTCATACAAAAGTTCCAGAAAATGATTGAAAAGTGTGTGAAGGAGTCAGAGAAGGAAGAAATGCGTATACCTAGGAGTGTAGTTAACCAAGTCGCATGGAAGAAGAGAACCAACAAAGAAAGTTTGGTGCACATGTAGGAGCCTATAAGATGGATATAAAAATTATTTTGGATTTAGGTTAATATGTGGACATGTTTACTAATAATACATGGGATGTGTTGGGGAGGCCTAAGTTGACTTGGTACCCTATCAAGCTCAAGTTAGCCAACCAATACTAGGTTTTTCTGATTGACATATTATCCAATGTCGAGGTAGGCATTGATGGAGTTATTAGCATGGATTATTTTGAGGTAATTGAGATTGTTGATGATAATGACCCTTACCCAGCCTTACTAGGGATGGATTGGGCCTTTGATAATAAGGTGGTTATCAATTTTAAGAAGAGACAAATGAATTATGAGTCGAGATATTTCCACGTAATTATGTCATTAGACCCAAGTGAAGGAGACTGGTACATGGAACCCATTCGAGAAGAAGTGGATGGAGAGGCCCTAGAGGATATTTATAATGTCACTACGCAAAAGAGAGACTACATCAACCTGATCGTAGATGGAGTTTTTAGTTGGTGTAACATTGGTTCGTGCACCTCAGACTCTAAAGAAGGACAAGAGAATTGGTAGAATCAGATACACAGGATTTCAACTCAGCGATGCACACATGTAACCCACACATTACATAAGATCAGTAGTGAGGCAAAAAATCTCTTCGGGAAGCAGTTATCTATGCAAGGGAACACTCAAGGAAACAAGGTGTTTCCTAATATTGTGACTAGAAGTGACTCATCAAGGCATGTTCTAGAAATAGAAGTAAATAAAATCCATGTAGCCAATAAATGTGTTGAACATCCACCTATTGTTTCCTACTCAGTACACCAACTTAGACACCATATTTCAAGCACTATAGTGAGGAGCTCTTTGACAGGAAGAGAATTTGGTTGATCTACTAGTTGGACCACCAGTAGAGAGTGAAAGAATGGTATGCATGCTTTCTCTCCCAAAGGACCTCCAATGAATGTGACAATGAGTATGCATTGGGTATATTGGTGTTGAAAACTAGCACTGCACTGATGAGGAAAGTTCCTGAGTTACGGAAGTGCCACATTGCAGTTTGTCACATGAGTAGGGAACACCCAGTGTTTAGGGACACTGCGAAAATGATGAATACACACACACACACAAAATTATATAAAATGAATATTTTTTTGATGTTTTTTTTTATTTTAATGTGTCACGACCAGTGAGGCGGATTCCTAGATAAATAGAAAGTGTCAAGAATTAAATTCCATTATGTTCAAAGGTGGGTTCTTAAACCATTGATTAAAAACTAGATAAATTGCAATCTGAGGAATCATCTGAAATTGTTCAGGATATGATGGCTTCAAGGGCAGGTCACACATGTTGGCATTCATGTTTATTGTAGGAATTGTGGTAGAAAATATACTCTTATCCATCTCGTTCTTCATATTTTTCTTCCATATTAGAAACATCGATTTTAATGGTTGACGTTTCAAACCATATAATGTGATTCATCCTTAGGACAAGGATGCACCACATTAGATGGTTTGAAATATCGACCACTAAAAACATATGTGATTAATCCTGAAGAAAAACATCAAAAGGAATTTTACTCGTGCCAACATCATGATACAACATTGAGGCTATACAATTGATAAAAGGAGAGGAAGGAGAAAGGAATGTTGTCTATGAGGATTGTCGAGACTTGAGTAATAGAATTGGTGGAAAAAAGAGGGAGCGTGAATGGGCTTGCAAAGATGTTATAACGACTCCACAGAATGTGAGTTTTAATTTTATGGGAAAAGTCATGGGAACATCATCCATGTGCGGAACCTAGATAAAGAACCCATTTGTCCCACTATAGTATGAAGAAATACCTGAGGCAGTTTTGACTCAACAACAAAGAGAGATTTCAGAAGTCGTTAAGTCATTGTATCAACCAAAGGGGTGTAGGTCAACACCCAAGTATATTCCACCCCGTTTAAAGCATGCTCCATATGCTCAAGTATTGAAAGAGATGAAAGACCCTAATTTTAACTAGGACTTCCTCAATGAGTGTTAAGGAAAGTAGGAATGGTGGAAACGATGCGTGAAGTTAGAAAATTTGATCATGATCCTACGGACTGGGACTAATTTCTAGAGCTTCAAGAATATTTGATATTGAGGCTGACAACTTATCCAAGGATTACCATGCTTGAGTAGTAAAAATGGGTGGCAAGGTTACTAAACGTTGACATCCTAACATTGTTGGAGATTCCTCACTTCAGTCACAATGACAAAATTAATGTGATAACCAAACTATTACTTAATTTTGTACATGGGGGGATGATTATTCATATATAGGGACATCAAAATTACTTCGTAGCTAATTCACCTTATTATGGGTTTGTCGAAGAAAGGTGAGAATCCTGCACCACTATTTGAAGACAGGTCCATGACTATAGGAGAGAAATTGTTGGAGACATCTGGTACATCAAGGGAAAAAGGATGGTTTAAGGTGGTAGATATAAGGGATCAAGGTGGTCAATTGACTACATAGGTACGGGATTGTAAGATACTCGAGAAGTGTAGAAAAGATGACGTGTTGACAAGAGTTATTCAGGAAACTGCCAAATCCAAGGAGGGAGTGATAATGAATTGGGCCACATACCTATACAACCAGTTCATTAAGGACTACAAGGTTTTTCAAGAGAAAAACACCAAGTTTCGTTATGCATGGGTACTCATTATGAATTTCAAACTCTGATAGAGATGCTCCCCATAAAGTCATCCATTCGATTCTAGAATTTATGGGCCGCTACAATTTTAGACCTGAAAATTTAAATTAATGTTATCTCCTTAATTTTTCATGAGATGATTTATGATTCCATTAAGTAAAATCCAAACCTTTTTGAAGAGGTATTTAAAAAATTCCATAGTTTTATTCAATTCAACGTAGATACACATAATTTATATATTTAGGCTAAAGCGGGATCCATATAGGATATGAAAAATTTGTAAATTTCGGCTGAATGATGAAGATGTGTAAGCTACAATAGATGTGTGGGAAGATGATTGGAAGATACTAGTGGTACAAGTGAATAATGTTGAGAAAATATAGAAAAATGTTGAATAGTAGGAACAATAGGATCCAGGAGGTAGAATAGCCACAAAATCCCATGGTCATTCAACACAGAAACTAGAGAAAGAACCATGAGTCTGTAGACTACAGTTAGTGCTAGTGCAAAGAGAGCCACTCAGGGAAGCACAAGAGAGGGTACGTATTGGGCTATAAAGAAATGAAAATAAACTCAAGGTGTCCCACCAACATCTACTGTTGAGTACCATATATAACATGTTTTTAAGGGAGTTCATGAGATGATGGATGAGTTGTTACACAAAGTTGGATAGTGTGCACAGATCGCTATTACCAACATCCAACAGAACTAGTAACACATTCTAGAGAATTTGGATCAGTTGGAAAATTGATATCACTTGCACATTTGGCTCAATTTCTGACGGCCAAAATGTCTCTCTTGCGACACATAGGTGACCCAAGAGCAACACTTTGAGGCGAGGAAAAACGTGGTTTCTCCTAACGTCGGAATTTTGACACTTGAGTTATCTGTCGGAAGAGCGACACTTTTTTTTAAGTTTCCAAATGGTCATCTTTCTTTTTATTTTACCAAATGTACGTCGATATTCCAATCTGAGCAATCATATGTCACTCTTTAGACATTCGCAAGCTTGTGTCGCTCTTCCAACGTTCACAAGCTTCTATTGTTCTTGCGACGACTCTAGAATTTTGTCATTATACCAACGGTGACACAAATGTGTTGTGCTTTAGACAAAGCTAGAATGTCGTCACTATACTGATGGTGGTGGGGATGTTGTGCTCTATTGACGGTGGCAGGGAGTTGTCGCAATACCGGCAGTAGCGCGCATTCATCGCTCTTCCGATGAAGCCAGATGTGTGTCTCTCTACCGACGTTACCACGTCCGACGCTTAATGGTGTTAGTATACCAACGCTTCATTGGCATAGAACAAAAAAAAAAACTACCTTACGCTTGTTGGCAATATGATGAAGAGTGTTGTCCTTGATGGCAACCCACTGAATGAAGATGAAGACATGAGACTGTTGACATGTGTTGTCCTTGATGGCAATCCACCTGATGAAGTTATTCTTGACCTGATGGGCTTGGTAAATGATGTAAATTTGATATGAAATGATGTTTGTTAGCAATATGATGCTGAGTGTTGTCCTTGAATGGCAACTTACTTGATGAAGTTGTGCTTGATAGAATATGTCTTGATGAACCTGTTTAAAGATGTAAATATGATGTATCTACAGTGAGTACAGAAGGTAATGAAGAAAGGAATTCAACATGTGCTAGATCTATGATGAAAAGAGTATGTCTCAAAGAATACGCGGATTTGTCTAGTAGAAGTCGCGTATGCACGCGGTAAAGTACGTGCCAAGTCGCGTATGGGCAAAAGCGCTCAAAAAGTGAAAAACCAGGGGTAACCACCATGGTATTGACCCATTGTATTGGGTAATGATTCGTCTAAATGACCCCGTCCAAGAATACCATCGGAAGTAATGTGGTTTTGGCTCATGGTATTGAAAAAGGGTAAACCTATATAAGGAGAAGAATTTCATTGTGCATATCATGGGTGTGGGAGCAAGATGTCTGAGCTTGAATGAATACTTCTCTGTGAAGTATATATGTATGGAAAGGGTAAAGGTTTGATGATAGATCTGAATGCATGATGCTCCAATGAAGAAATGATGAAGAAGGGAATCTAGATCTGGAATGTATTTGTATTGGCTAGATCTGTATATGGAATGATTAGATCTGAGATGAGGCGAACATCTGTCTGAAGTAAAGGGTAAAAATCTGTGTGATGTATCTTTTCTGAAGAATTGCAATGACCTAAATGTTTGAAGAACCATACGCTTGTTTTCCGCAGAGGAAGCGCGTATATACGCGGCTTCGCTGAAAGCGTGTATGCGTGGTGGATGTGTGTACGAAGTATACAATGAAACATATGAACGGAAGCGCGTATATATTGAAAGGAAGCGCGTATGCAAACAGGGTTTGTGAAAACCCGCGTGAAAATATAGGTACATTATGACACAGTTTCTTGAATGTTAGTATGAATTCTTTGTCAGCGTACGAAAAAGAACCACTTTAGCTACGCATAACTAACGCCCTAACAACAATAGTGGAGGCTGCAAAACATCTTCGAATCTGCAATGAAGTAGTTAGAATTCTTTGCAACAAACAGTCTAATGGAAAGATATTAAGCGATGGAGTAAAGAGTTTGCTCCATGCATCGCGAGCAGACAATAACACGATTTTTGAATGGGTACATGTTACGAGGGCACCTGGAGGAAACAAGAAGTCTTCTGTATCAGAGATCTCCTCAATGGGATGGGTTCTTTGTAGTCCTGTTGCTGGATCTAAGCTTTCTCTCTCTTGTAGATGTAGAAAACCCAATGTAGAAGGTAGAGCTCAATGGGAGCAAAATGGCAGAAAAATGAGACCAACTGTATAGATCCAGAGTGATCTAGTATGCAACAAAGGTGAAGAATGAAGGGGAAAACCCTCCTATTTATAACAAAATATTGGGTCATTCTAGATCTTGGTGCATGATTAAAATAATGTTAACCAAATCTAGATCCACCTCTATGGAATATTTTATTATTATTTGTTGGAGGGAAAGGGTGTTTGACTTGGGTCAAATCCCTTGATTAGTGAAAAACAAATAAATAAATGATTTATTTATCTTTTTAAGGAAGTGGTTGGGATATAATCAAATAAATAATGATTTATTTGATTAATGGTGGTTGATTTGGTCATATTTAACAAGGAATATTATTTAAATAATTATTCCTAGAAAATAATAAGATAACTATGGGTTTATCTCATTAATTTCTTTGTTTTTGGGTTAAACATGACTGGGAATAATAATTAAATTATGGTTTAATTAATTATTCCTTTTGGGGTTTCCTAATTAATCGTAGTGACAGCAGTTTTACTTGGGGTAAAACTGGTCTTACATGGTGTACTTGGGTCCATCTAATGATGAAAATTTAGATGACCAAAAAATGGTGTAACAGATTGCCCCCCAGCGTGCGAGTGTCAGGAGCAAATCGTATGACCGAAGTACGTTGTAAGAAGACAATCACTAGACAACAAAAGGGTATGTCAGAGAGAGAAATATGAGGTAGATAGTGTGCTGAAGGACTAGACCCTGAGGAGACGAGACTCGTAGGTGCAACAAGTCTCTGTTATGAGAGGGTACCTGTGCTGAAGGCGGCGGGGGAGGCATACCTATGCCCGCCGTGACAAAGTACAAAAGAATAGTGTGTCCGGTGAACAAGGGACCGAACCATAGAGTACAGCTGGCATAATCAAGAGCCAGATAAAAATACAATGAAGAGTCTCACATACATGCTGTGCCTGGGATAACAGCCAGGACTAGTACAATATCATCTGAGTACATGAGATAAATACAACCCCAAATGCCCCCTGTAAATGGGGAAGGGCTCACAAAAACTGACTGGTACATGCAAATCATAGAGGTGCTGCAAGTGGCTAAGGCCAACATCATCAAAATCTGGAGCGGCATCAAAGGCTGCAATGAAGAGGTCATCCGGGCATGTGGGGGGCTGCCTGCAGGGCCACCCCCTCATGAGGGCTGAGACATCTCACACACGCCCGGGAATCATCAAGAGCTGCTGCTGGGTCACTGGACTGTCCAGTATACGAATCTCGATCATGCTGAAAGGAGCTGGAGAAGCGATCAAGTCAAAGGGAGGTAAGAAATCCCCCTGCCTGATCCGAGGCCCCGAACAAAAGTGGAAGCTGGAACCAAGGTACACCGCCCTCTAGACCTTGCTTCTGGAATAAGTGTGTTGAGGTCGACAGAAGGAGGCCCGCCTTAGGTGAGGCAATGAGAGATCCTCAACTAAGGCACGAGAGAAGAGCAATAGAGGGACGGACAGACTGACACTAATGATGATGGCGGAAATGGGAAGGGTGGAGTGGCGAATGGACGACTTCCCTTGTTAGAGCATAAAGGGCATGAATGACATGGCAGCGACTGACACAATATCAAAAGAGACAGGGGACAGTGGGGCTGAAGGTCATGAGATGCGACACAAGAGAGGAACCAAGCAAAAAGAATGGAGGGCTATAGTATGGTGTAAAAGGATGCAGGATAGACTCCATGAATGCAATGATGACTCAACTCGGATGCTCTAAGCAAGGGCGACTAGATAGTGCTGCCACACAATAAAGGCCCCAATGGGGAGTCATAGAAGCATGAGTACAAGGTGGGTACTCATGACGAAAATCAACACGAACATGGACAAGTAAGGGGGCGATATGGTGCCCCAAGTACAAGTGTCGTAAGTGAGGAAATTCGATTTTAAGGAGCGGTGAAGTGATCCTTCGTGGAAAAATGTGTCCAGGTGAAGTATCAAATCACCAAAAACTAAGGAAAACCCATTTGAGAGCTCGGTGAGATCTATCTAGCGGTGCTGACGGTTCGTCGAACGGGGCTACGGTGTGGTCGCAGCAGTCGAAAGAAGAAACAGGGGTTCTCTTTTAATGAGGCGGTTTTCCCTCCAAAATCATTCATTTGCTATTGTTGTTGTGGTGAATGTGGAGAGGAGAGAAGGCCCTAAATCTTGCGGCGAACGTAGCGGACAAACCGACCGTTGGATTCGAGATCTGTCAGTTGGAGGCGAGAGGCCTAACCTTGCTCTTGCATTTTGATGGATTACATTTGCGGTTGAGGGCCCAAAACCCCCAGAAACAGCCCCTCCTTCATCTCTATGGCCGGGTCGCACTTTTTGGGGCAAAAAGTACGACCCAGGACGCAGGTATTAGGGCAACAAGTGCGACCTGGTCCAGAAAATGGCAGAAAACTGCGACCTGGGAGATAAGGGGGGTTTGGTGCTGTTTTATGGCTGGGAGTTGGATTGTGGTGTGTGGTTATGGTGTTCCCGATCTGTACCCTGACACAAAGAATGTGGTTGTGCAGGTATGGCAGAGTTGCGGGTCAACTGGAGGGAGAGGGATCTGGGAACACTTCGGACAGAGATCCAGGCGGATCAGGGCGTTCTTCGTGTATTGGCCAGATATAGGGGCATATGGTGCCCTCTCGGATGTGTGTAGGGGCAAGTGGTGCCCCCTAGAATGTATGGGGGGGCATATGGTGCCCCCAGTTTTTTGGATTTTGTTTGTAACATGCTATGGGCATGTCGGATGGATATGTATGGGGGTTGGGTAGCCACGAATCCCTGTTGAGGGAAAGGATCAGTGAACACAGCTGGCGGGGTAGTGGCCACATTAGGAGGAGCGTGAGGGGAGGCGTGTTGTCCGCGCAATGTGGCTTGAGACTCCCACATCTGTCGCATCTGGGGTAAGAGAGGACAATCGTGAGTGTAGTGACCGTAATCACTGCAACACGAACAGGGCTTGTTTGTGCGAAGCGGCCTGTCCGGCCTGGGCGGGATGCTCTGAGGCTGGTTGCTAGTGTTAGGGTCCATGCCAGAATTGGGTCCTCGGTTACCGGGGGCAGATGGGTTCTGGTTGCCTCTCCGCCTTCTTTGAGAAGAAGGGGGAATAAACGCACCCTGCTGTGCAAATACTTTTTGGAGAGTTGTAGAAAGCTGTTGTGAGGTGGTGAGGAAAGCGAGAAGGCGGGCATATCTTTGAGAGGTTGGCGCTGCCAGTGCGCGGATAAAGTAAGGGTTGGGTTGAGCGGCATTTGGAGTGGCAGGAGGTTGGGCAAAAGGATGAGGCATGCCGTATCCGGACCATGTTGCCGGAGGCGAGGAGTGCTTCAGGAGTCTTTGGCCCCTCCCTGAGGGAGACCATGGCTCATAGGAGGGTGAGCAGATGGGTGGGAAAGAGATCCAACAATACCATCGGCGGAATGAGATGCCCCCGGGGCGTTAGCGCCACCGGGCCTGGGGATGTCAGGAAGAACGGTATAAACATAACCCGATTAAGCGTAGATCAGGTCATATTTTAAAGCTATTTGGAGGGCGGCTTCTTCGGATTGAGGAAAGTGAGAGGCGACATCTTTGCCGATGGGAGACGGGAGGGTGCGAAGGAACCAGTCCATGTAAACCCGATCTTCAAAGGGAGGGGCTCGACATAAGCTCCGTCTTCGTCGTCATTCCTGAACATGGGCAGAAAGGCGTGTGGAAGAGGATTGCTTAAATGAAGTCAAGAGCTCCGTACCAGTGTCGTATCGGAGAGGGAGCTGGAAGTACGACAAGAAGGCTTGGGCAAGAGTCTCGAACGTGGTATGGGAGGAAGTGGCTTGTTCGACATACCATTTAGAAGCTTCGCCGATAAGTGTGCGTTGGAACAAACGAAGACGGATGGAGTCATCGGTAATGGAGTTGGAGGAACACCACATGTGGAAAGACCGGACGTGATTGGTTGGGTCTTCGCCATTAAGGCCCTCAAACTTAGGGATATCAGAGGGTAGCTTGGTGGGCATAGCGGGCCAGGTAGTATTGTGGTGAATGGGGTCATTAATCAACTGATGGAAATCGGGGAGGCTGAGGCCTGCAATGTACGGCAGCACAGGGGTGGCCGGGGTAGTGGTTGTGACGGTTCCGCTAGAAGTAGGGCCGGCATTGGGGCCGGGAGAACCGCTAGCGTTAGGCCCTGATCCAGACATGGTGAAGGTAACAGGGGGAGAACCAGAAGGAGAAGGGGGACCCGATGAATCAGGAGAGGAGTCGGAGTGCGGACTCGAAGGTGGACTGGCTCGACGGCGGCGGTGCGGAGCAGGTCGATCAACCGGAAACTGAGGATGAAGGCCAAGAAGTCTCCGGGAAGGGCGCCTTGGGGGCGCAATGATGACAGGAAGAAGGAAACCGACAAGGGCAGAAAGGGACAGAATCAAGAAGGTCAAGGGCAGATAAGGTGCAGAGACAATTGATTTTAGAGTCTTTGCCAGGCGGTGTAAACCAGGCGCTTCTTCACTTAGGGTCAGTGTGTGGTGTGCGTTAATTTTAATTTTTAAACCCTTTCCGTTGTTGAGAGCAAAAAAGTGTGCAACGTAGCTGAAAATAAACCTACAGAGAGCAGAATAAAAATGCTGAAATAACAGAAAAATAACAGCTACATATGCATCTATCAAACCCAAGAAAGTGGGTCTCTCAAAACTATGCTGAAAAGAAAGGGAAAAACTATGGAAACACACACAAAGGAAGCTCAACAGATCTAGGGTCAAAGGGGCCAGAGATCCGGAGGATAAAGCTGCAGATAAGGGGTGCAGATCACAGCCAAGAGACAGAGGCAAGGTGGCTGGAAAAAGGGAAATCAGCAAAAAACCGGGGGGGGGGCAAGGCAGAGGCCTTTAGAGGAGGTCCAAAAAAAACGACAAGAGGTGATTTGAAAGGAAAAGAGGCTGATTTCAATGGATCTGGAAGTGAGGTCACAGATCTGGAAAAAGAGGGGGCTGAAGCTCTGAAACCGACGGCTGAAACAGCTGAAGCTCTTCCACAAAAAGTGGAGGGTACTAAAGCCCTAAGGGGCTGGGTTCCCACTTAGATGAGTAAAAACAGATCAGATCTTGGTCAAGGCGGGCTGAGACAGAGGCTGGAAAACCCTGGTAGAGGCTGCAGCAGAACCCAGAAAAATTACAGAAAAAATGCTGAAAAAAAAGGGCAGGTCGCAGGTTCTGACCTGATCTGAGTTGAGGTCGCAGGAAACAGGCCAAAAGGTGCGTCCAGGTCGCAGGTTTTGGGCCAAAAGGTGCGACCCCCCCGTTCCGGCTGTTTCGGCGGCAGATTTTCTGAAAAATTGCCGTCTCAGGTGCGGCTGGTGTCGCTTACCTGCGCAATAGGGCCAGAAACACACGGAAGTTAGAAATTTTAGGTTTTTAGGGTTTTATGTGAGAAAAATGACATGAAAAGAGAAAAACTAAGCGGCTAAAAAAGAAGCCCTAGGGCCTGAAGTAGCTGGATATGCAGGAATATGAAAAACGACAGCGGTCGTAATTTAAAACCCGTGTGGAGTCGCCATTTGTTAGTATGAATTCTTCGTCGAAGTGTACGAAAAAGAACCACGTTAGCTACGCATAACTAATAGCCCTAACAACAATAATGGCTGCAAAACATCTTCAGATCTGCAATTAGTAGTTAAAGTGCTGCAACAAACAGATCTATAAATGGAAAGACATTAAGCAGTAAAGTAAAGAGTTTGCTCCATGCATCAAACAGACAAGACAAGAACACGATTTTTGAATGAATTTTTATATTACAGGGCACCTGGGAGGAAACAAGAAGGTGTATCCAGATCTCCTCAATGGGATGGGTTCTTTGTAGTCCTCAGCACTTCAGATCTAAGCTTTCTCTCTTGTAGATGTAGAAAACCCAATGTAGAAGATAGAGCTCAATGGGAGCAAAATGGTAGAAAATGAGACCAAGTGTATAGATCCAGAGTGATCTAATAGGCAACAAAAGGTGAAGAATGATGGGGAAAACCCTCCTATTTATAACAAAATATTAGGTCCTTCTAGATCTTGGTGCATGATTAAAATAACGTTAATCACATCTAGATCCACCTCTATGGAATATTTTATTATTATTTGTTGGAGGAAAAGGGTGTTTGACTTGGGTCAAATCCCTTGATTAGTGAAAAATAAATAAATAAATGATTTATTTATCTTTTTAAGGAAGTGGTTTGGATATAATCAAATAAATAATGATTTATTTGATTAATGGTGGTTGATTTGGTCATATTTAACAAGGAATATTATTAAATAATTATTCCTATAAAATAATAAGATAACTATGGGTTTATCTCATTAATTTCTTTGTTTTTGGGTTAAACATGACTGGGAATAATAATTAAATTATGGTTTAATTAATTATTCCTTTTGGGGTTTCCTAATTAATCATAGTGAAAGCAGTTTTACTTGGGGTAAAACTGGTCTTACATGGTGTACTTGGGTCCATCTAATGATGAAAAGTTAGATGACCAAAAAATGGTGTAACAACTGATATCTGTCAGTGAGTTATATGTATCAGTTTCATGTTTGACTGTGCTTAAAAGTATGGAGTGGGTCCAGTCTAAAAATATGATGAAATGTGGCCTGCAAGTGGTGTCCTAAAGGAAGCTTTGGATCTAGTGTGAAAATATGATGAAACGTGGTCTGCAAGTGGTGTCCTAAAGGAAGCTTTGGATCCAGTGTGAAAATTGATGAAACGTGGTCCATAGAGGTGTTGAGGGTTGTAGCCTTCAGTCAGGGGGTTGTAGCTCCCTTCCAGGTGAGGCTGGTAAACGAGATCAGGAGGTCGTAGCTCCCTTCCAGGAGAGGCTGGTAAACGAGTCAGGGGGTTGGAGCTCCCTTCCAGGAGAGGCTGGTAAACGAGCGCAGGTGGGTGCCTGCATGCTGGTAGAGTCTGCGCCAACACATATGTTGTAATATGTTTTCTCTATAATAAAATATTGAAGGCTGAGCAACTGCAGCGGTGGTTTTCTCCCGACTTGGGTTTCCACCTAAAAATCTTGGTGTTCATGTGTGATGCTTATGTGTGATGGTTTATTCTGTTCTTACTCCACATGTTTAATGTTTGTAGAACATTTAATGAATGAATGATGGAATGATATAAGTGAAGTATTAATGGCATAATTAGATCTCTGTGTATACGCGAGTTTTATGAAGGATATCCACGTGCATACGCTAGTTTCCTTCAGCAAAGTAGCGTATGGGTTTTAGAGCATGAAAAAGTAAAAAGTTGTAGTTTGCCCTAAATACTGATTCAGCCCCCCTCTCAGTATTTTTCCCAACAATTGGTATCAAAGCAGGTCCTTTTGCAGAAGCTTGATCGCTTGAAGGAGATTCGTCGCAATGGGAAGTCATGAAGGAGTAATGTCTATAAAGCCACCGCTATTCAATGGAAGCAATCTGATATTATGGAAGGTATGAACAAAAGCATATCTACAAAGTCTTGGTGTAGATGTATGGGCAATCGTGGAAGAAGGTTATCAATACCTGACAAGTATTCCTACTAATGCAGCAGAAAGGAAGAAGTATGAAATCAATGCCAAAGCAGTAAATGTCTTATTAGGAAGCATGTCTGAACCAGAATTTGCTAAAGTGATGCAGCTACATTCAGTAAAAGAAATATGGGACAAAATCATTCTAATCTATGAAGGAGACACAAAGGTAAAAAGTGCAAAACTTCAAACTCTTAGAATTGAATATGAAAATTTGAAGATGCATAGTGATGAGAGCATTGCCCATTTCTTCTTACGTCTGGATGATATTGTAAATCGAATGAGAAATTTGGGTGAAACCATAACTGATACTACTTTTGTGGAAAAAGTCTTAAGATCCTTGACTTCAAAATTTGACTCTAAAGTTTCAGCTATTGAAGAAAGGCAAGATCTGCAAACTCTTACTATTGTTCAATTACATGGTATTCTGACTGCTTTTGAAATGAGACAAGGAGGTCCGTCTCAAATCAAAGAAGCTATTTTTAAGGTATCTGCAAGAGGAAAAGAAAAGGAAGTTGTCAAAGAATCCAGCTATATATCTGAAGAAGAAGAAGCGAATTTTGTGAGAAAGCTCCAACTAGGTACTGGAAGATTCAAAGGTAAGCTTCCCTTCAAATGTTTTGAATGTGGAAAAGTTGGTCACTATGTTTCTAAATTTCCTTATAGAGAAAAACGTGGTAAAGGGAAACAATTTGAAAAGAGGAAGAGTTATTATGCAAATGAAGATGAAGAAGATTCTGACCATGATATTAAACTGCTCATGGCAAAAGAAGCTAGAGAAGAAAATGATACTTTTGTGGATGCTCTGGAAGACAATGATATTTTTGAAGAAAACAACCAACTCAAAGTAAGCCTAGAAGAAAAAAACATAATCATAGAGACTCTTGAAAATCAGCTTGAAGCAAAGAAAAAACGCATTGAGGAATTGGAATGTGAAGTAGTAAGTCTAAGGAAAGATAATGAGAAAGGAAAAACTCTCAATCTTAGATTTGCTAAAAGTTCAGAAACCTTAGATGAAATTATCAATGCTCAACGTTCTCCTCTCATAAAAACAGGTCTTGGATATATTAGAGAATCCTCTCAGGTTTCAGCACCAAACTATCTAAAGGCAGCAACTACTGGTTTACAATATTCTGCCTCACAACAAGGAAGCAAGGATTCTTTACAGGTAAAGCAGGATCATCTCACTTCAAGGAACACTGACAGGAATAACTTTCAAAGGAGCTCCAACCAGCAGGTAAATCCAAATAGAATATTTCGTGATTACAAAAATGTCTATTTCAATGGACAATGTTTTACATGTCACAATTTTGGCCACAAAGCTGCTCAATGTGTTGCTTACAAAACCATCATGACAAGAGAAGCTAGAAAGAAAAGGTTGGATACTGAACCAAAGAAGAATACCTATAACAACTTTTCTTCTCTTCAAAATGAAGTTGAATGTGCCTATTGCAATAACTTTGGCCATGAAGAATCTGAATGCAGGAGCAAAGTCCAACCAAAAAAGCACTTTCCCTCAAGTTCCAAAGTATGGAAAAAGAAGGAATTACAGGTTGAAAATTGTGGGATAGCATTATTTGCAGAAGGTGAAGAAAATCAATGGTACATTGATAGTGGATGCTCAAGACACATGATAGGTGACAAAATAAAACTCCTTACATATAATGCTATAGAAAAGGAAAAGAAAGTAACTTTTGGAAATGATTCTCCTGCTGTAATTAAAGGAAAAGGGTCTGTGTTTCTAAAAGAAAAGGTGAAGGCTAAGGATGTCATGTATGTGGATGGATTAAGGCATAATCTTTTGAGTGTAAGTCAAATGTGTGATCAAGGAACTGAAGTTGTCTTTAGTTAAAAATAATGTGTGGTTTGTGATCTTGATACAGGTAAAATTATTATAAAAGGGAAAAGAAATCCAAGCAACCTGTATGTACTAAACTGCAAAGATCAATGTTACGTGAGCAAGTCTTCAAAAAATTGGCTATGGCATAGAAGGCTGGGGCATCTGAGCTTCTCTCAAATCAACAAAGCAAGCAGACTTCAAGCTGTTCGTGATCTTCCCAATATTAATCTACCAGAAAGTATCATATGCAAATCTTGTCAATTCGGTAAGCAGACCAGAGTATGATTTAATGCCAAAGAAGGATCTTCAAGTAAGCCTCTTGAACGCATTCATACCGACATCTGTGGACCTATGAGGAAAAAGTCACTACGTGGGGAAGAATACTATATCTTATTTATTGATGACTACTCTAGAATGTGTTGGATCGGGTTCATTAAACACAAAGATGAAGCATTTGAAAAATTTCAGATCTTCAAAGCATTGGTAAAAAATGAATTAGATCTAAAAATCAAGTGTCTTAGATCTGATCGAGGAGGAGAATATTCATCAAATGAATTCTTTGAATTTTGTGAACAACATGGCATAAAAAGACAGTTCTCTGTAGCAGGCACTCCACAACAAAATGGCGTAGCAGAAAGAATGAATAGAACAATTGTTCAAATGGCTAGAGCTATGCTTGATGATTCTAGAACTCCTGACATGTTCTGGAGTGAAGCAACACATACAACAACTAACATTCTCAACAAGGCTCATGTTCAGGTAAATAGTGAAAAAACTCCGTATGAACTCTAGTATGGTAATTCTCCCATTGTGAAGCATTTTAGAGTTTTTGGAAGTAAATGCTTTATCAAAAATAATGATGAAAAGCTTGGCAAGTTTGAACCTAGATCAGATGAAGGGATATTTCTTGGTTACTCATCTTCACACAAAGCATACACATGTTACAATAAAAGGCTTCGAAATATTGTTGAATGTATTGATGTTGTTATTGATGAGTCTCCTGCAGCTCCTAAAGAAGAAAAACAAACAACAAAAGAAGATGATGGTGACTTATGGCCTTCTACATCAAATAGAAATGATGTAAAAAGTGGATCCAATGAAGAATCTAAAAATGATCTATCTGAAAAGGCTCCATCCAGATATGTTCAAAAGAATCATCATGAATCTCAAATTTTGGGAGACAAGGAATCGGGTGTACGAACGAGGAGAACTCTGGTAGGATCTTCTAGTCATCTGGCACTTCTATCTACAATTGAACCACACAATGTTAATCAAGCTAGCAAAGATGAATTTTGGAAGCAAGCCATGGATGAAGAGCTCGATCAAATTGAAAAGAATGAAACTTGGGAATTGGTACCAAGACCACATGATAAAAATTTCATTGGAACTAAATGGATTTTAAATAACAAGTTAAATGAGAATGGGGATGTTGTAAGAAACAAAGCTAGACTGGTTTGCAAAGGGTATACTCAAAAAGAAGGTATAGACTTTGAAGAAACTTTTGCTCCTGTAGCTAGACTTGAAGCCATAAGAATGTTTCTTGCTTTTTCAAGTTATCATCAAATCAAAGTTTATCAAATGGATGTTAAATCTGCTTTTCTTAATGGTGATCTAGAAGAAGAAGTATATATAGAACAACCAGAAGGATTCATTTTGGAAATGATGAAAATCTTGTTTGTAGACTTAAAAAGGCTCTATATGGTCTCAAACAAGCTCCAAGGGCATGGTATTATCGTCTTGACAAATATCTTCATCAACAAGGATTTTCAAAAGGGTCTGCTGATAGCAACTTATACACAAAAATTGAAAATGGTAAACTATTGATTGTGGTAG